>JARFJB010000595.1:492500-845000 GCA_036346205.1 Vesta saturnalis | reverse complement strand
CATGAATAGGAATTTGTTAGATACAAATCTGTAAAAACATTGGTAACAATGTGATTTCTATAACTAAATTTCCGAAAAACCTTCTTGAATGTGGTTTTGTGGGTAGCCATCTTCGTTGAAGGTGAAGCATTCTTGGAAAATTCTCGATTTCTAATTTTATTGACTGACAATTAACAGTATTCGTTAATGCACCATGTAATTACTAAGATTAATTCTCCGAGTTCTGGTTTGTCCTCGTTTTCCTTGTTAAAATTCTGTTGGTTTTTCGCGTGTCTGGAGTTATGAATATGTTGCATTGAAGATATATATTTCTTGTCCCTTACCGTTTTATGTGGATAGCTACTATGATGATGGAGTCTGGCTGTACGCTCGCTAATAGCGACGCTTCAACGTCCTTATAACCTGAACTGGTCTATGCCTGCGATAACCAGGACAAAGTTGATTAACATCAGGGTCAAAAGTATAACTTCTCGTCCAATAAGGTCAGATAATTCCATTATCGCATGTGTTAATTATTATTGTATCTAAATTTACATTACAAATTTTATACGTCGGGGACTGCCTTATGCAGTGGTCGATATATTACTACAAAGTAAGAGTGGGATTAACTTAGTGATACCACCGAAGTTATAAAGAACTATTCACCTTTATTGATAAATCTGTCATCTACCGCTTTCTTTGTTTGTATAACGATCATAGTTTGATACCGCATTCGTAGATAACTCATTCTCGTGTAAATTGGTGTGAAATGGTACTAGCGTTGATGATTCCATTGTGTTACTTGTTATAATAATCTAATTTGGGTTTACTTATAGTTAAACTTTATTTCATTGTTTTTTCTTAATTTGCCTTTTAGGTTTAAGTATGATTTTGTACTGTGGATTGGAATGTTCAGGCTAGATGTATTTACATGTAAAGTGGTACTAAGGTCAAGTGTGAACTGAACAACCTTTTCCAAAAATATTTATGAAGGTTTGGTTATTATGGGTGATTTTGTAAAACAATGGGAAGTCAAACTATCACATTTTCAAAATGAAATTTAGTCTGTCGTAGGCGAATTTTCCTTTTTGGGCAATGCTTTGAAAGATATTTCAACGAACCCGAGAGGGTAATTTAGTAATTCTAAAATCGGGTATTTTTTAAGGTAAATAACTACCTCCTGCGGCTTACCCTAGTGCGTGAAAATTAGGGGAAACCCTTGCGTTTATTTATATAAAAGTTGTCCAGTCTTTTGGGGAATATTTAGTATAAATTACTATTAGGAATATTTACTTGTAGTAACTAAGTGTGAACATTACCTGTTATATGTTTGTACGGACCGTGTCTAGTCTTTTTGGGGAAAGATGTAATATATATTGCTATTATGTAATTGATAAGGGTGATCATTACATTGAATTCGGTTATATGCAACGTGTCTAGTCCTGTTATGAGATTTTGAATAAATTAAAGTTATCAAGGGAACTTGTGTTTACTTGTCATTTATTTCTCTTCTCCCCGGTTCAAGCTTTACGGGGCCTCTCTCACCAAACCATAACGTTTCTGTTTTAAAGCGTGTGGCGGTCAATTCTTGTTTACTATACTTGTGACTTTTGTTACAATAATATTTTCTCACTAACGTAATTAGATTTAATAATTATCTACACTTAAAAACTGACCATTTCTTTTCTCAATCCCTCATCGCTCTCCGACTCCCCTGGTTGAACACAAACCGCAACCATAACCGCACCTGTCTCCTGGAAACGAGCGACACCCTGCCAGCTACGATGCAGCTCACTATGAATCATCATTCTGGTGAACCCGCATTGACGCAGCTGCCAGGTCCCCGCACGCCCGCTCCCCCTGTTAATCCCAACCCAAAACCTTTATCATTTCGTGCGTTATCCGTGGTGTGGACAAGGACATTCTTTCCTAAGAAATCCTCGAATCCATAGGCCTGCCTAAGATTACCAAAGCTATCCATACAATATCCAAAACTACCAACGCACGTACTTCCGTCTTATAACCCCATCCCGAGCTACCCTCAACTACCTCCCAACCGACGGTATCACCCTTTTCGGTAGACACCATATCTGGAACGATCCCGCATACCCAACCCAAACCTCAAGTACTGCTCTACTTGCATGCAAGTCAGGCATTCTTCCGAGTAATGTCCAACCCGCATCTTCCGTTGCCCCACCTGTGGTGAAAGCCATAAAGCCCATGCACCTAAATACACCAAAGTGTAACAACTGCGGGAGACCTCACGCGACGTATTCCTTCGCCTGCGCGACCCGTTGTGCAGTCACCACCACCCCGGCAGCGACTGCCGTTCCCAAACCTCTCCTTCCTTCCACTTCCGATACAGAGGATGACAAACCAAAACAATCTTTCTCGATTCCCGACTCCATCGCCTGCCTTACCCTCTCTCTAAGCCAAATATTTCCTGACCGTGGGGCCGATATTGCGATAGCTGTCGACAATACATCCAGGGAGTACTTGAACGCTGTACCAGAATCAACTTTGTTGGTAATGGTATCGGTATTTCCGCCCACCCCATCCGTTCCTAATCCCTCACCGTGATTTCTCATCCTAGTCCCTCATCCTAAGTACAATGAATCTAATAGCAAGTTTGCCTCGTCGTTTCTCCAATTTAACGCCCACAATAGTTTGCGAGGCACAGCCCTCGTAATCAAAAATTCATTTCCTGTCACCTCTTATCCTCTTCTGCCGCAACTGCAACATCTCGAATATGTTGTTGCAACGGTGCACTTCCCCTTCCCGTCATCTTCTTTAGCTACTACAATCTCCCCGAGGAAGACATTTACAATGACCTGTTGGATCACATATCCGGCCTACCCAATGCTATCATCCTAGGAGACTTTAACGCTCGACATACCCTATTTGGGGATTTCATGACCAATGGAAACGGTATCTTCCTATCCCACAATATTCTTACCTTACCACTGTTCCTGATAGGGAACACCAATTCAACCTTTATTAGTCATTAAGAGGCCTTTATAATGGGTAACATACCTACATACGTACAAGTAGGTTGGAAGGTAGAAATGAGTTCTGTTTTCAAACCTTTACGCAACTGATGAAGGATACTGTTCTTCAAATAATTCCGACACGGATGAAGATGTTTTCATCAGTTATTCATTGAAGGATACCTATAAACATAGATTCAAATTGAAAATAAATCAATCAAAACAACTGGAAACTAGAGGTAAGGAGTACCCTTCGGACACTATGTAAAATATAACTTGCATTTTGATTCCAAGAGTATCAAGTTAGACTAGTCTGTCAAAAAGAAACATAAGTGAGCATAAGCAGTTAGTGTTTATCGCTTCACTGTAATAATCCACACAATGCTAAATTATAAATACTCATTTTTTCTTGGGTCTTTAAATCGTGTGTTTTACGACAAATTACCAAAATCATATCTCGATAACAAATATAGTGTACCGTCATCACTAGTAATGACAGATTTGAAAACTTAATTGAAGTGCCAAACAGGTTAAACCAAAATGAATTTAATGACAAACTGTATTATTTTTATTATTATAAGTTTTTGTTATGAACTCAAGTTCAAAGGTAAATATGTAATTAAAAATTATTGTTAATTTTATTAAATACATAAATAAAAAGTTTACCTCGAGTAGGATTTGAACCTACGACCTGTACTTTGCGGTACTCTAGCAAAGTACAGGTCGTAGGTTCAAATCTACATAAACTTTTATGTATTTAATAAAATTAACAATAATTTTTAATTGTATTATTTTTAGTTGTTAAAAACTTTATTATTAAATTGTTACCTGTGCTTGATTATTAATGAGACCACAAACACTCGTGATACTTGCACTTTAAATTTCTAAATTGCTAACTTTATTTTGGTACACATTGTATATTTAATAAACTAATTTATTTTATAGATGGTTCAACATCGCGGATTCAATCTAGTGAGATTCATTCATCAATTGAAGAGAAAAGTAAACCACTTGAGAGTGATTTTGGGGATTATAACACTGATAATGGTGTTATAAAAATTAATGCTGCAGAAAAAAGAAGATGAAGAAAGGCTGAGGAATAAGCATCATTCATGTTATTTTTTCCACAAATTGTTTCTTAACATACGTAGACATACCTACCGGATTGAAGCATGCTGATAATATGGACGTTGCATCCAAAAGATTCAAAGGAGAGGAAATCGAGCCTTGCCAGTTGGCGATTTTTAACATAACATTGAGACAATTTCTTCAAAAAAGGACGAGCTGATATTGGATAGACGACCCACAGTCGACAAGTTCAAATTAAAGACTTATATAATGATTACAGGCCCTTGTGCACAATGTTTATGTTAAAAAATCATATATGCAGTCATGTTAAAAAATGCCAGCCAAATAAATACAAGAACTCACGACATGTTGCAGCTGAGAGCAGAGCGCCATTTTAATTAGCGAGCCTGGCAAATCTTTCTCTTAGAACGTTTTAAATGACGCTGTTGCGAAACTTAGAACTGATGACATAGGACAATATTGTTCTCAAGATGATGTTATTATTGAATTTTGTGCAATGCAATTTGATAAATGCGGAAGTATACTGTGTGAATTGATACGTCAGTTAATAAGACAATTAGAGCAAGATACAGTCAATTCAAAAAATGCAGATCTTGTTTTTTTCCTTGTGTCGGATAAATTTGATAACATAGTGGTGGCTACAAAAAAGTTATGTGTAACACATACAAGAATTTGTCATAGGCCTGAGTTTGAAACTCCATATCTAGCATTAAAAAATTTGACACCATTTAAAAAAAAAAGGTGCAGTTGTAAAGGAATCTGCGTTACGGATTGAAGATTTAAACATGGAAAAGTCTTTCAAGTGTTTCTTACATATAACTGATATGGTATGGTGTTCCAAGGTAAGCGCAAGTGCTCTGTCTACATCACAAGGCCGAAAATTAAATTCTAATAAACTGTTACCAATAACCTCGGATTTACTGAAATTAAATCATTTTAAAAGTGAAAATATAATAATTTTGATCGAAACTGTAAAAAAAAAACAGTGTATTCAACAAAATTGGGCGAAGTTAGCGTCATTAGTTCCTTGTCACCTAATTTTGTGCAACAAAAGAAGATCCTTTGAAGCTTGAAAAATAACAATTAGATAATTTTTGTCAAGACCACATTGGTCTGAACAATGTACAGTGGCATTAACAAAATTCGTAACAACTTTTGAGCAACAGTTATTAGAACGATTTTCTGTAGTGGAAATTGTTGGCAGACGTTTTTTTTTTTTACATAAGTGGTAAAAATTTCAGGTCAATATGACAAACGGTTCCTGAGAAAACACTGATTTGTTTCAAAATAGCCTACTTTAGGGAATTAAGAGCAAATAGCGCATAAAATTAATTTTACTCAGAAATAAAAACATTCCTGCTTCATCGACACCCCTCTTCCTCTTCTTAAGTGTCCTTGAGTGTTGTCTTAGCTTCTTTACATCTTCTTGAATGGATCTTTCTGCTTTCCGCCTTCTCACAATATCGATATCTTATTGCAGTTAGGTCCTGGTTTCCGCTCAAACTTTTGCGGTGAATTTGGTAGGTTCCAGACACCAAACAATGTTCACCCTGCAACATTTCCCTTACCTATGGCTCTCAGCCGATACACACATCTAATATTTACATCAAAGTAGTTTTCAACTTTAGGTGAAGTGTAAAAAAAAGTTTTGTCACAGTTTTTGTAAAACAAAGATAAGTTACTTGCAAGTGCTTTCCATAACTGCATATTTTCAACAATAGCAACGGTATTTCTTTCTTACAATATTTACAAACACAAAAGCTAGCCAAAGCTTGAGATACAAGTTCCATATTTACAATAACATTACCTAACCATCATTCCAATCTGTTTGTAGTATATTGAAAAATCTGAAACACTGGAACTGTGGCAGGATCTGTAACAAACAAAGTACACCCACGTACCACACAAAACGTTTTTTAATTTTGTGTGGTACGTGGGTGTATTTTGTTTGTTGTAGTATACTGGTTACTACGAAAACGGCGTTTTATAACAATTTTTTTTTGTTTTCCCATCTTGAAAACAACTAAAAATGCAAATTTTCACAAAACTACAGAAACTTTACTAAAGCACTGGATAAATAGGTTGCCAAGTAAATGTTGTTGTTTTAGCAGTAAAAAAACTAGACAGACGACGAAAAAAAATTGTACAGGTTAGCCAACATAAACAACACACTATACATATCAGTATTAGCAAGCATGCATGAAACTCTTTGACCGGATTCTTTTCCAATTTAGGCGTGCAACGCTTTTTTTTGGAAACATATCGATGTCTTCAAAACTAAGAGAAAAATAACAAACATTTTTCTTTGTTTTTTTTTTGCCGTCCCCTTAAAGGAAAACGATAAAATAAAATAAAATTGAAATGGTAGGTTGACATTCTGATTATGAATGGGGAATTGAAAATTTTGTCTTTTTAGAATTACCAGCAGTAGAAGAAATATCTCAGATGATGACAAGATCTAATCTCATGCACATAGTGATTCCAAAGAAAATACAAGTGATATCAATCTAAAAGGTGAGGATGAAAATCAACCAAAAACTACAAATAGGTAATTATCACTTTAGGCACAAGTAGGCAAACGTACTGAGATGTTGAATTAATGAAATAAAAAAATTGAGACTACTTTGCAAATTTATTCATACAACAAATCAAAAATAAAAATAAAGTCTTTTCGAACCTGGTCTTTAAAAAGTAGTTAATTTTTTAATATATTGCACATTTTTCATTATTTTTAGTTTCAGGTAAGGTTGTAAAGAAACCATGGGAAGACACTGATAAATTAGCATTAAAATTCTTTAAAATTAACATTAAAAATGGTGCAGTACCTGAAAAGTGTGCAGAATTAATTAATTCCTTCAATAATTCATATAGATCTTAAACAACATATCAATTACGTTCTGTGCAAGTCTTTGATGCGACTTAAATTAGCGGCAAAAAAATCCTAAGGTAGAATTATAAGAAAATGTGTAGATATGTTTTTTAAAGAAAATAAAATTTTACATAACTTTTCTTGAGTAAGAATTAATTAAGTAGGACTGAAAATGCTTAAATTATATTATTGATATTTTATAGCCAATAATGTTTGCCTAACTATGGCTATCGATTATTTATAGAACTGCAACAAACCCGTTCATTATTCTCACTTAAGAACATGCCAAAGTATAACATTTTAGAACTCATTTGTGAAATAAATAGTAAATATAAACATTTTCAACAGTAACTACATAAGTGGTGATAATTTTTTTGATAATTTTAACTAGATTCACGAATCTTTGTTGCTATAGAAATTTCACGAGTGGACTAAGTCCACGAGTCGGATATCTTAATAGCAACAAAGATGAGTGCTAATCTAGTTAAAATTATAAAAAATCTTATTACCATGAATGTAATTGGGCTTGATTATTTTTAAACTATGTCGCAAAATGTTAAACAAGTATGTAATTATGTTTATGAAATAATTAAGAACGTTTAGAATTGTTGTAATGAATGATGCAATTATTGTAGGTAATTGTACAATTTCCTTCAGATCAAGAGTATGAAACAATGTCTCTTCTTAAGTTGTTGATTACGGTTGTGTGATGCTCTTCGTCAAGTTGTAGATAGGGTTTGATGGAGTTTGCACATGATTGTCCTGTAATTTTTAACAATTGTTGCTCACCTACTTCATTTTTAGCTAGTTAGCGGGAGATTTTTATACCACCCCTTAAATGAAAATTCCTGGTAATATGGATTAGGTGTCAAAAATAAACGAACAGTTTGAATATTTTAGTTCCTTTGGACATTAATTTATGAAAAAGACGTACTGGACATTAGTCAGTGTCATTTTTATTTGGTGCTAGAAATTTATATCACCTTGTGCGGTTTTAGAGGTTATTGGGTTATATTCTATCCGGCCAGTATGATTTCCATTCCTCTCTAAAATATTGAACCAATGCTTTTGTCGGTTTTCCGCCTCTACATGCGAGCTCGTAGCTAGCAGTGTGATAACATTTTCTTTGTAAGCCATTTGGGGTATTGTCGTCCCATGTTGTTATCATTTTTACATTTTTTTCCTGAGAGCTGCAGAAGATGATTTTCTCTTTTCGGGAATTTGTTGAAGTTCTCGAGGGTTACAATTACACGCGCCTCGGGTGGCCTTAAATCCAATGTCAGTAAAGGGATCAATTTTTCTATTATATTCCCTAAAACATTATTCCTGGATAAGTTTTGCGGTTCCATTCCACAACGTTTTGATAACAGATTCTTTGTAGTTTCTCCATTTTTTTTGCGCATGTTATGCCTAGTCCTCTAAAATTGATGCGATCTGTTTTACCTCGGTTGATGCAGTTAATTTATAATTATGTTCAAAGCAAAAGTCTAAAAACTGTTTCCATATTAGTTGAGTTGATTGGCATATTTCCCCAGTTTTTGCTTTTTCTTCTTCTTCGGTTACAGTTTCCCTGGTTAGGTTAGGTGTTAGGACGGGGTAGCAATTTTCTTTCAGTATTTTAGCGATATTTTTTTTCTTTGTTCAGGTCCTCTTGTTTTGAGCATATTGTTTTTGCTCTATCGTACAAACATTTTGCCATGCTTAACTTCACGTTTTTGTAGTGATTGAAGTTGTATTGTAGGTACCTCCCCGTGTGGGTAGGTTTCCTGTAAGTACTTGTGAAAGTGTTGTTATTCCTGTGTACAAGTACATCCAGGAATGGCAGTTTTTGTTCCGACTCCAATTCCATTGTGAATTTTATAGAGGGTGCGCGGCTATTTGGATGATCTAGGAATTCATCTAGCTTATGCTTGCTGTATTGCTACGAAAGTATCGTCCACGTATCTAAGCCGCATCCTTTGTTTCTCTGTGAATTCGGATATCACTTGGTCTTCAAAGTCTTCCAATATATATATATATATATATATATATATATATATATATATACACGTAAATCAAAATTGTCTAAGGAACAAAGGTAAAAAGTATGTTCGCAAACGTTAATCAAAATGATTTGTGATTATAGCACACAGAGCTTTATTCTGACAATTTCTAGATCCAGTTGGCGATGTATCTTTTTTTTGGTAAACAGTTGTGTTCAGTTAATGACATTTGTATGGAAACAGTATTTTTAAGATTACTCAGTTTATGCGTATTGAATTAAGAAACAGGTTGGGTTTTATAGGTCTTAGAATCAATAGAGATGG
Source organism: Vesta saturnalis (assembly GCA_036346205.1). Lineage (NCBI taxonomy): Eukaryota > Metazoa > Arthropoda > Insecta > Coleoptera > Lampyridae > Vesta > Vesta saturnalis. Next base: position 835,770 of record JARFJB010000595.1, on the reverse strand, counting down.
AAAGAGTGCATCTTAGTCGTGATGTTTACTTAAGAGCTGTGGGAATGATACAGGGAGGTATGACTATTCGAGATGTGGCGACTGCGGTAAATTCTTGTAAAAGTACCATTGGGCGCTTGTGACAGCGTTATCAAGAAACTGGTGATGTAAAAGAAAGACATCCTGGCCCCAGCAGGAAAACGAATGCTATACAGGATAGATTTCTTCGAATTCAATGTCTTCGTAACGGCCAACCAGCTAAAGACTGAGCTCCAAAATGTCCATCAAGTAATCCTCAGTGGTCAAACTGTAAGAAATAGGTTGCATCAGGTTGATCTCCACTATCGACGTCCTGTTCAAGTTCCTGTGATTTCACGTGGCAATCGCGCACGGAGATTAAAGTGGACCGGGGATCACATCAACTGACAAGAACAAGACTGGGCTCGCGTGCTCTTCACAGATGAATCCAGATTCGGTTTGAGGCCTGATTCTAGAAGACTAAGGACGTGGAGGAGACCTGGAAATGAAAATCGTTTACAACTGTTCAGGAAGTTGATCGGTGCCAAGGGGGAACAGTTATGGTTTGGGCTGGAATTGGAATTGGCTGTAGAACTGAGCTCGTTTTTGTTGAAGGCTTTTTAACCACAAACGCATATCGGGACACAATTCTACAACCTGTTATTCTACAACAGGCGGACAAATCGGGGGACAATTTGTACTAATGCAAGACAACGCTTGCCCACACGTTACGAGAACAGTAACAAATTTTTTATATGAGCACAGTATTGCAATATTGCCGTGGCCGGCGCAATCTCCCAACTTGAATCCCATAGAACATGTATGGGGTATACTAGGAAAACGGCATGGTGTTTCAAACAAGGGAAGAGCTCTCAAATTGTCTACAAAACCAGTGGCAACAAATGAAATAGACAATTTGATTAGAAGTTTATCTAATAGGTGCCAAGCTGTGATTAACGGTCGTTGTGGCCATATACTGTATTAAATGTGCAAATCTTTCATTTCTCATTTATATTCTACTATTATTTGTAAGTTTAAAAATTTGCTCTATTTTTTATACACCCTGTGTAAGCAAACTATAGTAAATTCTGTTTGTTTTTGTTGTTAAACATTAAAGACTATTGTTCAACTTTATGGTTTGTTTCATCGTTGTGTCATAATACTTCCACTAGTTGCAACAACATTTATTTTTAGCGTTGTCCCTAGACCATTTTGATATATATATATATATATATATATATATATATATATATATATATATATATATTTAGTGGGAACCCATCGCCATCCCAAACCCTTGTTGGTAGGATTTCCTTAATTGTGTTTACCGAGAGTTGCGTGCGTTCGTCTAACGTTTCATCCTTTTTCAGTTTGTCCCTTATGATAGTTACTGCCTTATTGGTAGGAACATTTGTGAATAGACTCACAATGTCGAAGCTTACCAGTATTTCTTCATGGTTTGGTTGGAAGTTTCTGATGGTTTCCACGAAGTGCTGCGTATTATTGACTATAGACTCGGTTTATCCCGATAATGGTGAGATGATACCTAGCAGATAGTGTGCGAACGGGTGACAAGGTGAATTTCTCGAGCTGACAATTGGGCTCAGAGGAATTCCTCGCCTATGAATCTTTGGTAGGCCGTACAGATGTGGAGGTTTGCTGTAGTGTGGGATAAGTCCAGTTCTCTGGTAATCGGAGAACTCCTTATGTTTTGCCAGTGTCAGTCCCGTCTAGTAGTTCTTGGATCTTACTGTTGTAAGTGTCCATACCCATTACCACAGTCGCGTTTCCTTTGTCTGACGGGAGGATTTTTATCGTTGGGTTATTCTTAAGGGAAATGACCGCTCTCCTTTTAGGTTAGAGAGGTTAGGTTTAGTTCGCCTGGGTGAGCTAATTTCATAGCTGTTTCTTCGACTGCGGTTATTAAATCTACTTTCGGAATATACCTCGGTGTTATCGCATAGTTCAAGCCTTTGTCCAGAACCTACATTTAGTTTTCGCTCAACTGCCGTTTAGAGATGTTTATGACAGTGTTTTTTCGATTGATGTTGGTTGGTGGTTCTTTCTTCTCCTTCATTAGCTTTTCGAGTTTCTTCTGCTGAATTTCCTTGTGAATTGCCTTGGTCTTCGAATATTTACTTCTGATAGCCGTATTTATCCTATCAAAGTCTTGTTCGTTCACTCGATTTCGAATGGTTTCTCTAATCTCGTTGGATTGGTGTCCGACCTGGTACTTTCTGAAACAGTGATGTCTGATTCGTTCTTTGACTAACGCTTCGCTAGCTCTCTTTGCGATTAGCAATATTTTCTGGCTGTGTATCGGAGTTTTGACGTTAAGCCTGGTGGCTTTACAGAGGAAGGTTAGGTGGTTCTTCTCTAGTAGTAGCTTGTTTATTGATGTTTCAGACTTTCTGAAAAGTTGTTTGACTTCGGAGCCGTACCGAGTTACTAATTCTGTATTATGAGTGTTTTGTAACTGTGGTTTCACATGATCGGCCTATTTCCACAGTTTTTGTTTTTGAGCGCGTTGTTTCAGAAGCGGACTCTGCTTCCGTCATCAGGATTACTCCTGAGAAGGACTGTTTTCGCACTTCCATATTTTGTTCCTGATTTAGTGTTGACTGGTGTTATTTGCTCGACAGCTGTTTGTATTGAATCAGCCGAACTTTGAACAAATCTTGTACTCATGTTGGTTTATGTAAGATGACTAATTGTAAAGTTTCTTCGAGTTTATACCGATTGACTTACCTTATTTTAGAGAAAATATCAAAAGCGAAATCTGAATGCTACTCAACAATGGCGATGATGCTGCGTTACCTTAACAACCAACTGAATGCTAACTTTTTTATACGTTTATTTAAACAAAGATCCGATTAAACAACATGAAAAGATTGTCGCTATAGTTATATATATATATATATATATATATATATGTATATATCAGATTACGAATAGTTGTTGTGAGAAAAATCAGCACGAGTGGCGATTTTCTAAAGACAACTACGAGTGATTCTGACTGACAAAAATTACCAAAAGATTCCTACCACGAGTTGGATTCAGCAAGACAACAAAAAAAAATGCAGGTAAATTTTTTTTTCGAAATGGAGTAGTTCATGAAATGTGATCACGGTAACATAGCAATAGCTGTGTAAATAGTCAACAAATTTTAACAAAGTTTTGAAATGACAGAGTGGCGGTTCGGTAGAACAAGTGTAAATACGGGACGTGATGACTATTTCACACAATACAATACAAGGGGCAGTCGTAATTCTGTGTGGGAGCAGTTCAAAAAGTTTCACCTATTTCAAACGTAAGCAGTATATTTGAAGATTACGCATTCAACATGAAAAAATGCGATGAAGAGGGTTATAAAGATTCCACAATGCGGAATACTATTTCCAACAGGAATTATAGTTTAAGTCATTTAATGTGAACATGAATCCATTCTCAGATATTGAGTTTAAAAGTGCGCGTGCAACAAGAGATGGAACACGAAAGCAGCTGCAATCAATTGCGGAAAAAAGAAAAATGAGTTCAGTGTCTATAGTAGATCACAGCTACGAAAAAATGATTGACGTCTGGAACCAAGATACTCCTTCAGGGCTCCAGAAAAAAATCTATCAAATTACACCAAGAGAGCTTGCTTGGAGAGGTGGAGAAGGGGTTAAATGTTTGATCGAATACTTTCAAGAAAAAAAAAGACTGCACTGGAAAATTGACGTTATGAGTACAACCCCATTCTTTCAAAAATTTTTCAAGGCGGATCACATCGTCTATGTGACAGTAAATGACTGGTTTCTAATGAGAAGAATCCTGATCGTTGCCCCGTGAGGTTGGTATTGCTCATAAAAATATATCAAATATGTATACCGTTTTATGCTCATTTTCAGATTGTTGAAAAAGATGTTACAAAAAAGGGGCAGTAACGTCACGACAGATTGCTTATTTTTGACTACCAATCTGGTATTTGGTACAAGAATATTCCTGTAGGAATTAATGAAATTGGCAAGTGGACTAAAAGCAGTGCAGAACAGGTTGGACTGGATGTAAAGGGATTCAGACAACTAATCATTATACGAGTTCAAGTGCAGTAACCCAGCTTGTGAAATCTGGCGTGAAGGAATAACAGTTAATAAAGATTACAATCGTAGTACAAGTGATAGGAATCTTGCCGGTAATTTTTGTAAGTTAGATCATGAATAGTTGATCCGGTTTTCTAAAGACAAGAACTACGAATGATTCTAACTGACAAAAATTACCAAAAGATTCCTACTAGTTGGATTCAGCAAGACAATCCAAAGAAAATGCAGGAAAATTAAAGGTTTTTTTTCGAAATGCAGTAGTTTACGTATAGTAATTGTGTTATAGATAATAATTATTATTAATACAGTTTATTGTTGAATTTTTTTACCTTTATTCTCACCTGTATTATTGATATAAGAACTTGCTTCTTAGTATGGAAAGATTGCCAGTGTAATAAGATCCTAATTGGCTCCAATTGAAAAAATAGAACTGTTTCGATTGGATGCTAAATTTTGAGTTCGATTGTCAGTTAAATAGCTATTTACATATCAAGTCCATAAGTTAAGACTTTATGGGCGAGCCAAGTTTAAGACCGAGTGAACGTAGCGGCCGTTTTCGCAAAATGGAAGCTTCTTCATATCACAAAAATCAATTGAACATAAAGAAGTTTTATATGAAGCGATTTTAAAAATTTAGTCTTGCTTAAATTATTACTTTGCAAAGTTTATTAGATTGTAAACAATGAAATAAGTAATTATTCACCTTTATACATGTATTTATAGTATTGGAGTAATGCCATTAGTAAACAATACTGTTACATTTTTTATTTAGCACGTAACAAGTGTTAAATCAAGTAAGTTTTATTAGATGGATTCACAAAATACCTTGTGTTCTTGACAACAGCTAATTTGGTACAAATTATGGTTTCAAGGGAGAAACTATATTTTACATATTATTTACAATATTAGTATTATTCCGATCAGTTCATTTAACTATTTAATATTTGCTATCTGAACGTAATATATTATTCCGTTGCTTGTGTTTAAGGATGTCTACACCATGTGACATTCTGACAGGTTCATTTATTAATTATTGAAGTAAAGCAATAGCACATGATTGCATACCTTCACTCTAAAAATATCTGGCTAATTTATAAAATTCTGGTATTCTAAAATACCTATATAGATAGTACATAAACTTTGTATGCCAATTATCCTTAATAATAGGTTTAGTGATACGAAGATTAATATAAGAGGATTGGTAACGAAAACGTAATCATTAAGTGACAATCAGGTGAAAAACATAAATCTGTTACTTTTTGGCAGGCAACATTTAACGTGGGTTTTGGCAACTTTCAAGAACATATGTATCTATAAATTTTAAATGCCAATTATTAACACAAATCATTAAAAAACGCAACTGCTTTTAACATTTGCACTTAATAATACATATATCTTCAATGAAATCTAATATTTTTCTTACTACTTTTAACGACGAAAGCGGTGAATAAATCAAAAGAAATTCACAGATTAACCTATTTAAGAATCATTAATTTAAAAAAAATTGAAACCTGTCTTAACGCTTTCCACATTTTCTGACGATTTTGACGGAAGGTATTAGTCATTCAGTTCGCTTTCTTCAACATATAAAGAAAGTAGTACTTTCGTTTTATAAGGGTTTGACATTTTACAAAATTCTATGGAATATTTATAAGCATTAGTTGACAAAGGGTAACTGTTTCGGGCTTAATTTTTTAGTGTTGATTTCTTATGAACAATTATGTAAATATACTTATGATTTAATTTTATATATCAGTCTTTGCGAAAATTAAATGCTGTACACAATAATAAAATTTTTTAAAGATTTTTTTACGCAATCGTAAATTCTGTAGCATCTCGTGATTATTACGAAACCAACAGAAACGGATATGGTATTTCTGTAGAACGAAAACGATTTAATTAATAAAACTTACTAATTAAAAGTAGTTTTGAAAGTTTGTCAGTCATTTCAATTCAACCCTTAAAATTTGTTTCTCAGAAGAAAACGTTTTTTTTTCTCAATCCTGCTAATTAACAAGTAAATTATATATATTTTAATTTAAAGTGTTTTTTGTAATATTCCAGTTTAGATTATGCAGAAATATCATTTTTTTCAATTATTCTGATCAGAAAGTATATTTTACACTGTCAGGTTATCAATTCTTCCGGTTGCGACTGCAGTAATACGGTTGCCAGGTTGATATTGATATTCTAATTAATAATACTCAGCTTTTATAAGTAAGAAGATGATTTCTATACATATTAGAAAACTTAACTTAACCTTCACTCGATTCCCTTGCGGGGTAAGCAAAACAATCCCTGCCTCTTATTTATTTTTCATTCACAATCCTTCACCATGATTTCCTGTCTCCGCATACCACCCTAGCTTCCGCAAGATTGATATATTGCCTCTGACACGCCCTTTTATTTTTAAAATTCCTTATCTTTCTTTCCTTTATCATACGTTCAACTACATTTATCCAAGTTTTACGAGGCCTACCAGACCCGGCCTTACCTCACCCACATATATTTGCGTTGTTCATGTGACCAAACCAACATAATGTACTACTTTTATATCTATCCATCATCGTCTTTTCCTCGCCACACTCCGTGATTATGCACTCATTCATTGTCCTTTCTCGTTTTACCACATGTGCTTCTCAGGAATCTCATACCCACGGCATTTATTTTTCTTTCGTGCTTTTTTTTGACATACCCATGCCTCACTTCTATACAGTACTGACGCCATTATAGATTGCTTGTTTCGCAGCTAGGCTCATGCTTTCGTTTCTCATTATCGTTCACATACTCCCAATCACTTTCCTTCCAGCACTGACCTTTCGTCCAATCTCGCCCTCCATTGTAACATCTGCAGTAAACATTCTACATAGATATACCAGCTCGTCCACTTGCTTCCACAATGTCATTTTGCAGAGCAAATACTCTACTCTCCTTTCCACCTTCCGGATTGAACATCACAATCTTAGTTTTGTTCACGTTTACCTTTAGGTCCATGCTCTTACAGACTATACCAATCTTCCTGAGAGCTTTTTTTTAGCTCATCCGCAATCTCACTTAATAAGACTGTGTCATCTGCATGCACCAGCAGTCATACATTTACGTCATCAACCATTACACCATTTGTATCGGTTCATGCTTGTCTAACACATTTATTCATGTATACATTAAACAACCACGGTGACATCATACAGCCTTGTCGCACTCCTCGCTCAATATTAAAGTATTCACTCACACATCCTCTCAACCTAACATATGCCCTTATTCCGTTTATTAGACCTTTATTTACGCCATATTCATTTAATATTTCCCAGAACTTCTCTCTATTCACTCGTCATATGCTTTCTCCAAATCTACAAACGCACAGTACAGCTCCTTTTTACACCGTTCGTTCACCTGCTTGAGAGCAACCATCTGATCAACTGATTCTCTCACTGGCATGAAGCCACTTTGCACATTCCACATATTACTTTGTTTAGTTTCTAGTGCTGTTTCAAACAGTATTCTTCCAAACACCTTACAGGTATGCTGAGCAAACTTATTCCTCTGTAGTTCTTGCAATCACTCCTGTTCCCATTACCCTTATCCAGTGGTACAATGATCGCGCTCTTTCAACCCCTCGGCACTTTTGCACCCTTAAAGCATACATTGAACAGTTCATACAATCTTCGTATACACGTTGCATCTCCATACTTTAGCATTTCACCAGTGATTTCATTTACATCTGCTCCTTTACCGTTTTTACACCTTCCTACCATTTTCCCTACCCATTTTATTCCAATATACTTCTCAGTTTCATTCACCATTCCTTCAACATTCGCCTGATTTAACCTTTCAGTCTTACTTTCCTCACTACTGCACAACTTTCCGGAATATTCTTGCCATCATTTCCTCACTTCAAAATCGTCCCATACTATTTCGTTGCACATATTCATTACTCCTGCAGCGTTCTGTTTTGGGCCACGTTTTGTATTTTTGACCCATTTCCAGAAGAGTTTTGTGTTTCCCTCAAAATCATTCTGCATTTTCTCTCCTTCCACAGCCAACACTTCCTCTTTACTTATTCTCACTGCCACCTTCGTTTCTTTGTTTCTGTACACCTCATACAACCGCTTTTTCTCAGTCTCATTTTTTGCAGCAATCATTTCCCTCTACGCATCTTTTTTTTTTTACATACTACCTTCTTAATCGATTCATTCCACCAAGTAGATTTTTTCGATCTACCTAGAGTCGCTTTTCCATATATCCGCACGGCACAATTGACAACACAGTTTTTCAAGCTTATCCATGCACTTTCAACGTCAGCACATTTTATTTGTTCGTTCCACACTGTTTCATTCACATTCAACTCTTTACTCACAGTATCTGCTCTACTCTACTCTACTCTAATTCTGGACGTTCGCACTACGTTTGATTTCCTTCTCCACACCCACTTTTGCCCTAAACACACTCTCGATACAACCAAAAAGAGGTCCGATCCACACTCCGATCCGCGCATTACTGTTGTCTTTCACCAGGTTTCTAAGCCGTTCATCATACACTATGAAGTCTATCAAACTTTTAGATTCACTATTTGTCATGTATACATATACGCATTTTTATGTTTAAACCACGTATTGTATACAAACAGGCTTCTCTCCACACAGATGTTCGCCAGGTGTTCACCATTCTCATTGACTCTTTGGTCTACGAACTTTCTTAGAACGCGTTCAGTATGTTCTCTCTGTACACCCACCCATCCGTTCATATCCCCCACTATCATCACTCTTTCGTTTGGCTTACATACGTCCAACACGTTCTCTACTTCATTCCAGAAGTTCTCACCCTCCGGGTCTCTTTCTCCATTCACCGGTGCATATCATGCAATAAGAAAAATTCTTCGTACCTCCACTTTCATTCTGACCCACATTGCCGGGGGAGATACCAATTCGTACTGTTTAACACTTTTTTTCGCTCTTTTACTTACGATCACCCCAACTCCTTTTGCGTCATGCACTTCAGTCTCAACTCCTGACCATAGTGCTAGGCTGCCATCCTCCATCTCCACAGAATCTTTTCCTTTGCCCTTTGTCTCCGATACACACAGAATATCAAGGTGCCTTTCGTACACTACATTCGCAATTTCAAATTATTTACCATGCATCTAACATTCTACGTACCGCCTCTCCATTCATTCCTTGCACAGTCGTCAGCAACGGGGCCTGTCTGTTTCGACCTTGACCGCCCCTTGTAGCCAGGTCGATCCGAGGCAACTGTATTGTTTTCTTGAGTAATACCATAGCGAGCAGACCGGTTACTGGCAAAATCGTGCCTGGACGATGTAGCATTCCCTTCTAACGGTATCGTCCTACTACCGGACAGTTATTTGTCTACTGATCCATATAAGCAATACTAACAATTTTAATTAAGTGTATGAGGCCCACACTTTGAGATTATATGGTGTTGAATTATAAAAACATATCATTTGGTGTTTTAGATACATAAAAGTGATATAACAAGGAGAACGGCGGAGAGAATCACCTCTGCTTGCAGGGAGGTATTGTGGTTACTCTGCAGGGTGAATTGTGAATAAAGCTTGTGAACTTAAAGTCTGAAGAGAAAGATGGATGACGATCGTCTAAGAACATTGGCTGAACTTGTTACGTAGGGTTGTATGAGCGCCATATTTTTTTCCCTCTTCACGCTATCGAGTTTTTTTTGAGATTGAAAGGAGCATAAATTGAGAATTAAAATTGACGTATCTTCCGCTATTGATTTTATTAAGCTTAATATTGTATTTCGAATTAAATGTGTCCTATTAAATCTAAAATGATTTTTGTTTGTTAGTGTAAATTGTAAGTGTCATACAAATTTAAAATTAAGGGCGCAATTTGTTGTTGAGTAAAATTACAATAGAGTTTGGAGAAATATGAGATATAAATTGCTTCGTATCGAGTTTCTGTTAATGTCAGTATGGGGCATATATGAGGAATTGGTGCCATGAGGTTTTCGGTAAAGCACATCGATTTGTTTCTCGCTGAGAACTATCATTGCATAAGGTGGAAAAGTCATCTGAACTACAATATATGTCCTGAAGAAAAAATTAAATGCATGCGTTCGTACGTGAGATAATTCCGTTGGTTACTTGAAAAGCTGTCAATGCAGTTTCTATGTGAAAGCTTGATGTTAAAAAAATATGACGCAAGAGTAAGAGATGATGTAAGTGCAGAGGGGAAAAAGGTTCCTTTTGTTGCGATTAATTGAGAATCTTAAATTTGACGTTGTCGAGTTAAGCACGCAGGCTTACGCGCGAGGCTGTGGTTGTGTGTGATATCGGACCTGGGGAACCGTGAACGTTTTTTGAAAGGGGTTTGGTGTGCCCTATTAATGAATTATTCAACGTTTCTATTTGCGGATTGATTTTACCGAACATTAGTTATTGTAGAAGCGCACCATTCGGTTACTGCGTCAGTTCTGTGTACATAAACTTGATAACTTTGTTAATAAGCTAGTTAAAAGCATAACGTCAGTGAACTTGCCATTTGGAAATTCTGGTTAATGATCACTGCATAAGAAATACCGAGGAGACCGTTAACGGGGGAGCTGATTGCATCCAAGTTGATTCTCGCTGTACAGGGGAGGAGACGACGACGTAGAGAAGTATCCAGAAGGTAATCTATTTTTGCCTATTCATTGTGTTGTGGTGTTTCTTTTGTAATTTACATTTATGCATTAAGTTATACAGATATAAGCGGGTAAACGTAGTTGTATTGAACGATTTATGTTTAATTATTTGTATGTAAAGTATATATCAAAATTTGACGCTGTATGGTTAACTTTAATTGAGCAAATTGATTTTCGTATTTGTTTGGAAGTTAAATAAGCAACTATGTACTGAAGATTTAAAATTACGTTAAGATTAGGGGAAGTGACCCTGCAGGTTTGTCTCCGTTTAAACGTTTAATATCTTTTATCTCCATTTATAATTTTATGATAACAGACCTTTGTGCTAGCACTGCTGAATTCTATGTCTATCGTTATTTTACTTGGTTTATTTAATATATGAATAGTTTATTGAATTTATAAATATTATTTGTAATCTCCTTCCATTAAAGCGGAAGTTGGAGTTTTAAAATTTAAGAATAATACGTTTTAAGTCAAGGTTGCTTTTGTTGATTAAGTGTTGCTTGATTTGAAAGTGATATAATGGCAAACTCACGATATGAAGTAATTCAATTATTTGTTCATATTCTTTATAGGGCATCCATTTAACGTAACGAATTATTACTAGATTTTATTTAACTTTGTGATTGCGGACTTTTCAATAATTAACGAAATATTTAGAGTTTGTTTTTGCGTACTTTATTTAAAGGCGCTGGGGTTCCTAGCAACGTAAAAATAGGTTAAAGAAGGCCGTTGACCCAGCAGATGATTTGATCATACGCTTTTTACCTTGAAGGTGTGTGGTTATTTTTTTTCCTTTTTTCGAAATTTTCTTTTATAGATAGAGATCCTGGATCACCATTAACGTGCACCTGGAGAAAAACCCGCGTCAGGTAAGTGAGAATTTGTCTGTTTGGCTGACTATAACTTCGTGCGCTCAGGTGTACTTATCCCGGATCACCATTAACGTGCACCTGGAGAAAAACCTGCGCCAGATAAGTGAGAATTTGTCTGTTTGGCTCAGGTGTACTTATCCCGAACTTGTTTTAACAGTCGGGCGCCCACTGTTACGACGTTTTCATTATTCTTCTTTATGTGTGACACCTCGATTTGCGACCTAGAGTAATACGACAAGCCACCCTAAACATTTAAATTCTGAAACACACTCACGATTCTCATTGAGCTAGTTGGCAAACTTTAATTATCTGTTAATTCCGTCTTCACTTGTGACAGACTGAAATTAAAAATTTAGGAAAAAGTTAACCTAATTATACCGAACATGTTACGCGAGTAATGGAGAATTTCAAGTCATGACTTCAATAGTGCACACTTATTAAGTGTTATTTTTAAATGCTACAATAAACATAAATGGCATACTTTTCTTGATAGTGTGAGATTATTTTGTTAAAGTATGAATGCGAGTTTGGACGAGAATTTTTCTGTGTGTACATAATGTAAGTTGGTGTAAACATTACGCCACTGGAATTTTTAGTAAAGCGTTCAGTATCATGTAGAATAGTATTTAAATGTATAAGTATTTATAAGTTGAAAGTATCAAATTTTAATAGGAAATAATGTTTTAGTGGCACTCCTATTGAGACAGTAATGAATAAATGCTGCTGTATTTTATGAAATGTGAGTTTAAAATTCACAGCGTGTGAATTTGTTATATGTTGATATTGTGTTAAAGTGTAAAGGTATGTATGTCTTTGCTTGTATGTGTCATAATATTGTACAATGGAAAATGCTATACTTGCTCAACGGCAAATGGTGCTAGAATTTACTGAATTGTGCAAAGGAAGGTTCACGCACATGAGGAACTTTAATAAAAAGTTGAATATAGACATGAACAGCATGTAGAATCAGTATGAATTCGGAATTTGTTAGTTTCGAATAATTATTAAGATTTATGTAAGTTTTCCATTGCGTTGGGGTCGTTTTACATTCACCATCCCCGCCCGGCAAAGGGGCGCATTATAAACTCCTTCAAAATAGGCTGTTTTGGTTTGTGCGAGATAAATACGATGACGTTTTGCAAAATGGATGACAGTTTGTATATAAGGAAGAGTGACACGGTAAAGGAGCCCTTCTGGCTCAGAGTTACACTTAACAAGGTGGTCGCCCACGAGTAGCTTGTGAAAGCATAACGGTATATGCTTAGTTTTTATTTGTAAATAAGTATTGAAACAGATTTGTAATAAACAGAAAATCACTATACTAAAAGAAAGTGTTGTGTAATAAACCCGCGCGATAGAAGATAAACTTGAAGTGATTCTTTATGTAACTAAATAAAAGTGTATTATGCTGTGTAAAATGAAATTGTCAGTATTGGACATTGATAATGCTGAGTGAAATAGTTAATCGACCGTTTATAGACAATTAAGGATTTAGTGATCAAGTGTAATTAAAATATTCTGTGACACATTTTAGAAAGGTATTCAGTAATTAAGCAGATTGATTTCTTTGCTGACGACAGCACTGTTTATTGTAGTTCAACTCAGTCTACTCATAATTGTAATCCACCTTCTACGTCAAATCAAGACATTAAAGCTTAAATGGTAAATTCAATCAACAAAGACATTCAATGCATTCTCGAATAGGGAAGCAATAGTCAAGTTAAATTTAATGCTAACAAAACTCAGTGTTGCCAAAAAAGATCGACCATTTCCTGTTGTAAGTATGAATGGTTTAGATTTTAAGTTTTCAGACTCCATTACTCTGTTGGTAATGACTGTATCTTCAAATCTATCATGAGTTGACCATCTTTTGTCAGCTACCAAAACAGTTGTTCGTAAAATAATAGGTTTTTGTACAGATCTAAACAGTGCTTTACCTCCTGACAACTCTTTCGAGCTACCTTTGCTAGGAATACTTGGTTCGCTCATTCAAATCACCAGTATGCAGTACAAATCTGCACTTGTATCAAACGGCCGCAATCCACATTCTTCTATACGACTTCTAAACTCTGGAATGATCTCCCTAGTTCCTGTTTTCTTCTCACTTATGATATGGTAAAATTTAAGGTAGTTGTTCATAGGCATCTCTTGGCAATTGAATTCCCGTTAAAGGTCGCTTATCAGTGACGAGTGAGCTTACAAACTCAGGATTAATTAAAGCAACCCCAGTGGATAGGACATTATATCTGCTAAAGGAATTCAGGAATGTACAACTGTAAGGATAAATTTCGATGTTTAAATGGTAAATGTTTGATTATCTTTAGTGATGTCATTCCTGATATTGTTAATTTCATTCAGGCATTAAGGGAAATCAATCTCCATTACCTGTTATTATGTTTTTTTTGTATGTGTTGTTTTACGGAAGCAGTCAAAATATATGTAAATGTTTTTGCAAAATTGGTTAATAAAGTTCGATTAGTAATTGATTTTTTGTTTAAATTGTGTTGGACCTTTCTTACAGTTTAAAGTTTTAAAGAGAACTAATATTATATTATTAGATATCATTGTTTTCTTTGTGTTAAATTACACAAGGAGTTATACCGTTTAAGAATAAACAGACTTTGGCATTTTGGCTAAAGGATTGATCCGAAAATTGTTTATTTTGAGTCAGATCGATTACAAATCCTAATTAGTTTGTATTCATTAAATGACTGAATACAGATTACTGATCACGATTTATGTATTAAACAGAAATTACATTCATGCTTGTGAATGTTTAAATACAGCTTAATGATAAAAATTCAAACAATTTGATAATAGATATAAGATCCATAAGAAAGAAAAGAAATTATTATATTTGTCAATTGGGTGATATTATTTATTTCAGGATTTTTATGGCAGTTATAAATATTAGTCAATGCGTATACGAGATTAAATTAGAAAGTATCCAGATGATGTCTTATTACTTTGATTTTATGAATTTACAGGGCGTGCTCAATAAGTCTAAGATCACGTGTGTGTTTCACAATTTTATTAAGCTGTGGATGGTAATTGAACTTGAGGATTTTCAAAATTGAATTGACGGGTATTAAGATTACTGAGACGAAATTTTATGTGCTCTTTTAAAGGGAAAGGAAAATCGATTTTTGGGTTGCCAACAGCATAAAATCGTAGAGAAAAGTGGAACTCGTTTGTTTCGTACAATAAAGACAATGTGTAATTCCCAAGTTACCAATTATCGTTTAGCGTATTCATTTTGGATAAGTGGTTAAAATTTGGTAAAATGAAAAAAATTAGTTAAACCATGCTGGCTCCTGTTTCAACGAAATTGATAACATCGTTAATAATAGTCCCTAGTTTGCATTTCATGTTAGTAGAATCTTTAATATCTATTTAAACCTGGCTATTTGTTCAGTGTTACCACATTTCTAAGTCCATTCCAATTTTGCGAAACTTAGCACCTTTCTTAAATTCTTACCAAATTCTGGTAATCTGAAAAAAAGTAATCCACCTTTAAAAGAGCTTCATCTGAACCTTCTCTTAAATGTCTAGCATTTAAGGAAAGTTCAGATGAAACTCTGAACTTTCTCTTAAATTTCTACCATTTAAGGGAAGGTTCAGATGAAACCCTTTTAAAAGTGAATTACGTTCTTTAACGCTATGACAGCCCATCAAGCTACAGCATCTTCTTATGCATCAGGGTCCCCAGAAAAGGGCGGGGTGACGTAAAACATTTTGTAGGTAGCCGGTAGCTGAATCTTGTTTGGAAAATAGTTGGATGCGTGTGGGTGTGCGGTAGGCGATAATACTTTAAAAGTGCACCATTTGTTTTGCCCTTACAAAGCCCTTAAAACAAGAAATGGGGAAAGGCAGTTAAAAGAATATTTACAGTTAAAGAAAACCGCGACCCTGAAACAAAAGAAACAAAAAGCACGTTCTCCAACATTCGAAATCAAACAAAACTAGTGCTCAACATAATTCGTTTAATTGGTAATATAAAGCAAAATAGGCGTATATTTCCCAAACTACAGACCACTAAAAGCCTCAATGCATAACAAAACTAAATAGATTCGTTCGCAAACTTAATCTAATCTTGGTCCCCACAGGAAACCCTAATGGTTTTATACGGTACACACAGTCATTCCGACAATTCGATGAAAATGAAAAAAAGTAGTTAATGTTAATCAAAACTCACTTGGAGTGCGAAAACAGCTAGATAAAAATCGGCAAGTAAAGATTAAATACCTAAAAATGAAACTTCTGTTATTATTATTATTATTATTATTATACTATAGGTGCCAGTAACAAGATTTAGTATTGATCAAGCAGCAGTCAGATTGCAAAATTAGGCGAAGCTAAACTCAAGATATTGATAAATTCAATATTATAGAAAGAAATTAGTATACATAAATTAATATCGCGTCAGTTCAGTAGCACTAGTGAATCCCCAGTAAGTTCGAAACACCCATACATACGGAATGAGGCTAAACGCACCGGCCATACGTTCTGAAAAGGGAACTGCAAGTAAGACCAAAACTGACACTGAATTCGTGCTGGAAAAGGAAAGCAACGTGTTTCATTTCCTCCACTGGGAGGACGGAATGCTCCAGCTTGCCACACTCCTTCAGCCACAGCGATAGATTCCCTGCATACATACATACATTACGTATATATGCATGGTGGTGTTAAGGATTGGTGCGGTCCGGATAGGATCGGAAGGAATGGAGTTAGGATTCTGAGGGGGAAGATACTACCCAGCATTTGCTTAAACAGCCGCACATGATGTGCCGGAAGTGGTCATGCCGCTATATGTGTAAGAGGAAAATCCCCTGAAAAAACCTCATACAAGGTAGACGGTAACGGGGATCGAACACATTACCTCCCGAATGCTAAACAGACTGTGTTACCACATATCCAATTAGCTCGGTGAATTCGTGATCATATGTGTTATATATATATATATATATATATATATATATATATATATATATATATATATATATATATATATATATACTTAAATCGCAGGAGTGTTACACCACATCGAAACTCCAGTGTACGGTAACGGCATCAGCTGTTTACTTTACCAGAAACAATAGAAAAAAGCATGTGTGCTTACATAATACTCAACCGTTACTTGAATAGTATGCTATATATATATATATATATATATATATATATATATATATATATATATACACCGTGTCCAAGATAAGGGTGCCCACTATGGGGATCTCGGAAACGGTGAGAGATGAAAGGTCGATTAAATGGAACAAAAGTTACGCATTTGGGAGGATGTATTTATGGTCTTTGTAGAACTCGAATATCTCTTTTAGTTTTTGAGATATTTGAAAAAAATTGAATTTTCTGATTTTCGTCTTTATTTTTTTCTGACCTTATTTGAAGAGCTATCAAGAAAAGAAGAGCGCATTTTCATTTCCACTTTTCTAGCTCTACTTAATGCTGTCATTCAATTTTTAATACAACGTTTCGTTTGTTAGCAACCATCATCAACTTTATTTTTTTAAATACACGAAAAAATTGTTTTTGCCATATTTAAATTCTCTCCTTGATTCTGAATTCAACGATATATCCCACTTTATATTTTTGATACGTTTCGGATAAGAAAATTCATATTCAATGTAGAATATCGAAAACATACAGTTAAAACTAATTCTGGAAACATTATAAAACTGTAAAATAATGTTTTCTCATTTTCTAATGCCTGTTGCGAATAAAATAATTCACAAATATGTACTTAGTGAAAATACTATTAATTAAACAGTTAAAATACATTTTCCGTCGTACTGATATACTGACGTGTTACATTTTGTGTCAACGTAATTGTTCTGAAGCCGAAATAATGTATTTAAACAAATATCCAGAAAGGCGTCAACCTCACAAAAGAACTTTTCGCACATTAGCAGTTAATCTGAAAGAATATGGTGCGTTCAAAAAAATCTGTAAAATCTCGCAAAAAACCTCGCAATGAAGAAAAAGCCAATACTGTTTTATTAGCTGTAATGGAAAATCCAGAGGTTTCTAGTAGGAAAATTGAAGAGGCAACTGGCATTGCACATTCCACAGCTCATTATGTTCTAAAGAAGGAGAAAGTACATTCATATAAATTTAGAGTTTGCCAAGGACTTCGACCAGGTGACCCAGACAGACGTAGAATATTTTCCGAATGGTATACACGTTAATCTCACGACAATGAATATTTTCCGAATAAAATAATATGGTCCTATGAAAGTATGGTTAATAATAATGGAATGTTTAATCGTAGAAATGCTCATTATTGGGCAAGAGTAAATCCACCAACACCGTTTCGGATTTAATATGTGGGCTGCTATATTCGGTATTCGAATTATAGGTCCTTTCATTTACCACGAGTCCTTAAATTCTGAACGTTACCAAATTTTACTCCTAAATGAATTAGAGATAGCATTGAATGATTTGCCTTTCCAAGAAGTTGAAGGTTGTTGGTTGAAGGTTATGCAGGATGGTGCACCAGCATATAATTCCAGAGTTGTCAGAGAATACCTGACAGTTAGATTTCCAGAAAGATGTATTGGCACTCACGCAAATGTGCTGTGGCCAGCCCGTTCTCCAGATATAACACCTTTGGATTTTTTTCTTTGGAGATACATTAAAAATTAGATTTATGGAAACGATATTGAAAACGAAGAAATTTTACAAAGATTAGTTCTCGAAGCGTTTGCTAGTATTACTCCTCAAATGTTGAAGAATGTTTTAGATGCTACAGTTAGAAGACGCTATTTATGTTTAGAAAATAACGGGAATCTTTTTGAACATCTTTTGTGAGTTTATTAGCCTTTAAAATAAATTTGTTTTTTATTTGTCTATGATTTAAAATTACAAAACATAATTTTATAATAATTTTACGGTTTTCTAATGTTTCTAGTATTAGTTTTAACTGTAAGTTTTCGGTGTTTTACATTGAATATGAATTTTCTCATCCGAAACGTATCAAAAATATAAAGTCAGATATATCGTTGAATTCAGAATCAAGGAGAGAATTTAAATATGGCAAAAATAATTGTTTCGTGTATTTAAAAAAATAAAGTTGATGATCGTTGCTAACAAACGAAACGTTGCATCAAAAATTGAATAACAGCATTAAGTAGAGCTAGAAAAGTGGCAATAAAAATGTGCTCTTCTTTTCTTGATTTCTCTTCAAATAAGGTCAGAAAAAAATAAAAACGAAAATCCGAAAATTCAATTTTTTTCAAATATCTCAAAAACTAAAAGAGATATTCGAGTTCTACAAAGACCATAAATACATCCTCTCAAATCCGTAACTTTTGTTCCATTTAACCGACCTTCCATCTCTTACCGTTTCCGAAATCCCCATAGTGGGCATCCTTATCTTGGACACGGTGTATATGTATATATATATATATATATATATATATATATATATATATATATATATATATATATATATATATATATATATACACTTAAATCGCAGGAGTGTTACACCACATGGAAACTCCAGTGTACGGTAACGGCATCAGCTGTTTACTTTACCAGAAACAATAGAGAAAAGCATGTGTGCTTACATAATACTAAACCGTTACTTGAATAGTATGATAAAATTATTACCACTCGATAAACGCACATAAATATAAATTTCAGCAGGTAAACAGTAATCATTTAATTGGAATTTCTAACTACTAGTCTTTATTTCCAGGAACACTCCAAGTAATGATGAAAATATTACTCACCCACGACATGGACATAATTTTTAATTTTTTACCCAACATAAACACTTGAGGTAATCCAGGAACGATACTAGGTGTTTATTGAAATCGGCAAATACTTCAGACAAAACACTACAAGGTGGACCGACGATTTCACTATGTAACCTGACGGTAACCAGGAACATCCCAGAAGAGTACCATCGGACACAGATACCGGGTAGTAATAAACGCACTAATCCAGAACACTTAATTTCGTTCCATTTAAGAAAATAACTGAGTAGACAGGGCAGAAGTAAAACTTCAGTAGCAACTAGTACCCAATCTAAAATGAAATTACCACTGAATGTAAATACAAAAAGCAGTGTAAGTACTGAAATTTTAGGTAATTTTCTTTTCTAAAAATTGTTGCTATAGTTTTTCAAAGACGCTTAGCAATGGCTTTCTTCTGATCTCGTTAAAGTCCATCTCTTACCCTCTTAGCCAGTCAAAGTTATTCTATAGAAATTTGTCAATTTGTTAAGTTTGAAATGAAAGTATATCAGAAACATTTTCTAGGTCTAAGGAAATTGCGAATGTCAACCTCAAGTTTAAAAGCTTTGAACAGATAAAAACCTTTACAAATCCAAACGTATTTATGACATATGTACAATGTGTTGCCTACCTTCAGTGAACAAAATTCTCAAAACGCAGGATTATCCGAGTATCGAATACAAACCGTCCAACAAAGTAAAATAAACGTCAAAAATATGAAGTGTAGCTAAACGGTAATCCACATCATCATAACTTAGTGGGTTACAATTCCTTTAACGAACGCGTCTCATACTATTTTGATTTACTGTTTTTAATCTCTCTGATAAGACTCGCTGATTAAGTACTTTTTTAAAAGTGTTTATAAGAAGAACATATAGAAAGATTTTCTTTTCAAGCACCAACATCTTTAAAGAGTTCTCAAATGGAAATATTCTGATTGACGGGGAACATCACAATGCATTAGTAAAGAGTGAAATAAGCGTTACACGCTTGCAGAGGATACATTGGCTTTAAGATTCGATGCTTAGGTGGACCAGAGATGTGCCGTTTGTAAATGAATTGTATTGCGATAAAAAGTTTATAAAAAATGGAAATATGAGCATCTGTCCGCCTAACCAATTCATTGAAAACGTTAACTCGCTAAAACTAAGTTTTGTTAAGGAACGTAATCCTTTTCAAGGATTAGTAAGAATTCAATAGCTACAGGTTCACAAACTATTGTTGTAGAGACCATTTAGCAGTCGAATGGCAAAACGCATTGAAGAGGGCTACTTCTAGGACCACAGCGTGCAGATGGCGTGCGCATTCAATGTTAAAAGCATAAACAATATTGTGGTCGAGATACATAATTGTTTATATATTTGTGTTACAAACACTTCCATATTCCATAAAATTTTTTATTTAAAAAAAAACGACTCAAGCGGTCCAGAAGTAAACCGCCGCCGTCGTCCTACTTGTAAAACACATACGATTAAATTAGTCTTTTTGTATCCCTTCCAGAAACGGAAGGCGGATAAAACAGTCCATGACGAAGGGTGCTACTAAATAATTAAAACGCTACAAATTGAATTCTGCAACATACATAAATAGATGCGACCTTTATGTACCAAAGAGCAAAAGAACAAAGAGGCTTGGGTATAAAGCGCTATTTTGAATTAAGGACAGCATTGATCGGCAACAGGATATATGTTTTAAGAAACTCTGAACACAAAGCTCCATTTTCAAAAAATTGACAAATTATGCTGTTTTAACAATATTCATGTGGTAATTAATGCAGGCGATGCCTTCTCGACTCTTACAATTAGTTCCAGATTAAACAAGCATGCAGAATTGATGAAATTGCATTTGGAATAGGAAGACAAAAAATACATTGCAATACTCTGGCCAGCAAAGAAAATGCGAGAGGAAGGAACTGTTGGGTTATGGGGATTCCATGTGTTTTAAAGATGAAATACGCTGTCTTCTTTAGCAACCACGTAAAGATCTACATGGACAACATGCATGTAGAATTTGTTCAAGTATTTAAAGACATTGCTTAACCCATAGGTACATTTCAGTGACGGAGTAAATGCACAGTAATGCGAAAAAGTCTTTAGAAATGTAAGTGATTTTTTTGTACAGAAGAAATAGAACTTTGAGTATAAATGAGACTTAAAAATCATAAATTAAATATAATAAAAATAGAGCATTACAAATCTTCTGACATTATGTAAAACTGGTATAGCATCAGGCAGTATACATTCGGGGACAGTTATTGATAAACGTAAAGCTACTATTTTTTCTCTTCTTCAATGAAGTTGAAAACCTGGAGCCCAGTATGGACTTTATCACCACATGCTCGGAGATTTATATGGGGCTGGTTCTACAAAAGTGTGTGTGTGTGTGTGTGTGTGTGTGTGTGTGTGTGTGTGTGTGTGTGTGTGTGTGTGTGCAAGCGTGCACGAGCGCACGTGTATGCGTGAGTGTATGTGTGCTAGTATCTACCATAGCTCCAGAAATGAATCAAGCTGTTGTGTTTGCATTTACGCACAAAACTTAGACCATACTATACTATATACAGAGGTACTCGTAATTATGTACACTAAAGAGAAAATATTGACATATACTAAAATTTAATTATTGAAAGAAAAAAGATACCAACGTAATGTAAATATATTTACCAATAGTAACACAAACTGAAAACTTCAATTAAGGTAACCATAGACCAGAATTAAAAACAAATTATAGCAACGATAGCCAAGCATTGGCACGTTACAAACTAAGGCACATATACAACGTTTTGGATAGTATTCAGTGACATAATCATTAAAAATGTAAGTAATACCTCATTTGAAATCTCGTTCTAAGCTCTTTTCAACAACATTAAAATATTACGACTGATTCATGAATTTCAACCCAAAAACACCAATTAATGTTTTGAGGTTTTTGGGTTGATGATGATCCTATTTAAAATAATTTTACAAAATGGCCGCAGTTCTCCATTTTGTAACTACTGTGGTACAATACGAGAGAATTTTGTTAATGACAGTCTATGATCTAATCTATAAAACGCCTTTGAATAACAAGCGACTATACACTATACCTGTACCGTTTCTATTTAGCAAATCATCTCTAAGATGTACTAAACATAAAGATGTACTATACATGTTTTTTATACTGAAATTAAGAGCTATCTTCTAGTTTAGGTTTGTTTTAGTTTGTTTAGTCTTTGGAATTTACATTTTTGATAAATTAAATTACGGTTAAAATAATGTAATATTTGAAGTAAGCATGGTGTCTAATTGCAAATGATTGAAAAAAGCCGCTTCGACGTTCAATAATTACGCATGTGAAATGGAGACAAATATATGTAGTCGCAGGGCCTCAATGTAAGGAGCATTTTAGTCTGCAAGTTACAATAGCACAATATGCATTCGTTAGTAAGTTTTATGTTTTTGTTTGGTTACAAACAAAGTTTTAAAGAAATATATCACACTGAGAAGAAAAGGGAGTTTTGTAGTAGTGAATAGAGAAGGAAATATAACACTTAAGTCAGTGGTTTAACTAAACTTCCAAAGCTAATTATTAAAGATCTAAATCTCATAACTTGTAATTGATTTAGTTTTATTGAAATAAAAAAAATATTGTGATAAAGTTGGAGTTTATCGGCGACTCCAAATGGATCGATTGTTTTTTAGTGCCGGATATAAAAGCTCGTCTTTCGAACTCTGTTGACTCATTTAATGCTACCGTTGGGGACTGCACAGGCAGTTCAATTGAACGTGTAAGCTGCTCCAGGAACCAACTCGCTAGAGGGTGAAATTTGACAATAATTTAATAATAATAATGTAAAGGAGCGTTGGTGGTTGCCCAATTTTATTATTCAAAAAATTCTGTTAGACGTTAACTTGTAGGCATAACTTTTGTTTGGTGAAAGTTTAATAAAAGAAAAGGTTTTGATTGATTGTTTAGAACCTCTGTAACGTGCCATTTTTACCGTCCAGCCTACATGTACATATTATGTAGGTATAGAAGGTTATGCAATAGACATTTTTCACTATCGCTCAATCGACTTATTAGCTGGATGGGTGGTTGGTTTAGTTGTAAGGGTGGGTGGTAGGGTCGGTGTGTGTGTGTGTGTGTGTGTGTGTGTGTGTGTGTGTGTGTGTGTGTGTGTGTGTGTGTGTGTGTGTGTGTGTGTGTGTGTGTGTGTGTGTGTGTGTGGGTGCGTGCATGCCTGCGTGGGTTTGTTGCATGTGTGTGCACCTGCGTGTGTGCATGTCCGGACTGTATGTTAAAAACTATTAAATATTTCAAGGCTATGTTTTTCTTGTAAAAATCAACAGTTAGTATATCTACCGAATTCCTTTCTCTTGTTTCTTAATTATAATCCCCTAACTTATAAATTAAAACTTCCTTCCATAGTGCACATTATGGATGTATAACAAAGAATTTTACAAAAAGGAACGAGTTAAAGCCTCAATCATAAGACCCCGAAGTTCTCATTCGTAAGTTAGTTCCTTTTGGTTAACTTCTTATGTCTTTATTACTCTTGTGTATGAACTCTTTTTCTATTTTAAGGATATAAGGATATGTATTTACTTGCTTTCAGCTCCTATGGTTTTCTATGTCTTTTTCCAACTATCAGTATCAAAATTGTATGTGTGCATGTGAGTAGGTAGATGCGAGTGTAGGTGTGGGTATAGATATGGGTATGGGTATGCGTGTTTTTGTTTAATCTTTCGGGGGCAATATGTCAAAAAGTCGAAAAGTGATTGGATTAAAATTTCATGTGCTTGTGACCCAGATTTCTTGACCCCAGTGATCATTGGGGGCGATCTGTCAGGTGCCAGGTTTCAGTTTTCAGATAAGCCAACTCGTGGTTGGCCCTTGGTGGTTTAAAGAGCAATGCGGGAGTTTATTGGTTTGGGGCATAAAGATTTGCAAATTTGGGGATTATGTAAAGGAACAGACAGGTAGTTAGTTCCATAATTGGAACATCAATGGAAGAAAGAAAGAATCATACGTAGATATCCTGGATGGTTAGAACAGAATGTATATGTGGGCATGCGTACCGATGGTAGTGTCATTCGACTAGGTTTATAAGAAGAAGCGGTTATGTATTGCAAATCAGAGGGGTAGAAGTCCTGGTACCAGCAATTGAATTAATCGAAATCACTCACGACACGACAATGTTCCAGAAAATGTGAAGAGAAGATTCATTGTCGTGTTCCTTAATGAGTTATACACTCTTCCTTGGGTGGTGATAAGAACAGTGACTCAGGTTAGACGTAATTTGAGGCACAAGTTGCCCGGGGATATTTCCGAATTCGAAAGAGGAAGTTTTCAATCAAGCTGAATACGTTTGGCTGTTGATGTGAGCAGAATGGAAGATTAATGATTCCTTTAAAAAAAGTTGATATGTTTGAGTTTTTAGAGTGTCAAATACGATCAAGGTTTTATTCCCGTAAGATTTCGTGTAGATTAAAACTACATTTTATGTTAAGGGATTCGATCTGATGGTCATTTTTTGATTAAAAAAAGGCTGCAATACAGTTATCTCGATTGGATAAAAAATCTGCGGTCTATACATGTAGCCATGGAGATCGAGTGTATACGGAAAACTTCTTACAAAAAATACAACAACCTTATTATACTCAATGTACACATGTGTTTAGTAAAAAAGCATGTCTTGAGAGCGAATTTTGGTTTTTTTAAGCTTTGTAAATTTACCCTAGACCTATTTCCATGGTTGCGAGTGAAAATGTTGACGTTGAAATGAATGTCAAAATATTTTGATGGTTGGATGACAATAGCATTAACAGTAACATTAAAGAACGAGTTACACAATTTAAATCTAAGTGTATGCAGTTTCCGTGAACAGAAGTGTAAATTATGGAGTCAGAGTGGATGTACTTCTTTCTTAATATGGGTAGTTTGGTACTATACTTTTTCAGGATAATAGAGGATAACTAGCCTTGTTGCTGTAATCTAGAATACTTTATCCTATTTTGATTTAAATATATCGCGTAAAAGTGAACTTTTTTTTAAAATACATTGTAACATTTCCTATATCTTAATGCTTATACGAATATGCACTTAGGCTTTAATATTAATGGTTTTAGTCAATACACCGCTAATGTATCATGTATCTTTTGGGATTCTATATCTAATAGCTCAGGTTCTAATTGGAAGTTTGATGTGATTGGTTTTACTCGTTAAATATACTAACAATCAATCCTTTCTATTCCAAAATTTCAATCCGATAAATATTTTAATGTGTAGCAGTTCGATTAATTGCTACTTAGCTACTTCATAAAAAGACGAGTTTTTTTATAACAATTCTACATTATAACATTTATGTTAAGGTCAATCATCAAATTTTTCAATTGTTACCATAACCGGATGTAAGGGAACCAAATTCATTCTTCGACATAGTTTTCAACACATTTTTATTTTTTGAGTCAACAAATAATCAAAACGTGATAAATCCATTTTCTCTTTCATTCATTAAGAATCCTATATATTTCATTCAGTATTCATTTTTCGGACAACCTCGTTACAGATATTGTTATTACCCTCATGTAGATTGTTAATTTCTAACTTATTTTTTTACAGGTTTATCTTGCAGTGTTATCGTTGTTATTTTTGTAACACATTATATTATTTTTTAGGGGGGGCCGAAACTGTTCATTACATACTTCTTAACTAATGCAATTTATTTAAAGAAAGAGGACATAAGTGAAGTCTTTTAATAGAACTCGCTTACTGTTTTACATACATAAGCTAGTTTTAAAATCGCGCCATTGTTTTAGATACTTAAACTGCAGCAAAGGGACACTTCCGTGAATTCTCATTGTTGGATGTTATGGAACAATTACTCTCATGCTGTAAGAGAGTCCTTGGAAAGAAACGGTTGCCTGTGAAAGAATAATTCTTTTAGCTGTTTTTGTCTTAATTAATTAATAAAAAATGATATACTTTCCCGATGAAAGTCAGTGGCTTAAAAACAAAAGCCTTCAAGTAATAGCAAATTGGGTTACCGCCTCTTGAATTTTTTACACACTATCATTAACTCCCTGCGCCTACCATATCTCCCTTTTTTTATCCATTTTATCCAAACCTTGAGAAAGTAGGCAATGATTGGCATTACTTTAAGCTTCTTTAGTGTGATATAATTAATAGAAAGGTGCTATCTATATTTGTAAGTACAACTGATTGCGTAGAAGTAACATAAATAATCTAATCTATCATAGGTAAATCTTTACACCAACTTCTATAAAAGAAATGTATTCATTCAAATGAGGTTAACCTCGTATCTATAGTCAAATAGAATGATAGATTTTGGTATCAATGCCAGTATTCAAATTCCGCCATAAATGTCAATACCGTATGCGAATTATTTACCTGATGCACTATACGGAATTACTTCCTGTATACAATTCATTACTACTGTTATGTTTTCATACATTAAAATCCTTAAATTTTATTAAAAACAAAATTTTTTTTTCTAGAGTTAAGGTTAAGTGCACACTAAAAATGTGTTGACAACTAAAAAAATTCATCAAATAATATTGTACATCATATTTTTATTAAAATTTCTTATTTCCTCATCACAAATGGACTTAAAATTTAGAAAATAAGATACATAAACGTGAAGCAAGTAACACTGATGGTTGTGAATTCATAAACTAGTTTAGTTTCATATTGCTAACATTTTATTTACCCTTAAGCAAAGATAAAGGTTCAGTGTCATCTTTTCAATTAATTCCAAAACCACATTGGACGCTAGTATACTTCTTAATGTTTACTTTTACGTATATGTACATACATAAAAAAAAGGGCTTTACACTGTATACTTTATCTCAAAGCAGCTAATATAATAACCAAATGACAAGATTTACAAAACACAAATTTGTAAGTTTGCTACTACGGGGTAGATTTGTATTCCACACGATGTTGTATCATCATAATTCACAAGATGATCAAAGTTCTGAGAGAATTTCCGTATCCTTAAGATGAGATTATAAGCCCTACACAGGTTTCATATAATCCACATTGTCAACACGCTTCAAATTTGATGAGTTTTGTTAGAATATCGTGTGATGCCACATTCAGAATACAAGATGAGGAATATCTCTTCAATTTAATTTTACAAAACTATACATAATTTATTTCTTTTTTAGTAAGTGTTAAAATCGTTAATTAACTGAAGCAGGTATTAAATAGTAAGCCCTATAGCCGTAATCTGGTATACATATATACAGCTTACAACTAATGTAAACAAAGTATGCAAATTTGTAATATAAAAGAAAAGGAGCCTTGAAGTAAGAAATTAAAACAATTTTTTTTTAAAGGCGTTGTTCATTTTAAGCTTTTAATAGTACTGATCCTTAATTAACAATATTACATAAATCTGACATTAAAATCTCCAGTTAGTCAAATATAATGTAAATATTGGATTGAAATAATCATTGACAATACTAATGCAGGATCCTTAAATTATTCTAGGAATAATTTTCTCAAAATTTTATGTAAACTTATCGAATAGTAGATTAGTCTTATAATATGTTTCATACGTTCGTGTAACTTTAGAAATGTATAGCTAATAAGCAGATCGTTAGCACTGATAGTGAGCGATCCACTGTTGTCATCAACCACTGAGTTTCGCATAAAATTTTAATTCCAATAATTATATGACGTGTTAAAGAGGATAACCATCAAACAGCCAACTGAACACCCTGAATATTTTAGAGTAATCTTAGCATATGAAGCTTTTCTTAACATATTTTTTTTTATATTTACAATATTAAGAGTAGAAAGGGTTCACTTTTCTCCCACCACTGCTTTGTGACTTCATAGACCACGCCCACTTTCAACACGTGGCCAAGCCCACTTCCAGCTGATTACTCCTGCGCGCGCATACTCGCCCAGACTACGCGTTCGGATTGGAGGACCTAAGGGCAGACACGCCCTCTGGTATCTGATTAGTTCTTGGACTCCGCCCAGCCTCCAGGCACTGTGCTCTGATTTGTTGGTTTTGTTTGTTAGAGATTGACAATGGCTCCACGTAGTAATATTTTAAAAGTAGATGTATGTTCCTATAAATGTTATAGTGGGAAAGCTTAAAGTAGTATTCTAATAATGGGTGCCCAAATCACACCTCATAAGACAGCTATAGAGCTCCGGAACTAGTTCTTGGGTCTTCGCCCCTGTTCGCGGCGCCGTCTAGTTTATTATGGTGGGAAAACTATACATTTGAAACAGTACTCTAATAGTTGTTCCCGGGTCTTCGCCCCTCGTTGGGCCCGCTGACTGTGACGCCATGTAGTGAAGAATGCTTTTTTTATAATACATTGATCGTGGCTCCACCTAGTAGTGTATAAAAATAGATTTAACTGATATAGCGGGGAAATTAAAATAGTATTCTAATATTGGTGACAGCATTCTACCTCATAAGGCACCGTTAGGACCCTTAAACTTGTCACAGAACCTTAGCCCCACGGCTGTAAACCCTTTTTTGTCTGCTTGTGGCGCCATCTAGTTGTGTATTTTGTAAAAAGTTAATTGTAGATTTCTGTAATAGGGTCTGGCCGTGGTTCCATCTAGCGGTATATTTTAAAAGTAATGGAAGGTGGGAAAATGGCGCAATCTAGCTATGTACTTTGTGAATAGCTAATTACAGATTTCTGTAATAAGGTTTGATCGTAGTTCCATTTTAAAAGTATCGGAAGGCGGGAAAACTTAAAATTGGATATAGTCTTCTGAACTACACTAGGGTGCCGCAACTAGGCTGAGTCTCAGTCCACTTCAGAGTCCTGTTTGTTTGTTTCTGTCTCCGTGTACTTTCTTTCAGTTGACTTGTCTACAACCGTTTCTGGTTCTCCATCTTTGTTGTAGCAGAGATGTGTAAAAGTTTTAAGTTTACTATACGAAAAACAACATAAGGGTTAGATCTATAACCTAATGCTTTTGTATTCACTCAACTTTATTATTACAGAACATAGTAATTATAATAAAACTGTTTTTCTAAACAAATATTAAATTGGCCGTTTTTTCTAAAGAACAGATTGAAACATTTTTACTCTTCAATCCCTCATTAAATTGCCTATATACGACGGCTCTCAAACTTAAAAAACTTATGGTAACTCTCAGGTAGCACACATTTAAATTCCTCCAGCTCCATTACAATCCTCCCACCGTGCTTTATTGATATGAATATCTTGTATTCTATTCTGTCTCTAAATCTTTAAAGGGTTTAAAGCATGTTGGTGCATTTAGAGAAGTTACATCCATATCAAGTAAATAAAATAAGGGATTAAACCAAAAACAATTACTTAGCATTGTTGATGATGGTATTGAAAGAACCCTGACACGAGAATGTATAACTGTTACTTTTTGTTGCTTATATATATATATATATATATATATATATTTATGCTACATTAACTTTTCCACGTTTTGTTTATAAATAGTTTAGAAAAAACACACTAATTAGGTGATTACATAAAAAGTGAATGGTGGTTGAAATACAATTATGACGTTTAAATTTTTTGTATGCCTTGCTTTCTTGTTCATTAAACTATTTATTGTACAAAAAATCCCTGTAATTAGATTTAGTTTAGATGTTGATTTGAAACCAGCTTCTATCAAAACATCTTGGTTATAGAGACAAAATTTAAAACTCAAGTCTAAGATATTGATTTGAAATCAACCTTTCTCACAGGGACCTTAGATTTATAGACAAAATGTAACTGAATAATTAATTTTAATGTAAGATGTTTAACGAAATTGTAATAATAATTACCATTAACATGTTAATAACAGCTTAGGTCCCTACATACGACAAATTCGTGGACTAATCACCTGCTTTAGATTTAGATAGTATTTAAATGGAAACATAAACATAGTTTTGATATTAAAAGACTCGCAGATAAAGATAAAATCTAGTATTGGCCTTACCAATGATTTAAAGAACAATTCATTATATTGTACACTAATTAGGTAATTGCATAAACAGGGAATAGTCATTGAAATAGAATGATGATGTTTATACGCTTTGAGTACCTTGTTTCCCTGTTCATTAAACTATTGTGCAAAAAATTCCGTGTAATTGCAAAATCCTTTGCTGAGTTTGTTTTAGCTGTCAATGTCGACATTTTGTTTCAATATCTCCTAGATACAAAACTTGATAAAAGTTTAAGCTGTTGGTTTGAAAACAGCTTCTACCAATATTTTACATATAGAAGTAATGTTTAAAATTCAAGTCTAAAATGCTGATTTGGATTAGCTTACAGTTTGCAAGTAGGTAAGCATGGAAAAAGTCGTACGTTGCGCCGGTAACTTAAAAAGGAGGGACGTACACTTACACATAAAATGATCTAGTAACTGTTGGTTATTGCACCATCAGGCACTGGCGGTGTAAGAGATCAGCGTACACCGGAGATCGTTTAAAATATTGCTTCATATTTACAGTTACAGCTTAACAATGTTATCTAATGTATTATACTTTTTGCAATACGAATATTATATATAATTTTATGAGAAAATAAGGTTAAATGAAACGCCTGACCTACGAATCTTTTATGACCGTATCTTTTATGGAATACCATTCCCACTTGTAGTGACAATGGACGTTAATCAATTGAAGCGGCATTGTCTTTAGAAATTACTATGCAATTAAATTACAATTACTACAATATTATAAATTGATATAATTGGAATGTAAAACCTTCTTTTAACAATAACTGATTTAGAGCACAATGAGTATTAGTTGAACCTATTGTAATTGTTTTGTATAAATGTAAATGTTTGATGATCGTCAGTTTACGTGCATTGCCAGTATAACACACTTCGTCAATTTTTTTTCGCTTCAATTACGCAAGAAGATTGGAGCAAGGTGTGCACTCACATCAAGAAAGTAGAAAACGAATATTACGAAAACGAAGTATTTATAGATATAGTTACTAAGTTCTTAATTATTAATGTTGGATACAGATAGTAATAGTGATTTAGGGTTCAGTTGCAGCTCGGATGACGATTCTAATACTCCTTCGTCATTCCCCTGCATTGGTTCAAATTTAATGGTGTCTATTAAGTATTACTATTTTTTATTAGTTCAAAATTAATACATTTCATCATATAAACTTTGACGTAAAATATTATATTTTAGGTATTCAAATCTGAAATAACAGATCGCTCTGTATTTATTTTATTTGACTGTTTCTTTAATAGTTATTATTGTTATAGCATAATATTATTGATAGTATACTCGCGCTTTTCTTATATTGTGTACCTCCTAATAGGGAAAGTAATAAATTATAACCTATCCTTTACATACTGCTGTCTTATCGGAAATATTCATTCCGTAATGCATTTAAAAAACTGCTCTACTGACCAAATTGACTAAATTGACAAAGTTGACAAAGCTGACAAAGTTGACAAAGCTGACAAAGTTGACAAAGTTGACAAAGTTGACAAAGTGTGACAAAGTTGACAAAATTGACAAATGCCTAGGTGCAAATGAAATCTACATATTAGACTTGCAACAGCAATTGCCTTATCAGTAATTGTTATTTTGAACTTGAAATATATAATAGGTTTTCTCTGCTGGCGAGTCACATGAAGACTTGGATAGGCAATTAATTGAAGGTAGTGATTATAATTAAAATCTTACGCAATGTATTTATTCGCTTATATGGCACCTCTAATTAATTTGGTTTGCGATAACTAATACTCAGACATTTTTATTTCAAATAATACAGGGGCATTTTAAATTTCATCCATTACAATTGCATGAATCTTCTATTAGTTTTAGAAATATTCCATTAGATGAAACTAAGCTGTTTTCTTGCTTGTTTAACGTATTTTCAGTGGCTTGTTACGGGGTTGCGTGACTCTATTGTTTATTTATTTATAGGTTTTACAGTATTTGTACTATTATATATTTTATTGGGTACGTCAATCTCTTGAGCAGTCGGGTGTTGATTTTATTCAGATCCATCTTTTGCAACCTCTTTGAACACCATATATTTCCAGACCCCACTTGAAACTTTTTATCTTCAACGGTAATTCGTTTAGTTGTGCAGCAAGCTGTTTTAGACAATGCTTCTCGCATCTTTAGTGAAAGTATTTTAAACGATTTTAGACCCACGTAACGTGAAAGTTGACCTCGAGGAAAGCCCTTGTTGCGCTTCAGGGGCTAACACCCTAAGACAAGTTTTGGAGCCTTAGTGGGATTCTATGTGTTGATGTGAAGTCCCAGAATTAGAATAATGCTTTCAAATTGCAATGCCGATATGACTCCAGGACAAATATTGAAAGCCTGATGCTGTTTTATGGGTTGATATGGGGCTCTAGTATTATAATGGTATTTCAAATGTTAAGTTTTCCCTTCATAACAATTACAGAAATCTACATCTACTATTAAAATATATCAGTAGATGGACCAGCGTTGAATGTTGTTTCAAACTTTAGGTGTTCCCGCGTTCCATTACTTTTAAAATATACCGCTAGACCATACCAAGATCAGACACTATCACAAAAACCTACAATTAGTTGTATTATAAAATACATCGCTAGATGGCGCCACAAACAAGAAACAAGGGGCCAATGCAGTGGGGCTAAGACGGTGACCAGTGTAAGAGTCCTAACGGTATCTGATGAGATAGTATTCGGGCCCAATTATTTGAATAGACTTTTAAATTCCCCACCATAACAGTTAAATCTACTTTTAAAATATACTACCAGGTGGAACCACGATCAACCTCTATTACAGAAAACACTGATTAGTTTTAAAAATAAACCACTAGATGGTCTCACAAACAATCAGAGGGGTTCGACATGGGACAAAGTGCAGAGAACAAGATCCGGAGTCCTATAGTTGTCTTATGAGATAGTATGTTGGCCCCATTATTAGAATACTATTTCAAATTTTTAGTTTTACCGTTACAATAAACAAGGGGGCTGACAAGGTGGCGAAGACCCGAGAACAAGTTCTGGGGCCCTATAGCTGTCTTATGAGATAGTGTACTGGCCCCATTATTAGAATACCATTTCAAATTTCAACTTTTCCCGGTATAGTAAACAAGGCAGCCCGAACAGGAGCCAAGACCCCAGGGCAAGTTCCGAAGCCCTATAGCTGTCTTATGAGGTGTAATCGGGACTCCATTATTAGAATATTATTTCAAATTTCGAGTTTTCACGCCATAACAGTTACAGGGGCCTATATCAACTTTTAAAAATATACCACTAGGTGGAACCACGACCAACCTCTATTACAGATAACATTTATTAGTTTTAAAAATACACCACTAAATGCACCACAAATAAACAAAACCAACCAATCGAAATACAGCGCATAAAGCCTCCAATCAGAGGACACAGCCTGGAGACTGGGTCTAAGGACAAGTGGCAGCATGCGGCCACAGAACCAACCACGTGGGGGAAGGGGCGTGACTTCGTGATGAAAGTCGGTGTGGCCTATACCGTCATGTATTGGGGTATGACGCCACAAAAAATGGTGGGGGAAAAGTAAGCACGCCCACAAGCACACGTGCACTCACACTGAGTGCAAACACATACTTACACGCACTCACACGCACTCGCACTCACATGCACTCACTCGCAATCTCACGCAATAACATGCACTCACATGTACCTGTACGCACTCACACGCACTCTCGCGTGCTCGCACGCGTACACACGCAATAACACGCACTCACACGCACTTACACGTACTCATCCGCAATCACACGCACTCACACGCACTCATACGCACTCACACGCACTCATACGCACTCACACGCATCGCACGCACTCATACGCACTCACACGAACTCACACGCTGTCACACGGACTCACAGGCACTGACAAGCAGTCAGATGCACTCACACGTACTCATACATACTCACACGCACACAAGCAGACACGCACACTCGCATACGCGAACTCGTGCACTCGCACACGCGCATATGCAAGTGTTTCCTAATGTGACCATCGATACATAAAAAAATAGAAGTAAAAATTATAGATACACAGAATAGTTATTTGAAGCAACAAATTGTTCTGGAAACGCAAGTAGAACCTTTAGTTATGAATTAGTTATTAATTTGTGTGACGAAGATAGTTCTGGTATCAGGTAAGAGTTCAGTGATTAATTTTTATACGTATTCATATTATTTGTACATGCTTTTTCAATGTATCTGTTTTTCACAGTTTACTTCTTAGTTTTAATGGTTCTGTGAAATTTGACTGTATTTATATAGAAATACTTACTGTGCATAGTATATGAAAATGGAATATCTACCGTTTGCTTAATTTTTCTTGTTGCTTTATTTAAAACGAATAATGTTTTAATGATTACTAGAAGTGTAAATATTAAACGTAACAAATAATACATGTAACGCCACTGTTTTCTCTACCAGTCTTATTTTCATTGAGCCGAAGCTTAATTTTAGTGGATTCCAAGGGTTTCAGCAACCCAAACTGGCAGATAGTCTACGCCAACGGGAAAGGAACCAGCTATAATAATAACCACAATTGTCGAATCTCAATATCTAAGGTAGGCTCGTAACCAGTATTGCGTTGTGCAACCTATTCACCTGCGTGTAATAATAATAATAATCTTACAATATTCCTTCTTTCTAACTTTATTTATATCTGGTAAAATACAGTCTTCTGGAATTAAATGACCTAAGTAGAACATTTATTTTTTCAAAACTCAGACTTAATTGGATTTAACTTTAAGTTTACTTTCCTTAATTTTTCCTGTAATTATAGTGATTTTATCTAAAACATGAATCAAAATTTAAACCTGAAGGAGCCATAGTTATTCCATTTAAAAAGCGTTGAGACTAATTCAATTTTATAATATGACTGTGTTAAATCAAAACATGAAAAATATGTTGAACTTCAAAGAGAATGTAATAGTACAGTAGAATCCTTGGTAAAGGAAACTTATCATTTCCTATATTTTTGTTTAACTCTCAGTAGTCTGTAACTACTCTATTTTTGGTTACCTGCAATTTTCAGATAGTGTAAATAGCGTAGAAAATGTGAATGACTTAGGTAATAGATAGACGTAGATAACGTGGATAACGTAGTGATGTAGATGTATAAACAAACAAAAATAATCAAACAAACATAACAAACACATATATTTAGTGATGTAATAAAATCAGATAATTAAGAAATAACGAAACTAGGCAAAGTTTTCCCTAAATACAATTATTTAACAAATTGTATTACAAACCTTTCATCACTAATTATATGCCGTTTATCATTTATTTAATATGCCGTCTCGTCCACAATCGGTAGATTAAAAAAGGGAGGATTCTATTATATTGAATTTTAAATTGGTAACTCACCTGAAACGCCGCTTGTCACTCAACTGTTTAGTTATTTTCACTTATGCCTATTAATAAAAAATTACGTAAAAATTTAGATATATAATTAAATGAATTCTCGGGCACCATGTTATCTTTAAATCAGGAAAATAACAAAACCTATTTAATGAACATTAAAAGCTTTCTAATAATAACAAATAATAACAATATGCAAAAATTTATTTACCAAAATTATGGATAGTAGGAGAGGTACTAAAAGGATTTAAAGCTAAGCTTAATAGATATAAAATTTACCACAAAAAATTCCTCAGCAGTATTTTCTATAGACAGCTTCAAATACGGAGGCGGAACGGTCAAACAGATGAAAGCATTTTTACATCTCTTTCTTATTCTGGATGTTTTATTGAATTAAACTTGCATTCCAATATTATATTATTATTTTTCCAAAGAGAAACTTGTGTAAATAAGTTACTTAATAGCCATTTGTAATATAAGTGTTTAAAAATTAAAAGGTGGTGAAAATATAGTGCCACCTAACGTGCCTAAAAAATCAAACAAATGCTTAGTTTAAACTATACTGAATTAAAAAATTACTCACCATCAAAATTTCTTGATGGCACTAATATAAAACATTAAGTTAAATTCATTCTTATTGCTGTTAACAGTCAGCATACACTGAATTACTCAAAAGCTTTCTGAATCAACCAAGTATAATAGTTTTCTTGCGTTGCGCTGTTACATAATATCAATCCAATTTTTTAAAGAGAGGGAATTAAAACTATTTATGTAGTACACACAAAAGATTTGTTATATGAAGTGCAAATTAAGTTGCCAGTTTTCAATTTTATATGAAACTAATTAAAAACTCCTCTAATTTTAAGCCAAATAAATTAATGATTTTAGATTAACGTATTTATTAATACAACCCCCAAAAAAGGTTGTTACACACCCCCTCCTAAAATTTGGACTCGGAGATCACCTAAGCGGAGATTCCAAACACTAAGCTAATATATAAAATTATTAAAATTTAAAAAAATACAAAATGTTAAGCTAATTAAAATATAAGCAATATTGAAAAAATTACAAGAAAATGTACGAAGAAGTACGGAAAATGTGGTGATGTCGGTCAGGAAAGACCCCTCGCAACACCAAAAAAGCTAATGACGCGCTACCACCCGCACACGCCACTAGTCGAGAATCAAGGACCCGAAACCTTAAATAAAGTCAAAAAACTTTAACTGGTGGGGTTAGTGAAGCAAACCACCATCAGGAGAGCAAAATGAGTATCCGGTAAAAAAATTTGAGTCTAAGGTAAAAAACGAACGGAAAACCGTAACCTACCATGACCTGAAGGGACAGTGGGCAGAGAACCCGGAAACGGTCATCGTGCAACTTCATAAAAATCAAGGCTAAACGCCACTCTACTCGAGAGTATAAGTATTAAAAAAACAATCCTTTCGGACTAACAATAAATAATCGCGAGATTTGAGGTCGAGAAAGAGCGGTTCAATTACCCTACCCCGGTGGTCTCAAACCAAGCCTCCTAGGTACATAACACAACTACCACAGTCACGTTCGATAAGTGAGTCAAAATCGGTAAACCAAGATACGATTACTTTCATGGCAAATTAGCTCAGGATGCTTCGTCGTGGAGAACAAGAGAGGCCACTCTACCCTTCACGAGATTCAGGTTTCATGTTGTTCCACAGTCATCGTCCAAGAATCAACATACCCTAACTAACACGCACATTTTATAAATAAATCGAAATCTAGGTGAGATAGCAAAGAGAAAGATGAAGCACTCTTACGAACACAACAACCCCCTCCTAAAACTACCAAAACGTCATAATCAGGAAGTGAACTAATCGAGGTTGACACGAGGCGAACCGAAGTCCTCAAGCACCGTCCAAGAATAGTTACACTACACAAATCAGGAAAAAATAAAATAACTAAATCAATCAAAAAATAAAAATGTATAGAAGCATTACTAGTTTTCTTATCAATGGTTTAGAGTTTACACGTCAAATTAACGATCAGAGGTAAACTCAAAATAGTTATCTTCAATTTTACTATTGTAACAATAGCAAATGGAAAATTCAATAAAGAAAGATAATCTGCCCGAGAACTAATGTCCCACAAAGTCGGCAATTCAATCACACAATGGGATCTAAATATCAACCATCGTGCTAAACAAATGTAGCAAAAATCATGCTAACAAATGTAAAAAAAAATTAAGTGGTTTGCAAAGCCACAACAATATAAAATAAAATAATGTGCGAAATAAGCACAAAATAAAATTATTTTGAAAAATTATCAAAATAATTAAAAATATTAATAAGAAAACCAGAATGTAAAAATACTAAATCGAAAAATGATTAAAAAGAATACTAAAAATAATAACTAATGAGGTTTTAAATCCTTAACATGAAAAACACCTAAGGGTTTATTATCAATAGGTGGCCAATCGGTACGTAGTTGGACCTACCACTTCAATAACTTTGCTTCAACAAATTTTGGAGCTAACTTTTGACTATAATTTTAGTCGCATCAGATAAAGTAAAATTCTTTTTCCAAACCAAATCGCCAACGTTTAATTTCAACGGACGACGTCGCAAATTGTAAGATTTTGAATTTCTTTCGTAAGCTGCATGTAAATTTTGTTTAACATGTTTAAAAATAGGTGAAAGTTCATTTAAATCTTGAACTAATTGTTCACGGTTAGTAATAAATAAATCATCCTCTTTGAAATCCTTTAGTCGACCATAAAAATCTCCAGAAATAGGAACTGTCCGACCAAACGCCAAAAGGAAGGTGAAAATTTCGTAGACTCATGAACAGCGTTACGAATAGCATGCGCAATTTTGTGAATTTCAACATCCCATTCCCTGTGATCATCTTGAATATAAGATCTAATCGCAATACCTACTACTTTATTAACTCTCTCAACAAAATTTACTTGAGGGTGATAACTTGCATTAAACCAAACGGATTGAACTTTGTAAGAACTCATTAAATTTTTAAATTGTGAACTTTTAAATTGAGGACCATTGTCCACCATACAAATTTGAGGAACTCCATAAACTAGAAATACATAATTCTCAATATATTGACAAATACTTTTAGCAGTAGCACTGCGCATAGGGTGAATCAAAGTAAATTTAGTAAACCAATCACAAATAACTAATAAAACTGTGTTTCCACTCTTCGATCTAGGAAAAGGACCCACTAAATCAATAGAAATACATTGAAAAGGATAAGAAACATTTTTCTCTTTCCCCATAAAACCATAATGATTAAATTGTGAAGACTTGCTTCGATTACAAACATTGCAATTCCTAATATATTTCGAAATATCTGACTTCATTTTTGGCCAGTAATAAAATTCTTTAATTTTTGAAAAGTTTTAAAAAC
Source organism: Vesta saturnalis (assembly GCA_036346205.1). NCBI lineage: Eukaryota > Metazoa > Arthropoda > Insecta > Coleoptera > Lampyridae > Vesta > Vesta saturnalis. The sequence continues at coordinate 796,663 of JARFJB010000595.1, read as the reverse complement.
ACCAAAATGTGATGATGTAGGATCATCATGAAATTTTCGTAAAATATCTTTCCTTAAAGATTTCGGAACAACTAATTTCCATTCCACTAAATTCGATTCTATGTTTAAATCATTAGAAATAAATTTGTAGAGTTTATTATCTTCAACTCTCCAATTAGGAAATAATTCAGGATTTTTAAAACGTTGGCTAACATCTTCTTATACCAATCGTCTAAATCGACAACAGAAAATTCTAAAGAACTAACTTCCAAAGGTGCTCTAGAAAGTGCATCAGGAACTACATTTAATTTACCTTTACGATGAATAACTTCAAAATCAAATTGTTGAAGTTTAACACTCCATCTGGCTAATCTACCAGAAGGATCTTTTAAATTATTGAGCCAAATCAATGAATGATGATCAGTAATAACTTTAAAATGGGTACCTTCAATATAAGGTCTAAACTTTTGAATACCAAAAATAACTGCAAGTAACTCACGTTCTGTAATTGAATAATTTTGCTCGGCTTTGTTTAAAGTACGAGAACCATAGGCAATAACAACTTCATCCTCTCCGACCCCTTGTGTTAACACACATCCAACTCCACAATTAGATGCATCACATTGTAAATAAAATGTTTTAGAAAAATCAGGGCTCGCTAAAATAGGAGCATTAACTAATAAAGATTTAATTTTCAAAAATGAATCATTCGCTTCGTCATTCCATAAAACTTTCTGAGATTTCTTCTTACCTTTCAATAAATTATTAATCGGAGCTAAAATAGTGGAAAAATCATGAATAAAACGTCTATACCAAGAACACATTCCAATAAAACGTTTAACTTCTGTAAAAGTATGTGGTTGAGGAAATTCAGTAATAGCTTCCACCTTTGAAGGATCGGTGTGAAGACCATTCTTATCAATAACAAAACCTAAATATGATAAACGAGGTTTACAAAATTCACATTTATCTAAATTAATATTCAATTGGGCATCCTTAAGCCTTTTAAAACTTCCCTTAAAATCGCAACATGTTCCTTGAATGTACTCGAAAAAATAATAATATCGTCTAAGTAAACAAAAACTGATTGAGATAAATCATGTCCTAAAATGGAATCCATAAATCGTTGTAATGTACTGGGTGCGTTGGTAAGTCCCATTGGCATAACAGTATACTCAAATAATCCTCTACGTGGAACAGTAAAAGCAGTTTTTTCACAACTCTCAGCGTCTAAAGGAATTTGCCAAAAAGCTTTCTTTAAATCAATTGAAGTTAAATAACGAGCATCTCTTAATTTATCCAAAATATCGTTTAAAAATGGTAAGGGGTAAGCATCTTTTTTTGTAACTGAATTTAATTTCTTCGCATCAAAACAAACTCTAAAATCACCTGTCTTCTTCTTAACTAAAACCATTGGAGAATTCCAAGGAGAAGAACTGGGTTTAATAATTCCTTGCTCTAACATATCATCAATTTCTCTGTTCGCATGCTCCAACATAGCAGGAGATAATGGAAAATAACGTTGTTTAATTGGTACTGCATCACCAGTATTAATTGAATGAAAAACTTTATTTGTCTTACCTAACTTTGAAGTTGATAAGGTTTTAAAAAGGTCAATAACTTGATTTAATTCAAAAACTTGATCATTATTAAGATCATCAATACTCTTAATCATAGAAAAAGTTGTCTCCGCAGAGTTTGCAACAAAAGAATTTTCACCAAAATCAGCTTTAATTTCAAATAAACGACAAAAATCTACCCCCAAGGTAATTGCAGTAGTAATAAATTCAGAAACAATAACAGAAATAGTTTTAGTAATACCATTAATAGTCAAAGATAAATCAACACTTCCCAAAATGGATTGTGAAGAACCATCAGCAATAACCAATGATGAAAAAGGCGAATTCCTATTTAATTTTAAATCATATTTATCAATCAAATACAAAGCAGGCTTACCTAAAATTGTCACGGTAGCTCCACTATCTAATAAAGCAATTAAATTCTCATTAAAAATCCTAACATTAATAAAAGGTCTAACATCGTCATTCTTCTCTACAAATTTAGAACAATTTTTCGAAGTTCCAAAAAATTCCTTAACAGTAATCAACCACTCGTTAAAAACATGCTTGTCAGCCTCTGAAAAATCATAAGAAATGTGTCGACTAACGGAACACTTTCCATTTACAAGTTTTTTGAAAATCTACACCTCGGACAATTAGAAAAAGTAACATTGGAATAACCACATCTAAAACAAAAGATTCTATCATCACCCTTATCACAGGTGTGAAAGGTATGACCCAACTGTCTACAATTAAAGCATGTTGTTGAAGACTTAGCTGTATTAATTTTTGGAGTTGTAAAAGTAGAATTCATATTTTTTGGTTTAATACCTGAAAAATGGACTTTAGGTTTAATATTTTGTTTCACCGCCGAAGAAGGCTTATAATCAGATTGTCTTTGTGAATCTGAATAAGAATTAAATTTAAATTTTGAATTCTGAGCTTTCACTTGTTGTAATTTTTACACAAATCTACTAAATGAAAAATATCATTTACACTAACAAGGGCTAATTGAGTAGCAAACCAAGGTTGTAAATTTTTCATTATAATCCTTAATTGTTCACCTTCCGAAGGAGGAATATCTAATTGAGAAAATAAATTAACCATTTCAGAAATAAAAAGGGTTGGAATTTCATCAAAAGCCTGTTTACGATTTTTAATATCATCTAACAAAACTTCGTCATGTCCTTCCGGTAAAAGTCGCTTTTAATTTAGTAATAAGATCGTCCCAAGTATGCAAAAACGGTTTAACTGCCCTATACCAAACCAAACCTTTCCCCGCAAATAAATCAACACCTGATAAAAGCATTTCCCTCCGAGATATATTTCGAGCAATCATTAGCTCCTCACATCTTTGAATAAAAGTAAAAACTTCTTTCTCACTACCATTAAACTTTAAATTTAATTTATAAACAGGAACAGAACCTTTTGAAATTTGCAAGTTATCTATTAATTTTGAAAAATCTTCTGTTGGAATATTAACTGAAGTATTAACAGGATCATTTTGTGACATCGAAATATTAGAAGTATCTAAATTTGAAACGTCATTATTTAATTCAATATTTTCATTAATAGATTCAATTAATTCTAACGATTCATTGCATAAGGTCAACAATTGGTCATGTAAATATAAAAATTCATCATCAAAAGTTATGTAATTCAAGCGTCTCAATATATGTAATAATCGTGTGTAGTCTAAGATAAACTGATTTCGATGGCTTAAGTTTAAAAAGTTTAATTGAAGACTGAATATGATTTAGCTTTTCCTTCAATAATTCCAATTCTACTGCTTGATTTATATCGCACTTCGGGTATGAATCAAATAAATTTGGATTGATTTTCTCGGCATTTAACAAACGTCTTAAAATTTTACGCTTCTCATCCACAATTAACCCTTCTGCTCCGCTTACATTGCGAAATTGTAATTCGACAAGTAATTCATCACTATAAAGAACATCAACTAAATAATTTACAGTTGACATCATAAAATATTACATAACATATAACACACAATCAATAAAGTTCATTTATATGAACACACAAAATACCAAGCGTAGTAACACTCCTTAAAATTCGGTCTACTTCTTAACATAAAATCAATCAAAAAATATAAACAATCACAAGTGAGAATAAGTAACATTGAAACAACAGCAATTCAGGTCCCTTTTCTGGCCCCACACAAAGCACTAAATTTCAAGTAATAAAAATCAAAGTCAAGTAATAAGAATCAATGTAATAAATTTCAAAGTCAAGTCCCTGCTCGCTCGCGCCAGTATAAACATAAAAAATTATATCAACAACATAACAAACACATATACTTAGTGATGTAATAAAATCAGATAATTAATAAATAACGAAACTAGGCAAAGTTTTCCTAAATACAATTATTTAACAAATTGTATTACAAACCTTTCATCACTAATTATATGCCGTTTATCATTTATTTAATATGCCGTCTCGTCCACAATCGGTAGATTAAAAAAGGGAGGATTCTATTATATTGAATTTTAAATTGGTAACTCACCTGAAACGCCGCTTGTCACTCAACTGTTTAGTTATTTTCACTTATGCCTATTAATAAAAATTACGTAAAATTTAGATATATAATTAAATGAATTCTCAGGCACCATGTTATCTTTAAATCAGGAAAATAACAAAACCTATTTAATGAACATTAAAAGCTTTCTAATAATAACAAATAATAACAATATGCAAAAATTTATTTACCAAAATTATGGATAGTAGGAGAGGTACTAAAAGGATTTAAAGCTAAGCTTAATAGATATAAAATTTACCACAAAAAATTCCTCAGCAGTATTTTCTATAGACAGCTTCAAATACGGAGGCGGAACGGTCAAACAGATGAAAGCATTTTTACATCTCTTTCTTATTCTGGATGTTTTATTGAATTAAACTTGCATTCCAATATTATATTATTATTTTTTCCAAAGAGAAACTTGTGTAAATAAGTTACTTAATAGCCATTTGTAATATAAGTGTTTAAAAATTAAAAGGTGGTGAAAATATAGTGCCACCTAACGTACCTAAAAAATCAAACAAATGCTTAGTTTAAACTATACTGAATTAAAAAATTACTCACCATCAAAATTTCTTGATGGCACTAATATAAAACATTAAGTTAAATTCATTCTTATTGCTGTTAACAGTCAGCATACCCTGAATTACTCAAAAGCTTTCTGAATCAACCAAGTATAATAATTTTCTTGCGTTGCGCTGTTACATAATATCAATCCAATTTTTTAAAGAGAGGGAATTAAAACTATTTATGTAGTACACACAAAAGATTTGTTATATGAAGTGCAAATTAAGTTGCCAGTTTTCAATTTTATATGAAACTAATTAAAAACTCCTCTAATTTTAAGCCAAATAAATTAATGATTTTAGATTAATGTATTTATTAATACAACCACCAAAAAAGGTTGTTACAGATGACGTAGATGATGTAGATGACGTAGTTGACGTGGATGACGTAGATGACGTACATGACGTAGATGACGTAGATGACGTAGATGACGTACATGACGTAGATGACGTAGATGACGTAGATGGTGTAGATATAGATGACGTAGACGACGAAAATGACGGAGATGACGTGGAAGACGTAGATGACGCAGAAGGCGTAGATGAAGTAGATCACGTGGATGACTTAGATGGCGTGGATCGTGTAGATGAGGTAGATGATGTACATGGTGGTTCATTTTCGATGTTTTTAGGGAAGTACCCTTTATATTACAGGATTTTAAGAGTCTTCCTTTAGCACAATATTGTAATGTCATATTTAAGCAAGACGGAGCTCCCGCACATAATTCCCGTGTACTTAGTACGTTTCCTTAATAGCTGGATGGGAAGGACAGCACCGATTTTGTAGCCTGCTCGTTCACCTGATCATTCGGTTTTATGGGTTTTTTTGGAAAACATTATATACAAAAGAACTAATAATACTGTGAATGAGTTAAAATAAAGTGTTGGTGTCGCTTTTACACAATTAACGCTATTATCCATACATAACTCTATAAATTCAATTAGAAGACGATGCGAAGTCTGCATCCAAAAAGGGAGCGCACAGTTTGAAAAATATTTGTAGTTTTAGTGTTTTTTATATTGATATGTTGTCTTCTTAGTTTTGTTCGTTTATAGAATTAGATGTTTACATACGTATAAAAATTGATTTGCTGTTAGCTTTTCATAATTTCTGATGATGTTATATTGTTTATTTTCATTTCATTTCAATTTGCATTTGAGGTTCTTCGATAATTTTATATTCAATCTTTAGATTTTATAATTTGTTACCATTCCGCAAGAACAGCATTACAATTAAACTTATTTGAATTACAAAAATATTATACTGGAAGTGAAATTTCTTTTTTGAGTAGAATATCTTCATTCAATTTCATATATGGTTTTCTAAGCCAACTGTTATCCTTAATAAATATACCAATTAAGAAAAACTTAAAAAACCTATTAATTATTAAAATAGCATAGAAGTGTGTTTATTTTTAAAAAGCACAAAAAAAATGTCATTTAAAAATGTCATAGCCAACTATGGTTTCCATATAAAAAAATACAACTGTATGTCATACCTTTTTTAATTAAGGAGGTATTAACAATGTGAATGCACTAACGGATTCCACTTAAAAAAGTGCCTTAAGAATGTTTTTTGGCTAATTCCGCAATAAGATATCTTGGTTATGACTATGGGATTTTAATTGAACCAAAATCAAGTACAAGGACCCCATATTACTTTTTGTCTATCTGTAATCGAAAGGGTACTTCCCATAAGACAACATCGAAAATGAACCACCCTGTACATGGTATAGATGACGTAAATAAAGTAGGTGACGTATATGATCTAGACGTCATAAATACTGTAGATAACATGAGTGAAGCAGATTGTGTAAATAAAGCAGATGATGCAGATGGCCTGACTAGATAGTATAGAAGCAGGTAACGTGATAATGACCTTTTTTTATTCTTGGGAACAGCAATCTGATGGATAGTACAGTCGGTAGCTAGGAATAGACGAAGGTCACAGATTAAAATGGGAAAAAATATTCGTAGTTCTTAAATTTTTTACTTCTAAGCCAGCTGATGGAAAGAAATGTAGATATGTTTGTTGCACTTATGCACAATGAAATTCTCAGTAAAATTTATTAAAAAGCTGAGAGAATTACATTTTCGATGCAAATAATATGCAGGTAACATCCCCTTTTATATTTGTAGGCTAGATTTGCTAGCGGCTAAACAGTTAAAAAACCATAAACACAAAATTTTATTTTACCAAAAGAATGTTGCGTATAAAAAGTGTAAGTGTGTAAGTGCAAAACACATTTACGATATTTATTAAATAAACTGGAAAAATTATAATTAGGTAATGGGTAATACGGAGTACATTACAAACTAATATTGAACATGTTAGCATAAATAATTCACGCATAGTTCAACGCGAAAATTAGAAAATGTACGAAATAGAATTATGAACGTCACAAACGCCCAGGAGAGAGGTAATCTTTGGCAAAAATAACTCCACGGAAGAGCACATTAACAGTTAAGAGTACTAGCGCAATGTAGATTATAGCAAAATCAAAGATAGTTGGAATTGTTTCGGGAAAAAATTGTATTAACAGTGATTTGTTTGAAGGAAGTTGTTCACTACACCAAGGGTAATAAATATTAGGTTGTTGCCAATTTTCGCCCCATTCCAGAAATCTCAATGTAGGAAAATACGAAACCTTCGCGTAGCTGTACCGGTTTAATCAGAAATCGCCGCATCGGGCGCTAATTAACGTTGGGTCTTAGGAGGAGTTTTAAAGTGGGATGCGACCGTCGTTTACTAGAAATTTTAGCAAATAAAGCAACGAAAACTTTCAAGTGTAATGCACAATAATAGAGGTACACAAAGATAAATGAGTAAAATGTAGTTATTAACAAGTTTACAGTTTCCTGTTACTGCTGCCTTCACCAAATGTTGCGCTTCCGCTCTAATTGAATTTTTAAATACATCGAAAGGACTGACACATCTTTTTTCCTTCTATACCTACATATGCATATATGGAAGGTAAAAAGACTTTTTTTTCACTATCGCTAAATCGACTTATTAGCTCATTTTACAATCTTTGGCCAAGTTGCGTGCAGCAAACCTTATTCCACTCAAGTCTGAGGAGCGTTACAATAAAGAATACAAGGTGTTTAATGAATGGCGGTGGCAACATGAAGTGAAAATAATTTATGAGGAAGCTATGCTGGCATATTTATATGATTTGGTGAGTAGTTTTTCTGTTTTAAATACATAGTTTAAGTAGAATTTGTTCCATTTCTAGTCCAAAAAATGCCGCGGTTCTTCTTTTTGGAGCAAACATTCGATGGTAAAATTAATGCTGCTTGTCTTTGAGAATATTGATATTTCAACATTTGCAAGAAACCATTTTTAAAATATCATTCAGTCGACCACCAGCACAAGTTCTCACCCGAGAAGAAGTTAAAATGAGGAGTATCTTTTGATAAACGTAAGTTACTTTTTTGTATTTCTGACCAATTTGTTCCTAAAATAATGTCTATTTTTAGGTGGCATCTCCGATTGGTATGCCTGGAGGCTGCCCCCGCGAGGAGTTGTATTAAATGTCCATTAGAGACATAGAAATCACTGAATCTTAAGTAGTTATTATATTACCACTCCGAAAACAAAAACTAATCAGGCACCAGTATTTACAATAATCAAAAACATTGAAGGAATTAACTTTTTGGCTCTATCAAAAATACGTCAATTTACGACCAAAACATGTTAAGAACGATAAGTTGTTTGAGGGATAACGAGAAAAATCGCGAGATTTTTGGATTTTAAAAATCCTGAAAGTTATACTGAACAGTCTCTCCGACGTACAGATTCTACACTTCTCGCTGATTATGGAGTCGATATTTCGGTTCTCAAAAGATTTGGAGAATTAAAAAACACCGAACACGCTTAAATAGCTACGCTATCATCAGCGGTCGTCTAGGGTGCACTAAAGAAAATTTGTAATACATATAGCATCAGCGAGTAAGAGAATCGTTACGGGCTGATGGTATTTATATACATATTAGAAATGTTCTTTAGTTCGCCCTAGTCGACCGCTGATGATGATAGCGTAGCTATTGAAAAGCGTTCTGCGTTTTTAATTTTGTGTGGTACGTGGTGTATTTTGTTTGTTATGGTGTAATGAACACTTTCCCGCAAATAGACTACTTTTAACACATTTTCGCGCAGATGAAATTATGGATATCCATTGAACTAAGATAGGATGAGACAAATGCAACAGGATTTTCAAACACTCTGTGGAGGAATTAATCAGACGATTTATAGCGTAACGTGGAAATGCGTAGTGAAGCCCTTAGATTTATTATAATCGCATATTTACATACTAATAATTATAATAAACCGGTAAGAATCTAGTAACCCTTTTTCAATACTCAAATATATCTTGGATTTATTATAATTTATTATAATGGCGTATTTACATATTTATAATTATAATAAAACAGTAAGAATCTAGTAGCCCTTTGTTAATACTCAAATATATCTTAGACGTTCGAGAAAATACCCCTTTATACTGAGTTTATAGGTTTCATGGCCAACTATATCATCAAAGTCTTAAATTAACGTAACATTCATTTTTGAGGTTAATAATGCAACAGAAGTGCCACATAATATATATTTTTTGATAGCTCAGAGTAATCTCTATTATATAATAAAAAATTTACAGCGTGTTCCATTAAAAAAAAACAAACCTTTGGTTTATTGCGAAAAAACTGACTTTTGTGGGGCCGCTACTAAATTCTACCGAAAATTCTGTATAAAATCAACTTTTCACCATTTCGATAAATTACAAGGCACAGCAGTTTCGAGGGGTGCTTAAAATGTGCAAATTTTGAATATCGACCTGTATCTCAAATACTAATAGGCCTATGACAATTCTGTTTGTGACATCTTTCGTTTCACGAAAAAGTAGAACTTGGCCAAAAGTTGTAAAATGAGCTATATAAGTCCATTTAGCTATAGTGAAAACGAAGTGGATTGCATAACTGTCTGTACCTACATATGTAGGTTGAAAGGTAAAATTAGTATCTCGCTTATCTTTCATGATAACTATGAAATGTTTCATATCATTTTAAAGCAAATATTGTATGTTATCCTAGCAATGCGAGGAATGTTTTCTATTTCCGGAAAAAACCGGAAGCAGTGTTTTCATCAGGATAACATCATTTCATTAGCGCAAATGCACAAAGTTTATTTCCAAAATCCCAAGTTTGTAACAAAAATAGTTAGAAAGTTATAACACAATATCAATATTAAATATTTGAAAATTCATATCTCCTATACTAGCAGCTTCAAAAGAAGCAGGTTAGTTGCATTAATAAGAGTGACTGGTTGCCTGGAAAATACAAAACCACAAAAAAATGCTCGGAGAGAATTTGGATAAATCAGTTTTGAAGAATTGCTTAAGTTTAGCCCCTTAAATGTAGGCAAATTTATACCATAATTTATTATCTAAAGAAATCTCTTTAAAGAACCTGTATTTAACTATGCATATCTATTTCCAATTCTTTTATATCTTGAACGGTGTCGGAAATATATATTTCTACAAAAGAAATGTATGTGTGACGGTAACTACGGCCATATTCAATTTTGAAAGTTTTAAAAATTGCAAAAAAATGCATTTATACTAGAAATGTTCTTTAGTTCGCCATAGTCGACCGCTGATGATGATAGCGTAGCTATTGAAACGCGTTCGATGTTTTTTAATTCTGTGTGAACACTTTCCCGCAAACAGACTACTTTTAACATACTTTAGTGCAGATGAAATTATGGATTCAATATCTCTTCGACTAAGATAGGATGAGAGAAATGCATCTATAAGATTTTACAAACACTCTGTGGAGGAATTAATCAGATTTGTAACGTAACGTAAAAATGCGTAGTAGTATCGTGATGAAGTGTTGAAATCATTTCACAAAATATAATTATTGTCAAGGAGACAACAGTTTACGTAGTTTATGATTGTATATTTAAAAAGTTATGTTCTGATGTCATCTCACATTATAGCATTAAAGCAAAAGAACAATCTTTCATATTTTGAATAGAATTACCTGATCATTTAAAGTTTAAATTACTGTAGCACAATGACTATTATTATTGTTTGTTATCTAGACCTATATGCTCATCCACAAAGGCATTTGTGGTAACTACTATTAAAACAAATTGCAGTAAATGGTGCTAATACGTTGCTATTCAGCAAGCGATGGAGTAATAAAATAATTCCACAACACTATTACTTTGTTGAAAGATAATCTGGTCATTATAGGGCTGTTAACGGTCAGGATAAGTATTACTTTTGCTTTTGAATTTTTATATATTCACCTTAAAGTAAAACTTTCACTATTTGTTATTGCATATGTTGTCATTTAAATACACAAATAATACAGTTGGATTTTCAGTTACTTAAACAATCAATCCATTTTATTCACAGTGATGGAATTAAACACTACAAATAGAGTGCTTGTAAACAGTTACGATTGTAATTGTATTACCAGATTGTAATGTACAATAGATGTACTTAATTGTTACAATTTCCAAGTTTGACGCTTATGTTAAGTGTTATTAGTCAACTATGATTTATGACACATTATGATTTTGTATTAAAGCCCCAATCCTACTTGACCTTTATAACAAACGTATTGCATGTCTTGTTTATAATTGAATAAATGTGTTTACCAAGGATTGTGTAACAACGAACGCGAAATAAAGACAATTCAATCAGTTTTTCTAACCTAAAAATACGTATTCATTACACAAGAAAATCGAAACTTTACTGGTTGCTAAAATGAAAGATCAGAAATTGGACCGTAAATTATACATGTAAAAAGAGAAATACAAGATTTGAGAAACTTTATTATTACAAGCGAAAAAAATTTTGCCTTGATATATACAAAACCATTACATCTACATGTCGATTAAATAAGACAAATGTTTTATTTTTACTTTCTTGATAAACAAGAAAGTATTGCGGTCGAAAAAAATCGAGGAAAATAAATCGCGTTATTTTGATGTTTTACGGCTTCCTGCACCCGAAAAAAAATTTTAGAATTTTTTTCAAAATGTCTGTGTGTGTGTGTGTGTGTGTGTGTGTGGTGTGCGTGTGCGTGTGCGTGTGCGTGTGCGTGTGCGTTTGCGTGTGCGTGTGCGTTTGCGTGTGCGTGTGCGTGTGCGTGTGCGTGTGCGTGAGCGTGTGCGTGTGCGTGTGCGTGTGCGTGTGCGTGTGCGTGTGCGTGTGCGTGTGCGTGTGCGTGTGCGTGTGCGTGTGCGTGTGCGTGTGCGTGCGCGTGCGCGTGCGCGTGAGCGTGAGCGTGAGCGTGCGCGTGCGCGTGCGCGTGCGCGTGCGTGTGCGTGTGCGTGTGCGTGTGCGTGCGCGTGCGCGTGCGCGTGCGTGTGTGTGCGCCTGTGGTCACTCGCCAGCCGAAACTATACGGACGATTTTGTTGAAGTTTGGAATGAAGGACTACGAGATAATTATGTCTACAAAATAAGCTTTTAAACTCAATAGGTATACAGGGGGTGAAAACAAGGGTGTTATTTTGGGGGCATGAAATGCAATTTTTTGCAATTTTTTAAACTTTCAAAATTGAATATGGGCGCAGTTACAGTCACATATACATTTTTTTTGTAGAAATATATATTTCTGGAACCGTTCAAGATATAAAAGAATTGGAAATAGATATTCGTAGTTAAATAAAGGTTCTTTAAAGAGATTTCATTACGTAGTAAATTATAGTATAAATTTGCCTACATTTAAGGGGTCAAACTTAAGCAATTATTCGAAATTGATTTATTCAAAATTCTCTCCAAGCATTTTCTTTGTTTCTTTATATTTTCTAAGCAACCAGTCACTCTTGTGAATAAACTAACCTGCTTCTTCTAAAGCTACTATAATTTTGAAATATTTAGTATTGATATTGTTATAACTTTCTAACAATTTTAGTTACAAACTTGGGATTTTCGAAATAAACTTTGATCATTTTCGCTAATGAAATGATATTATCCTGATGAAAACATTACTTCCAGTATTTCCGTAAATTGAAAACATTCTTCGCATTGCTGGTATAACATACAAAATTTGCTTTAAAATGATATGAAACAGTCCATAGCTATCTTGGAAGATAAGCGAGATATCTATTGTTAACATTCAACCTACATATACATATGTACGTATAGAAGGCAATCCAATCGACTTCTTTTTCACTATCGCTAAATCGACTTATTACCTCATTTTACAACTTTTGGACAAGTTTCGTCAAGATCGGCCATGATGTCTGGATGTATTAGGGCAAGTTTTTGGTTTTTATTAAATATTTCTAAAACAGCTCAATATTTCAAAGATACAAAAATACCCCATATATTTTTTAGTATTCTGCAAGAAAGTCCTGTAATGCACGAGAATTCATCTAGTTTGATTTATAATAAAATATTCTAGTCAGAATGTTAACAATCCATAAAATAAATTAAATTTTGTTTTATTAGAAAAATAAATCCACATTTTTTTATTATAACATGGTTTTTCCGTTCTATACCAATTCCTAAGTATGTACACTGTGTCTCATTTTGGTTGAAATTGTAGGGTATCTCAAAAATTATTATTAATTTTATTAAATACATAAATAAAAAGTTTACCTCGAGTAGGATTTGAACCTACGACGTGTACTTTGCTAGAGTACCGCGCTAACCAACTGCGCCATCAAGGTTCAAGCCCCAATCGATGTAAATTTTGTCTGTATGTATGTAGAACTGATGTAAATTCTAAATATAATGAGATTACAATTAAATTACTTATATTAATGGAATGTGAGCCTGCAATATCGCAAGGATTCACACATACCAAAGCAACTTGACTAATATTAAATTATTATAAGTTTTTGTTATGAACGAATAAGTTCAAAGGTAAATATGTATTTAAAAATTATTATTAATTTTATTAAATCCATAAACAAAAAGTTTACCTCGAGTAGGATTTGAACCTACGACGTGTACTTTGCTAGAGTACCGCGCTAACCAACTGCGCCATCAAGGTTCAAGCCCCAATCGATGTAAATTTTGTCTTTATGTATGTAGAACTGATGTAAATTCTAAATATAATTATTATTAATAAAATTAATAATAATTTTTAATTACATATTTATTCGTTCATAACAAACATTTATAATAATGTAGGGTATCTCGTTTGCGAGCAAAGATAGAAAGATGCCGTTTTCTCGACCATATTCTACATTTTCGTGATACGAAAGATGCCGCAAATAGAATTGTCATAGTCCTCTTAGTATTTGAGATACAGGGCGAAATTCAAAATTTGCACATTTTAAGCACCCCTCGTAACTGCTTTATCTTGTAATTTATCAAAACAGTGAAAAATTGATCGTATACAGAATTTTCCGTAGAATTTAGTGGCGTGCATAGTTTTCCTCACAAACAGTTAATTTCTTCGCAATAAACCAAAGTTTTGTTTTTTTTAAACACCCTGTATATTTCTTTATTATATAACAGAGCTTACTCTCGGCTTTCAAAAAATATATATTGTGTGGCACTTCTTTTGTATTATTAACCTCAAAAATGAATTTTACGTTAATTTAACATTTTGACGATATAGTTGGCCATGAAACATAAACCCAGTATAAACGCGTATTTTCTTGAACGTCTAGATATATTTGAGTATTAGAAAAGGGCTACTAGATTCTTACTGCTTTATTATAATTACAAATATGTAAATACGTGATTATAATAAATTATAATAAATCAAAGATATATTTCAGTACTCAAAAATGGCTACGAGATTCTTACCGATTTATTATAAATATGTAAATATGCGATTATAATAAATTTAAGGACTTTAACGCAGAAATGCAAAAATAATAACAAAAAATTATGCAAATTAGGTACAATAGTTTTTGAAACATATTCAAACTGGCAAATTTTTGTTAATTAAAATAAAATAAAAAAAAAATTAACTTATAAAGAATACTTTATATCTAAATTTATATTTAGGCTGGGCATAGTGTGATCTAAACGTAATTTACCTGTCGAATCTGATTAAAATTATTTTTGTGCAACAATCATAGTTTGTTCATTGTGCAAAATGTGGCAGAAAATTAAAATTTTGAAAACTTTGAAAAATGTGATATGCTGAATTGCTTTGGTCAGAGTAATGAAAACGCCGACGCAGCAATAAATTTGTATTTTAACAGGTAAATGTAGTTTTCTTGGTATTAATTTTGATAATTAAGTAACTTTACATCTATGTAGGTTTTTAGAACGGAGACAACCTAGTAAAATCACGTTTTAAAAGGAAATTTAATTAATTATGGATCATTTTCTTAACCTTGGTCAAAAAAGTGTAATAAAGAAAATCGAGAGAATGATGAGGTTACCGTTTTAGCCAGTGTGGAGGGTAATCCTATAAGTCCTTGCAGAACTATAGAAAGTGGTATTGGAGTTTCGAAAACAAAAATCCAAAGAATACCATAAATATAAACCATATAAATTTAGGCTTCTTCAACAGCTACATCCTGGCGACGCTGAACGTAGGTTAATATTTTGCAATTGGTAATTAAACATGTTAAATATAGTAGCAAAATAAAATATACCAAACTCAATATGATAACATTGAGCGTTTGACAAATGCAGTTAGAGAAGCTTTCAGAGATTTACAAGATCACCCTATTATTGAGGTTAATACTACAGAATGAATTGGAAGAGTGTGTGAATCATGTATAAAGCAGAATGGTCAGCAGTTCGAACGTCTCTTTTAGTAATTTACATTAGGCTTCGAAAGTTGTAGGTATTATGTTCAGTTTTTAATTTTGTGTTTTTGCATAAAACTTGCTAACCCTTAACCTTGTTTTTTCATGGCCAACTGTATCATCAAAATGTTAAATTAATGTAACATTCGTTTTTGAGGTTAATCATGCAAAATATATATTTTTGAAAGCTGAGAGTGCTCTATTATCTAATAAAAAATATATAGGGTGTTCCATTTAAAAAAACAAAACTTTGGTTTATTGGGAAGAAACTGGCTTTTTGTGGGAGAAACTATGCACGCCACCAAATTCTTCGGAAAATTCTGTATAAGACCCACTGTTCCCCATTTCGATAAATTACAAGCCAAAGCAGTTATGAAGGGTGCTTAGAATGTACAAATTTTGAATTTCGCCCTGTATCTCAGATACTAATAGGGCTATGACAATTCTGTTTGTGGCATCTTTCGTGTCACGAAAAAGTAGAACAGGGTCGCGAAAACGGTATCTTCGTATCTTTGCTCGCAAACGAGATAACTTACAATCTCAACCAAAATGGGACACAGCGTACAGAGTGGCTAAATTTCGACGTTCAATAGAGAATCCCGTATGAAAAAATGAACCTCCCATCCTCGAACTTTTGTTTAAGGGAAACTCAATGGTGCATTACAAATTTGGCTAACGTTTTTTATTTTTGAGTTATTCCCAAAAATTCAGATTTTGGAGTTTTTATTTTATGGCCGTAGCTCTCTTATTTATGAAAATAGAAAACAATAATTTCTACGTTCTTACGGCATTTTTCTCATAAAAATGCAGTGGTGCAGTTAATTCTTTAAACATGTTCTTGAAATTCGAGCCGTATTTTTTTATTTGGAGAAAAAATGGCTTTTGGTATAAGTAGGTTTTATCATCAATATTTCAGACAAAGCAAAGTAGGTACCTATCTGTCATTGCGTTGTTACAAAACTGCCAACTTAATTATTTAATTTATTATAACTTTAAAAGTGCAAAATATGTCTTTTGAAAATAATGAAAAGTTTGATATGTTAGAATGGTTTATTCACAGTAATAATAATTCTGAAGATGCAAGTGAATTATATTTTAATCGTTACCCGGAATAAGTTGCATAATAATTCTATTTTCAAACGATTAAAAAAATCTCATAAATAATGGGACTTTTAACAAACCAAGAACAAAAAATTATAATATTGAAGATGCCGAGGAAGTTGCCTTCAACGTTATCGTAATGGTAGCTGCAAATCCTTCGATTTCAAGCCGTCAAATTGAGGCCGAGTCTGGTATACGATGAAGTCGAGCGTTGTCAGTTCTAAAAAGGTACATATTCAGACCATATAAAATAAGGAAACAGTATCTCTAACCAACCGCTCCCGCACGAAGCCTAGAATTTTGTAATTGGTATCTTCGGCAAATAGAGCAAAATGCATTATTCTCAGCAAATATTATTCTCAGCAAATATTGGTTGGACCAATCGACAGGACGAGCACTGGTGGTCCGACATTAATCTGCACCGTACCGTTGACGTTCAAAATCAGGGACGCTTCAGTTTTAGTGTTTGGTGTGCCCCATTCGGAAATCGCATTTTGGCCTATCACATTTATGAAAGGAAACAGAATGATCAACGATATTCTGAAATTGTAAATCAACACATAGTCGAGTATTTATTAGATGACTTACCGCTGAACATTAGACAAAACCTATATTTGAATTTCATAATAGTAGAAACGACTCTGAATTGTTAAACATCCACCTTCAACACAAATGGATAGGAACAGATGGACCTGTGCGGTGGCCACCACTTCACACGATTTAACGACCCTAGATTTTTTCTTTTGGGGGCACATTAAAGACAATTTATATAAAAAAATAATAATAATAACAGCATAAACGAACTAAGACAAAATTTTATACAGTGTGCTAATTCCGTTTCTATATTCATATTTACAGCGCAACTCCGAATGTTTCAAAGCGATGTAAACTATGTGTTGAAAATAATAGACACCAATTTGAAAATTTATTTTAAGTGACTTTATATATATATATATATATATATATATATATATATATATATATATATATATATATATATATATATATATATATATATATATATATATATATATATATATATATATATATATATATATATATTCCGGGTTTTCGAAAATAATACACGTAACTTCAGTAAATGATAGATCTTTTAACATAAAACTTTCATATAAACGTAGTACAATAGTGCTTCTTTTCGAGATACCGGGTGTCAAAGTCACAAGAAAACTTGATTTTTGAAATATCTCCAAAACGCCATTTTATTGTTAATGCTTTCTTCTATATATTCTTTTGGAGTCGTGTTTGATCGTCATCCTCCATGATTTTTGAGCCTCCTGATATCCGCTCCACCCTCAGCAAGAAAGTAGTTCGACGTAGACAATGTCCAGTGTAACCGTCTGGGTTTGGCAATTTCAAATAAAAAGAAACTCCGACTCCCCACAGGTTACACTGTACATTTATGGTTCGTATAAAATAAGAATAATTATGAGTGATTGATATGTTTTGGACGCAAGCTTACATATTACGTGTACAACTCAATTTCAATAATTCCTCTCATTCCGTTATAACGGTAAATATACGCTTCTTTCTTGCCTTAGTGTCATGGAGGGAGACAACCAAAATAGAACCGGTATACTCGATATCCTTCACATTTAACTTTCTTAGCTCCTCACTACGATATTTTGATTGTTTTGCTTCATCATATCCATCACTTTGGTGCTTTAAATTTAACTGTAACTTCCCGTAACTCGATACATCGACGTTTGCTTTCACTCACAACGTACTTTTCAACATGGAATATGTCGAGCACAGCGGATAAAACTGAAAGTAAGTAAATAAATGTATTCAGAAAAACTAAACTTTTCATGAAAGAAAGCAAGAATAACTTCTTCGTCGATACCCTTACATTCTTTGACGTCCAGGAATTGAGAATATTGTACGTCTTCTCATATTTAGCTCGTGATTTCAAGAGTAATAAACTAGTGCCGATATTTCAGGATGATTTTCATTATTTATTTCCATTTTCACGCGATAACACTTCACAAAATTTTTGTTTACCTACTTTTGTTTAGTTGTTGCAGTGTTGGAAACGGCAATTTGATTCTCGTGCTTGTCACGTATTTTTTAAATAATTACTTATAAAATGTAATCCATCTCCATTTAGTGTCCGAAAAAATTTTGTGTATTATTCTTCGGCTGCACCTCGATTCGAAAGATCGCGATTCGTAAAAAAAACAATACTTTTTTTTTACTTATAATACAAATAACTATTTGTGATTATCAATTTTTTACGTTTTTCTCACAGGATCTAATGTTTTTTAATAAACGCTAGTATTTGTTTCTCCAACAGAGATCAGGAAGCTTGCATATTCTTCTTTATTTCATAAAAACGTTCAGGTATTCTATAAAATATTAATGTACAGACTATGACGATAAGTCTTTCGTAATTAATACAGTTATCGACTATAGCAGAATATTTGAAAACGTGTTTGACGTCACACATATTCGTATGATTTACTCGTTTCCATGCAACGGCGGCGGATGTCGGCGCCTAGTTTTTTAATGTTTTATTTGTGTTGTTAGGTTATGTGTTTTCATTGTTTTTATATTATGCATGGTGAATCATAATGAGTGTAAAAGAACTACAACTCTTTTTGAGTAAAAAGGTTCATGCAAACCCATGTCCTAATCCGGATCGTTATGGAATTATAAGCAATTGGTGCCCATTTGCTCCAAAAAATGTAAGTTATATTTAGAACTAAGTGGAACTTGAAATTCATAGTGACTATAATAAAAATAATGTTTGTTATGAATTTGTAATGTCTAGTTGAATATAAAGTATTAAATAATCACGTAATTGTTAAACGAGGGCAGTTTAATAAGTCAGTGACTTTTGAATAAATATATATATATATATATATATATATATTTCAAATCGCAATTTATTTCTCAACGTAGTCTCCTTTTAGCTCTATACATTTAGTCTAGCGTTTTTACAATTTTTCTATTCCTTCCAAATAATAGGTTTTCTCGAGGCTCTCAAAATAGGCGTTTGTTTCAGTGATGACCTCTTCATTCGACCCAAATCTCTTACCGCCCAGCCATTTCTTCAGGTTTGGAAACAGGAAATAGTCGCAGAGGGTAAGTCTTGAGATTGTACTGGACGAGGTAGCAGTTCGTCTCCCAATTTATGGATTTTTACTACGTATGACACTTGCATTATCTTGATGGAAACGTACTTTTTTTCTTATCCAAATATGGTCTTTTCTACTTTAAATCAAGATCTAATCTGTCAAAAAGCTCTGAATAATATTCGCTGGTGATCATTTTACCCTTTTGAAGGTTATCTATGTGAATGACACCGCGTGCATCCCAACAAACTGTGACCATGACCTTGTTGGCAGACAGACCCACCTTGGCCTTCTTTGGTGTTCGTACATCCGGAAAAACCAACTATCTTGATTGTTCCATGGTATGCGGAGTGTTGTGATGGATCTATGTTTCGTTCACTGTAGCGAAACGGCGTAAAAACTCGTTCCGATTGCGTCTGAACATCGCCAAACGTGACCTCCTCCTTTGGGTGACCTGAACGTTCCTTGAAGTTGATGGTGCAGGGTTCCCATAGTATTTATCAAGCCTTTCTTTTATTTCGGTGATGGTTTTTTTACGCAAAAGATAATGTTTAATCAGCACACGAAATTCCATTTTCGTTAAAATTCCCGAGGTTTCAATGGCTGTCGAACACAGATTAAATGACGCAGTAGTCTATTAATAGAGGACAGCTGACGGGAGCAGTGTTGCATTTAAAATTACTGCGCTGGAAATTAAAAAAGTTACTGACATCAAACTGTGTTCGTAGATAGAAAATCTTTCGGTAGCTGACTATACGAATATTATTTCTGTATATGGATATTGCATCGGAAATTTCAAATGTTAAAAGACATTGCGAAGAGTAGTGGAGGTATTTAAGCAAATAGAAACAAAGAAAGTGTTATACTATCGAGCAAACGATATGACTCCCACCCAAATTCATGAAGACTTGGTAAACACCTTGGGGTAGTGTGCTGTTAATTATGATTTTGTGAAACAATGGTGCGTGAATTTAAATGTGGCAGAACAGCTTGCGAAAATGAACATGCTGGTGGTCCACCAATAATCGTTGCAGCTACAACAAACATCCATGATCTATTACTGCAAAACAGAAGAGAAACTGTGAGGGAAATAGTAGATTAAACTGGCATTTCGTATCACTCTGTGCATAACATATTATGAGAACACTTGGACATAAAAAAGTTATTCGCAAGGTGGGTCCTACGAATGTTAACCGAAACCCAAAAACGATGCCGAGTTGTGATTTTTAATTGACTTTCGACTTTGGACAGATTTGTAACGATGGACGGAATATGGGTCCACCATTATAATCCAGAAATGAAAATACAAAGTATGCAATGGAGGCATCGTGGTTCTCCACCTCCTCGCAAGTTCAAGTATCAGCCGTCAGTCGGAAAAGTAATGGCTTCTGTTTTTTGGGATACCCAAGGAGCAATTCTCATTGAGTATTTACAAACAGGAGGTACAATAACAGGTATCAATTACGCTAGCTTAATATCAAAATTCATGTAGCTATCAAAGAAAAACGTCGTGGCTAATTAAGACACGGTGTGTTCTATTACCTGTACAATGCCCGTACCCACACATCTTGTGTTGCTATTGGTGCCATGGCTGAGCATAGGAGTAGAAGGGGGACACTTACCGCTATATTGGATTTTTGTGACCTGGGGCACCTTCGCCGCCATTTTTATATCCCCACGTGGGGATTGTTTTTTCACCCCTTTTTTCTGGCTTCTTTTCGGACGCCGTTTTCAACCCTTGATGGAATTTCTACCCTAATTAGAGCCCTTTTGGTTGTGTTAAGAATCTTTTTGTCAGTTCACTCCTTTTTTATGGCTTCTTTTCAGAGGCCATTTTCAACCCTTAATGGAATTTTGACCCTAATTAGAGTCCTTTTGGTTGTGTTAAGAACCTTTTTGTCAGTTCACTCCTTTTTTATGGCTTCTTTTCGGTGGTCATTTTCAACCCCTTGATGGAATTTTCACTCTAATTAGGACCCTTTTGGCTGTATTAAGAAATTTTTTAAAGTTCAGCCCCTGGAGGGTAGGTAAATGCGTGCGCATGCAGTGTTGAGTGAAAAAAGATTTAATCTGTTATTAATTAGGGTTGTTTTTATTAAAGGAGATTGCATAATTATTATTACGTTTCTTTTAATCTCATCTACAGATTGTGACCTAACTTATTTATAGTTTTAAATTATTTCACTTCAATGCCATTAAAATAAAAGGCGTAATTTAGTTACCTACTTTACCTGTTCGCATAAGGCGATAACATGCTTTAAAAAATGGTGTTCCCTTTGATCGTGTAAAGCCAGACTTCATCAGTATATATTGTGTACAAACAAAATATCACCTTGGTATTATAAATAAATAAATGACAGTCTTCAAACTGTGTTTTTATATTGTATATACATACAAATTGCTTTAAATAAACGAGTACCTAATTAAGTAAACAATCAATTAAGTATTAGCAAACATTTTATATTGTATATAACATCACAATTAACCTTAATTTTTTTACTTTTAGTTGATAACACTATTAAATGATTGCGCATATGTTTTAATGGTTACACACGTATAGATTGTTCACGTTTCATTTTAATAGTGTTATCAACTAAAAGTAAAATATTAAAGGTTGACTGTTAAAATTATATGTTTCTAATGACCTTTCGCATTAACTTCAAGGTTGTTCAACGGGTCCTTGCCTTGTACTGTTCACGTCAAGTTTTATCTAAAAAACAGAAATGAAAACTAGACACGTATCGTGAATGGTGTATTTTAAAAAACGAACGATGCATTCGATAAATTTTTTTTGAGCTAACCCCGTATTTTATTTTGTAGAAGTGGTCAACCTTGGAGTTTTAAGTTGTATTTTTATGTCTATTAATATACCTAAACGAATGTAAGTTTAACTTAAACATGAACAAAAATGGCCAAACTGCATTATCGATATAGAAGCTTTAAATAAATGAGTATTATCATAGATGTACATCAAATTTACTTTAAAAATATTAAATGGAATAATTAAGCAATTATGTATTATAACTGCATTGATATGAATAGGAAAATAGCAGTTATCCCATCGATGCCGTGTTAAATTAATATGTTTGCAAATATTTAAAAAAAATTGTTACTGCAGAATATACATCACCATCAAAGATTTGTGATACATTTTCTTCACCCGCTTGAGAGGTTATATTGTAATAACTTGTTAACCAGTAAAACATCTAATCCCCTGATGCTGTTTCATAATAATGTTCACCCGATAGTAATTGTACTTTAAATACAGGCAAGGGCTAATATACAATATTTTATTTTACCACTAGTATCACACGGACAAAGGGTTATTTTTAAAAATTAGCTGCTTTTCATCACGACTGTGGGGTACTACGTGTGCTTCGAAATATTCGTTCTTTGAAGCTGTACCGCGTTCATCTTTCTTGATTTCTGATCAGTTGCATGTTTTCTAATACACAAGACAGCATCTTCAATATAGTGATGTATGCAGCGAAATGGCTCTCTCTTCCTTTTTAAGCTAGAACTTCTTCGTGGGCCTTGTATTATAATAAGGAGTCTAATGCTAACCTGCAAAGACAGGTGTAGGGCTGGGCAACTTGCTCTCGGCGATTTGCCCCTTTGTCGAGGCCGAATTGGCGGAAAATTTGAATTTGTATTTTAAGTCTCTGCAGGTTACGACTGGAAATATGAATTTGTATTGTAATAAGGGGTATAATGCTAAATTATAAGACGGATGTAGGGCTTAGCAACTTACTCTCATGCTCTCGCCCCTCGACAAACAAAATTGAATTTGTTTGCGGCGCCATCTATGCGGGGAAATTTGTACCTGTATTATAATAAGGGGGCCTAATGCTAACTTATAAGACAGACAGACATAGGGCTTCGCAACTTGTTTTCGGGTGTTAGCTCCTGGTCCCTTGCCGGGAAATTTGAATTTGAATTTTTATTTAAGTATTTACATTTTGATTACTTGTTTCGAGAAATTTGAACTTGTATTCTAATAAGGGGCCTATTGCTAACTCATAAGACAGACTTGCTCTCGGGGCTTCACACTCTTTGCTGTAAATTTGAATTTGCATTATAATAAAAGGGGCTCTAATACTAACTTGTAAGTCAAGTGTAGGGCTTCGCAACTTACTCACGGGGTTCGAGACCTTGTCCTGACCCCTAGGTGTAAAATCTAAAGTAGTTAATAGTGCCATCTACTTGTATATAGACTAACGAATATTTTCTGTAGTATAGCTAGCGGGTTCGCCATAACCTGCAATGACTTAAAAACAATTTCAAATTTTTCTCCAGGGGCGAAGACTCGAGAGCAAGTTGTGAAGCCCTATACCTGTCTTATAAGCCAGCATTAGGCCCCAAGAGAAGTTGTAAAGTCCTATAACTGTCTTACGGCAAACTTTATTTATGTTGTTACAGGTTAGCATTAGAACCCCTTACTAGAATACAAATTCAAATTTCTCACCATCAAGGGGCCAGGGGGCTGAGACCCGAAAGCAAGTGCCCTATGTCTGTCTTATAAGTTAGCAATGGGCCCCTTATTAGAATACAAGTACAAATTTCTCGCAGTAAGTAATCAGAATGTAAACACTTAAATACAAATTCAAATTTTCCGCTGAGGGACCAGAGGGCTAAGACCGAAAACAAGTTGCAAGACCCTATACCTGTCGTATAAGTGAGCATTAGGCCCCCTTATTATAATACAAGTTCAAATTTCCCCTCATAGGTGGCTCCACAAACAAATTCAAATTTTTGGTCGAGGGGCGAGGGCCTGAGAGTAAGTTGCTAAGCCCTAAACCTGTCTTACAAATTCGGGGAGAGTTGGAGTGGGGGTCGCCGAAACAGCCTTCGCCGAAAGCCTCGCGTCCCAAAATTTTACCTATATGAGTCCCAGATGCATACGTCTTAGCTTAAAAAGCTAGTGTTAGATCCCTTATTTCAAATTTCCCACCATAACCATTACAGGGACATGTCTGTACTTTTAAAATATACCGTCAGCTATATTACAGAAAAAATCGTTAGTCTATACACAAGTAGATGGCGCTATTAACAAATTCAGGTTTTACACACAGGGAAGTAATTAGAATGTGACCACTTAAATACAAATTGAAATTCAAATTTCCCGTCAAGGGACCAGGGGATAAGATCCGAAAGCAAGTTGCGAAGCCCTATGTCTGTCTGTGTTATAAGTTAGCATTAGGTCCCCTTATTATAACACAAGTTCAAATTTCCGCTCATGGATGGCGCCACAAACAAACTAAAATTTTTGGTCAAGGGGCAAGGGCCGGAGAATAAGTTGCCAAGTCCTACATCTGTTTTACAAGTTAGCATTGTACCGCTTATTACAATACAAATTCATATTTCCAGCCGTAACCTGCAGAGACTTAAAATACAAATTCAAATTTCACGCCGAAGGGGCCTGGACAAGGGGACAAAGCGCAGAGAGCCAGTTGTGTAGCCCTGCACCTGTCTTACAGGTTAGAATTGGACTCCTTATTATAATACAAGGCCCACGAACAAGTTCTAGCTTAAAGAAGAAGACATAGCCATTTTGCTGCATACATTACTATATTGAAGGTGCTATCTTGTATTAGAAAACATGCAACTGATCAGTAATCAAGCAATATGAATGCGGTACAGCTTCATAGAACGAAGATTTCGAAGCACATGTAGTACCCCCACAGTCGTGATAAAAAGCAGCTAATTTTTAAAAATAACCTTATGTCAGTGTGATACTAGTGGTCAAATAATGTATTGTTTTTGCCTGTATTTAAAGTACAATTACTGTCGGGTGAACATTATTATGAAACATCAGGGTATTAGATGGTTTAGTAGCTAACAAGTTATTACAATATAACCACTCAAGCGGGCGAAGAAAATGTATCTCAAATCCTTGATGGTGATGTGTATTTTGAAGTAACAATTTTTTAAAAATACATTAATTTAACACGGCATCGATGGGGTAATTGCTACTTTCCCTATACATGTTAATGCAGTTATAATACATAATTGCCTAATTATTCTGTTTATTATTTTGAAAGTAAATTTGATGTATATCTATGATAATACTCATTTTATTTCAAGTAATTTGTGTGTATGCAGAAAAAAATACAGAGCCGCCGCTTCGATATCGATAATGCTGTTTATCTATTTTCATTCATGTTTAAATTAAATTTACATTCCTTTAGGTATATTACTAAACATAAAAATACAACTTAAAACTTAAGGTTGACCACTTCTACAAAACAAAATACGGGGTTAGCTCAAAAAAATGTATCGTATGCATCTTTCGTTTTTTAAAGTACTCCATTCACGACACGTGTCTAGTTTTCATTTTTGTTTTTTAGATAAAACTTGACAGTTTTTTCTTAATTGTCTGATACATTTACAGCAGTCTGTTATGGTACTCAATAAATATTTTCGATATACCACTTGTACGTGAATAGTACAAGGAGAGAACGCCTTTGAAAACCTTGCAGCTAATGCGAAATGTGATTAGATACATATAATTTTAACAGTTGACCTTTAATATTTTACTTTTAGTTGATAACACTATCAAAATAAAACGTGAACAATCTATATGTGTGTTACCATTAATATATATGCGCAACCATTTAATAGTGTTATCAACTAAAAGTAAACATTTTAAGGTTGACTGTGATTTTATATACAATATAAAATGTTTGCTAATACTTAATTGATTGCATACTTAATTAGGTACTCGTTTATTTAAAGCAATTTGTATGTATATACAATATAAAAACACAGTTTGAAGACTGTCATTTATTTATTTATAATACCAAGGTGATATTTTGTTTGTACACAATATATACTGATGAAGTCTGGCTTTATACGAGCAAAGTGAAAATCATTTTTTAAAGCATGTTATCGTCCTAAGCGAACAGGTTAAGTAGGTAACTAAGTTACGCGTTCTATTTTAATGACATTGAAGTGAAGTAATTTAAAACTATGTATAAATAAATTAAGTCACAATCTGTAGACGAGATTAAAAGAAATGTAATAATAATTATGCAATCTCTTTGACAAAAACAATCCTAATTAATAACAGATTACATCTTTTTTCACTCAGAACACTGCATGCGCACGCATTTACCTACCCTCCAGGTGCTAAACTTTAAAGAATTTCTTAATACAGCCAAAAGAGTCCTAATTAGGGTGAAAATTCCATCAAGGGGTTGAAAATGACTACTGAAAAGTAGCCATTAAAAAAGGAGTGAATGACAAAAAGGTTCTTAACACAACCAAATGGGCTCTAATTAAGGGTTGAAAATGGCCTCCGAAAAAAAAAAATAAAAAAAGGGGTGAAAAATAGGATCCCCACGTGGACATATAAAAAATGGCGGCCAAGGTGCCCTAGGTCACAAAAATCCAATATGGCGACAAGTGTCCCCCTTCTACTCATAGGGATCAACTCTTGTATATTACATTGGGTGTTTGCTTGCCAGGTATAATTCAGTGCAAACAGTTAGTGTGCTACATGTTAGAAACCATACGTTACAAACTGTAAAATCTTTTATTTCCATAACTTTATAACAAGTGCTTCGGTGATGATAACCAGGAGTAGCGATTTTCTTTGACTACACATCATGTAATAATTCCTACAGGTTTTAATTGTGAAAAACGGAAGAGTTCAATATTGTAATATAAAAACTGGTGACTTTTTTGATTATGAACATTGTAATTTGGTAGCACAAACCGGTGATTTTAGGAAAGTATAAAATAAGGAAGTACCTAGAAATAAATAAATGATAAGAAACAAATAAATTATCAGATCGTATAAAAAAATTAAACCGGTCTCAAGATTTCTTGGCTCGTATGAATATGCTATAAAATTCCAACATGACTGATTAAGCTTGAATTCTGTCACTAGATAGCAACACTAGTTTAGGATAGCTTTTGCTTTATGCAGATAGATCACGTGGTCATTAAAATGGATGTCTTATCTTTTGAAATTTTTTAAGATGTTCGCAGCAAGGATTGTTACATTAAATTTTTAGCACATTCTTCAAGGACTCGGATTCGAATACATTTAACCAAAAGATTATTAACCACAATTTATTTTTATCAAAACGAAAGTGTAGAGCAAGTCCAATTTTTGTCGCAATGCCCAATCATAATTCAGCATGTCAGATCACTCCCGCAAAAATTCCAAAACCCAATTTCGCACCCGTCAATTAAAACGCTTTAAATTAGATAACGCCCATTTTTAATTGTGATGTCATATTAATTGAAAGCCGGGGAGGACCTTACTCTATTATTCAACCGGTATGGGTTCCTAGTGCATTGTTAGAATAAGTTTGTGTATCTAACTTAAAAAAATGGGATGGTTAAATCTCTGGTCGCGCAATGAATATTTTTTATTGAAACTAGTAGCAAATATAATATATAAAGTAACACAACTATAATTCTAAAACTAGCCTATCAGAATAGTTTTTTTTATCAAACCTAATTGAGTCACAAGACATACGTTGGCGTACGTATTTAACAAATTTTAATTAAATTTAATCCTCATGCATGCTTGTTAATATTGCATTATTAGCGCCAAAGGTACCCTTAAATAATTCACTTATAATTAACGTTTATGAAAAGCACTTATACATACACATACGTAATTACAGTGCGATAACGTACTTTGGGCGCGTGTAAACAACTAAAGATTTGAATACAGTAAGTTCATTAAAAATGAAGTAATGCATAGTGTTTTAGCGTTAAGCGCCTTCACCGTTAGTTACAAGATCATTTATTCAAGAAAAGGGCAAATTTCACAGTTATTACCCTTAATTGCGGGAAGCAAGGTAGAAACACTTATCTAAGTTAGTTGCTGATCTTGTGATTATATTATAGTTAGCGTAATCAAACTTGATAATTAAATCTAACCTAAAACCCCATTAAAGCAGTTGATGTGATAAAGTATTAAAAACTATGTAATATTACTTATATTCTAAGAGTTTTCTCTATATTAAACTAAATCCACAATATTGAAAGTGTATTATATCTCAATAGGGTTATAACTGTTATAAGTGTATAGCTACGAAAACACTGTTAGGTACACAGAATCGTTATTGCTACAGAAAAATAGAGCAAAAAGCGCTAGGAGATGAAATACTGAAATCTTGAACTTAGAAAAGAGTCAGTGCCGTAAATACAGTAGTATTTCAGCAAACAAAAAAGTGAAAGCTTGAGTTTCTATAGAAATATGACAGTAATTTGGACTTGGCTATATATAAGACCGTTGAATTATTATCTTAAAACATAATAGCTATATCAGTTTATAGTATTTAAAGAGGATAGAAGTTTAAATGTAAAGTACTTTCAGTGGGAATATATCTGTGCTGATAGAATTTTTTCGAAACAGAAATCCGACACTTACACGTTGGAACGAATTTATAAAATGTTTGTTTACCTTAATCATCTTATTGTTTGGGAGTTTATAGAAGCGTGGTTATTTTTAGAATCAGAAATAAGTATCTACCGATTGAATTGAATTTACGTTTTCATTAAATTATTGGTTTTACGTTTTGAATTTATTCATACACCAACAGTTTGATTTGCTATAAATAGAAGTATCACTTCTTTTTAAAATTAATTTTTAAAAAAGTTAATTTGTGCGAATACAGATAATTCATTCGCTGTTCCAAACGAACGAAAGGTAGTTTAAATATTTGGTGTGGAACACCACACGACTTCCAATCTACAAAATGGAAATTAAAATAAATGAAATAATTTTAATAGAATTTTTTTAAGGATAATTGTGCAAGCTCTTTTATAATAAGTTCTACGAAAATAGGCAACATTGTAAAAACAAAAACAATAATCTATTTCCAACAGACGTTTAAAACTTCATGATAGACAGAGGTTCATATATATCTAGATACTAACTTAAATAAGTAAAGGAAATGAAATAATTTTAATGTCCCTATAGTGTGTTATTTTCCAATCAAGCGCCTATTTTTCAACACGTTACAAGCGATATAATGCCCTAGGATATTATGAAATTCCTGTGGCAACAAAGTATGTTTGGTGAAACCTTTATTAACATCAAATAAAAATGACAAATAACAAAACGTCAAAAAATAAATCTAATAATTATACATCCATAATTTCAACTATTTATCTAACTATTTAGTAATATAAAAATTACAATTTTCGAAGTAACCTGAAAAAGTACTATTTCCATTTGAAACAGGAAGAGCAGTAATATTTTTTTTTTGAAGTAGTGCTAAATTCTGCTACTGAAGATCGTGAAATTGAATTTATACCCGCTAATAGTGAGGCATTCACTAATTTAGAGTGATTGCTATTCTCTACATAACTTTGAGCTTTTGTTGCACTCTTCCAACCTCCAAGCCTCATCATGCTGTCTGTGTTGCCTCCTTCGTCAGAGTGTAAAGTGTTTTAAGTACAGCTGAAGCGAATTTTTTTTTTTTTGTTTGTGTGAGTATGCGTAGTGTATGTGGTGTAAATGATACGCCACTGTATTTTTAATGAAGCCTTAGTTACCGTATGAAGGAATAGTTAAATGTTATAAAAAGATTTTCGTGTTGAAAGCGTGAGATTTGATTGACAAATAATGTTTTGGGTAAATTTTTATTGATACGCCTCTGGTTGGACTACTGGTCTTTTGCTACCAAGTGTAGAGGAATTTGCTTAAATGAAACGGGTGTAGATGGGAGAATAAATGAATTTACATTTTCGTGATGTTATTTTAACGTACAGTAAGGGATTCTTATGTATATTTTTGATTGTAGAAAGTTTTGGTAATGTTGTGCAATATTGATAAATGGAATGCGTATATGTGTATGTAAAGGGACATTAGAATGTACACGAATGCACACCATGTGCGGCTACTTAGGCGAATGCTGGGGTAGTATTTTCCCCCTCAGAACCCTAACCCCGTTCCTTCCGATCCTATCCTGACCACATCCATCCGTAATCCCACAATGCATATATACGTAATGTATACATGGAATCCATGTTTGTGGCTGAAGCAGCTTGGAAAGCTCAAACAGCCCGCCCTCCCCCTTGGCGAGGGAATGAAATACGTGACCTTTCCTTCTTTTTTAAGAAAAGGGAGTTTTGAAGATTTAGATTTTGATAGTCAGAACCGACGGGCTAAAGTTAAGAAAAGATCGCACGCGTTGAGGGGAACCGTTGGAATGGGTTAGTAGTGTTGCTTATGAAATTTGAGTTTTCGTAGTACGCATTTAAAGCGGCTACAATAACCCTTAGGGGGTAAATCGTGTAGACATTCATAAATAAACAAGTTTAATATATTGCGAAGTTGAAGAAAAACATCAGTGATTTTTTGTCAAGAAATTTAAAAAATGCAAAAGCAGATTTGAACATAACGTAGGAAATATTTTTTGATAGTGTTTAGTAGTGGAGCGCGTGATCCCAATTTATTTTATAAAGAAAGCCTGTAGTGACCATTTAACTAAACTAAACAAATTTTTATAAGTTGGTTAAGACGTTTGTGAACATTATTGATTTTCTATGAGGTACATTTGTACAAGAGTTGTGGAGTGTACGAAGAAAATCAAGATTGTTACTTTTACATGGAAGTAAACATTCTTCATGGTAATAAATGTTTGAAAGGGTAAACATTAAAGCCATAAGGTGATGATATGATATGCGGAAGAGCCCATACATCAAGTACGCGAGCGAACGAAAGTTAGACACTACGTTAGTGATTACGGCTTACCTCGTGTGATTAGGTGCATAGTGTATTCACGAAGCTAAAAAGATTTATTGGGACCAGACCATATGGATTACAATTTTTTTTACTACATCGATAAAGGATTAATTACTGAGGATTAAAAACTTATTTAAGTTTTATTGAAGCAAGACAAGTACGATTTTTTTTAAGTACATCTTTTATTGTTGTGTTAATTACAGTTCTTTCAAAGTAAAAGGTAATCGCACTATCGCACTATCGCTATTTTGTGTTTAGTATTAAGGATTTGTGGTTCATTTAACCACGCTGTTTTAGAGATTTACATGCGAATTTGTCAATATATATCCATTTTTTAATTGATTTAGTTGTTTATTTATGTCAAATGTGATACATTTGTACAGGGTGGCCAACCAAGATTGCGAGGTACTGTATCTGGGAAACTATCCATCGTAGAGGCTTGCGCAAAAAAAGTTATTACTAAAACGGCCACTACAAAAATCTGGAAAATATTTCCATGTTTCTGAAATGGCCGCTAGGGGCCGTAACTGCAATCTTGAATCTAAAAAAGTGATGTTTCTGTGAATTCTGCTATATATCAGTTATAAAAATAACTGATCTTTGAAGTCGAGGATAATCTGAACTTTTTTTGTTTGACACTTTTTGACGTTTCTATAAAAATAAAGTGGTGTGGGGTATTCGAAGGTTTCCTTAAATCACCCCCCGTATCTTCGAAACGGTTAATCCGATTTTAACAAACTTGGGCGCGTTGAAACGAGCCTTTCTTGGGCTACAAATGTTAAAATAATAAAAATTTTGTTAGTTTCACATGTCGTCACTAGAGGGCTTTGTTCGACATTCCGACAGAAACGGTTAATTTTCGCAAAAAAATTAAATGCATTGGTATGACTTTTTTTCATGAACAAGTAGCTAAATGATGCCTAAACAAGCTGGCGAAAACCGCATCTCGATATCTTGTTCCTAACCTAAAATATCGGCCAAAGAAGACTTTATACGAAAATCTCTTAAATTTTTATTTTTTTTTTACTATATTTTTATGGAATTGTTTCTATTATGTAAATTGTGGCCCTAAAAAGGACCGATTTAAAGCGCACTTGGTTGGTAGTAACAGCACTTGATTGGTAGTTCAAACCGATTTGTTCTATTAACCTAGCATCCAGCTTTTTAGGTGTTTTAAAGTGTGAATTTAGGCAAACATGTATTGATATTGTTATTTAAAGAAACTTTTAAACACCATATAAGAACATGTTGCCACTAAATTATAATTTTAATTTTAGAAAATTATAGAAAAAAAGTGGACATAAAGAAATAACATCGGAAATACCGCTTACGGATGGTGCAAAAGATTTGATATAATCTACATTTAGTAGATTAATAATTCAGTGAATTAATGATAGTTTGTACAACTTGCCAATTGTCTCTCAAATATAAAAGAGAAATTTATTATATTTAATAATGCATTATAAGCTTTTCGTTGCAGTTGAAGGCATGTTTACTTAGTACGTAAAGAACCAGTTATTAGATAATAACTTTGGAAATGGTTTAATCTAGCAATACGTTGCATCAATGTTTATGTATAAAGTTTAAACCAGCTATTGAACAATATAATACAGCTTATGACTTTAGTTATTTTGAAAATAAGCATCTACCTACTTTTGGTGCATTAATTACTTATAAAGCTATTCATTATACATTGGTTCTGTAACTTTCTGTTATATTAATTGAAATAAAACTAACTTTAAATGTGTTAATAATTTCATAAATGAGGTG
This sequence comes from Vesta saturnalis, assembly GCA_036346205.1. Lineage (NCBI taxonomy): Eukaryota > Metazoa > Arthropoda > Insecta > Coleoptera > Lampyridae > Vesta > Vesta saturnalis. The sequence continues at coordinate 763,610 of JARFJB010000595.1, read as the reverse complement.
GTAACGATATTCAGTATTTATTATAGAACATATTTTTAATTGTAATATAACGAGATAATCATTACATTTAGGTTATTTTAACTTGTGGTATTACTTCCACCACCATTTTAATCGATCCAAGTGGTAATCTGCTGACTTAAATAGCACGAAGTCATAAAATGTAACATAAAGTTGAATTAAATTAAATAAAGCCTCAACAATTTAATACATAGAATATATTGAAGGCAGTGTGTCAACATTAAAACCCATATATGTATCTAAGCTCTAGTCTAAGGTCTAAGCCATTTACTTCAGTGTTAAATAGTCCATTATTATAACCTGAAAAATTTTTCAATAAATCTAAAGTTTGAAATACAAAAATATATACCACCTTCAAATTACAGTTTGTAGTACATTTCCGTTTATTAATACTTTAGAGCATTAACTTCTGTTAATAAAATAAAATTTCATTCATCGTTAATCATACAAAAAGTGAGGTTAATTTGTTTCATTTCAAGATAACTAATAAAACCAGTGGCGTCAACTAGATCTATTATTTTAGTTCGAATTTTTAGAACTTTTAATGTGTTAATTGAAATAAGCCATACAATCCTATATATATACATACAATAATTTATTTTTATAGGATCGTTCATTACAATATTAGGTACGTGTATAAACGTCCAAAGGTCATAAGAATCTTAATGGCCTGTAGTTACGTATTACTCATTCGTCACTGTTTTTATACTCGTTAGGAGTAGAAAAAGCATAGTACATAACTCGGGTGGTATTAGGCTACTTACCACCCTGAATATGTAAAATATACTATTACGTAATTTAAAACTTAAGGTATTACCAACGGGTTGTACTGTACATCGTTTATCTCGATAAGACATAAAAAATTTATCATCAGGTGCTTTACTGGGTCTTAGTATATACAGGGTGGTCGACCTACCATTAAAAAATTTTTTGGGTGAGACAACAACATAAATGTGACTCAAATACACAAAAAATTCCATTTCACACGCCCACTTAAAGAAAAGTTATTTTGATTTTTTCCAAAAAAACTGTACATTTACCCAAAAATTTAGAAATTCTGGGATATTTTAATACATTGCTCTAACTTTAACACTACTATTGTATTCTACATTAAATTTCAAGTAAGGGTGGATAGCTTATGATGAGCCTGAATTTACACAACCACTAATTAAATTGATTAGAAGTGGGAAGTTATCATTTTCTTAAAAAAAAAACAAAGAAAAAGCTTATACACACACAATTCTCTAAAAAAAATTGCTACACAGTAGCAAATGCTACAAAAACTGCTACAAAATGTAAGCTCTCAGAAGACAGGATGCAACATTTTATTCGTCACAGTCAAGTACAGTTATGCGAGTTTGGATAGTATAAAACGTGGTTTGAGAAAAATAATAATTCAACTAGAAAAACACACATGAACATTTTTATTATTATAGCTGTAACATAAGGTTACAGTGAATTCTTATAGCCCACCTTTTGATGAGATAAGGTATCACGCACAGACGTTATGAATTTTCGCATATTCCTGATTTGAAAACGACATCTTGAGATCACTGCCAATGAGTAAATGATAGAAAGTCACTAAAAAAACTGTATCCAAACATATAAAAATTAACTGTAACGTTATGTTATAGCTATAACTAGAAAAGGGACAATCGAAAATTTTAAATACTGGTGGTGTGTAAACAGCGTATTATGTACGGTTAATGAATCAGAGATCATTGTATCTTTTTTTGGGGTTTTTAATGGTATATTTTTATATCATACAATCTAAACGTTTCGATAACACTTACAGTTACCTTCGTCAGTAGCAATATCTATTAAAGTTGCTAAATATGTTGAATCAATTTTAATAGATATTACTACTAACGAAGATAACTGTAAGTGTTATCGAAACATTTACATTGTACAATTTAAATATACACCATTAAAGAACCCAAAAAAGATAAGCGTTTTATTCAGAAAGCTTCTTCACCATATATATGAATACAACTAATCTAAAGGTTAATATTCAGGGGAACGTTTACCCATCGAAGTCTTCGTAGAGGTGTATTTATGATTTTCAGAATGGATTATAGTTACATGTGCTGCAATTCTTCAAGAAAAAGGCGAAAAATATATACGTATAGGAAGAAATGTGGACCTTAGTTTTCTTATACATCAGATGAAATTTCTAAGTATGTTGGAAATATTAGTAATCCTGACGTGAATGAACAGAGGCAGTAGTGACTTACTGTAATCATAGTTGAATTAACTTCTTAACTTTATCTTTAACCAGGATCAGTTTAATTTTTAAACAATATTGTTCTAATTAATGGCAAGCTTTTAAAATGGCAAAGAAAAAAATAAATAAACACGAAATTTTCTAATAGTTTGTTCTTAAATTTGTTTTTAGTAATACATCAGTTAAATGAATATTTCACTTTACTAATACATTATCCTATACATGCTACAGCAAGCATGCATTATAAATAAATAAAGGGAAATAAATTTAATATTTTCACTATGTGAAGTGCACTTACGAGTTGCATTATTTATACCATTTTCTGACTTTTAAAATTGTTGCTGTGAGAAAGACAAATATTAGGTACATTTTATTTTGTTACATTGAAGTCTAGTAAGAAAACGGTTGAAACAGAATAGTTCGTAATAATCGGTGTTAATAATACGAAATTATTGTAGCTCTTATGGTATATTAAGTGTTAAGAAAAGTTAAGAAGGGTTGTTTAGTGGGCGAAGACAATGTTTGGGGACTAATTGTTGCGTCTTCAATATTGGCTAAGACCAGTTAAACGTTTAACATTTTTCACCCGACGCCTTCTTTTAATTCTTTGGTTGAGATAAGAAAGCGCACTGTGGCATAGTCATGACTTCCATAGATACAATAGCCTACATAATATATATATATATATATATATATATATATATATATATATATATATATATATATATATATATATATATATATATATATATATATATATATATTTACTTATCGTTCTCTAGCACGAGAAACAAAACCAAACTTGTTCTTTTGTTGTCAACTAAATGTATGAGTGAGGGGAGTGTTTTATGTTATCTATCTAACTATGAAAACAGGGAGTTAGAAGACAAACAAAATTTTATTTTTCAACGTAAAAACTATTAACAGTAATGCACTTACTACAACGTTTTTTTAATAACACTATGCCTTCGAAAAAAATTATTTACTTAATTCTGAAAATACGATTCCACAGCATTTTCCAAGTCGTCATTCGATATTAAGCGATGCTATCGCAATTATTTTTTGAGTTTTGAAAAGAGATAGTAATCACAATAGGCGAGGTCGAAACTCTAACGTGGATGTTGTAATTCCTTAAAGCCACACTCATTAATTACTTCTTGAACAATTCGTACTTTATGCACTCTACAGTTGTCGTGCAGAAGCAGAGTTTTCTGAGCATAATTATAACGTCTTTTTTTTTGTGTATAGCCGCTTGTAAGCTCTTGGTTGTGTTTCTAGACATTCCTCGTTATTGTAGTCCCTTTTGGCATATATTCAATCAAGAGAACCCCCTCAGTGTCCCAGAAAACGGTAGCTATATCTATTCCGCCAGGGAATTGCGTCTTGGTCTTCCTAGGTGGTGGAGAGCCCTTATGAACACATTGCGTGCACTCTTATTTCGTGGGATAGTCCTAGTAGTGTATCCACGCCCCATTCCCAGCTACAATTCTACAGCAGTATTCATCCTGGGATAAAGCAGTCAAATTCTCGTCGTAAATCTGCGTCTACAGAGTTTTTGTTTGGAACTAAGCAGATTGGGAATCCATTGTGCATACACTTCGCTCATTCCCAAATCTTCATCTAAAATTTTAAAAACACTAGTTTCTGATATTCCTATTAGCAATAACCGAAACTTTTAAACGGCGGAATCAACATTTTTGATGATTTCACAGCTCTTGCTTCCAGAGGTCTTGCACACTTTGGGTCATCACGATTGGATTCCCAGCCCCATTGAACTTCTTGAACCCATATCTGACTTGTAAATAGGACGAACTATATTCTCCATACACTACCACCATTGTTTCATGGTTATTCTTCGGGTTATTGCTTTCTTTGGATAAATATGTCATGACGCTTATGTGTTCAAGGTCCAAATCACTCATTTTCGTATCATTAAACTAATATAAAAATAACAAAGGTTATACGACTGAAACCAAACTTAGAGATGATACTATAAAATGTCACAGAATCTTGACATAAGAAAATGTTTGCGATAGCATATTATTTTCACAGCTAGGTACATAAATAAAAAAACTCCCCTCGTATATCGCTTGTACTAATGTACCAGCACACGCCAATTCGGGTTTTATGTCAAAAACGAGTTGTCCGGGCAATGCTGCGAGCTCCTCATAAAAACTTCTTGTCTGATTCTCTCCTAAAACTTGGTGTATTAACAATTGTTTGTCTTTATGTGATATGTACACAAAATTAAAGACTACCTAATTAATAAAAATAATGCATATGCACATCACATGAGAAGTAGTCCTGTAAGAATATCCCAATATGGATTAAATATTGCTGTCAACATTATCCAAATACCAACTGACCTTTAGGCACTACGTTACAACATCTTCAAAACTAACAGACTCTATACAAAATTCTTACATATTACAGAGTTTTTTCATTTTATCCTTATCACTACATATAATCACAAATCATATTAATTTACTGTCTTTGTCACGACAACAACCTTGTCCTTAACGGTATAACCTATGTATAATTGTAGTATTTTCAGTAGTTATTTCTTTGGTTTAGTACGGGGCGCATGAGAATTGTTAAAAAGGGAGACGAAATACGATAGAAATGCATGTCACAAAATTGTTAGTAAAAAATGTTTTGTTTTTGTGAACGTTCTGTAGGTTTATGTTTACAACTAGAAATGAGGTAATTCTAAATTACATAATAAAACTCGAAACCATTCGCACATACTTGTATATTAAACAAAATGAGACCACCACACGTTTGGAATCACTATTCATCTTCAAGCGGCTAAAAAGTAAGGCTTAGATCTGTAAGAATACTATCGCTAAATCGACTTATTAGTTCATTTTACGACTTTTGGACAAGTTTCGCCAAGATCGGCCACCATGTCTGGATGTGAGTGAATGTGTGAGTGTGTGAGTGTGTGAGTGTGTGAGTGTGTGAGTGTGTGAGTGTGTGAGGTGTGGAGTGTGTGAGTGGTGTGTGAGTGTGTGAGGTGGTGTGGAGTGTGTGTGAGTGGTGTGATGTGGGTGTGAGTGAGTGTGAGGTGTGATGTGTGAGTGTGGATGTGTGAGTGTGTGTGTGTGAGTGTGAGGTGTGTGAGTGTGTGAGGTGTGAGTGTGAGTGTGGGTGTGTGGAGGTGTGTGAGTGGAGGTGGAGTGTGGGTGAGTGTGAGTGTGTGAGTGTGGGAGTGTGAGTGTGTGAGTGTGTGAGGTGGAGTGTGGAGTGTGTGAGTGTGTGAGGTGGAGTGTGGAGTGTGTGAGTGTGTGAGTGTGTGGGTGTGTGAGTGTGTGGAGTGTGTGAGGGGTGAGTGGTGTGAGTGTGAGTGTGTGAGTGTGAGTGTGAGGTGGTGTGTGAGTGTGATGGAGTGTGTGAGGTGTGAGTGTGGTGGGAGTGTGGAGTGTGGAGGTGGGTGTGAGTGTGAGTGTGGAGTGTGTGAGTGTGGGTGTGGAGTGTGTGAGGTGTGAGGTGTGAGTGGTGAGTGTGTGAGTGTGTGAGGTGTGAGGTGTGTGAGTGTGTGAGTGGTGAGTGTGAGTGTGTGAGTGTGTGAGTGTGGGTGGTGAGGTGTGAGTGTGGGTGGAGTGTGTGAGTGTGAGGTGGAGGTGTGGTGAGTGTGGAGTGTGGGTGGTGAGTGTGAGTGTGTGGAGTGTGTGAGTGTGAGTGTGGAGGTGTGAGTGTGAGTGTGAGTGTGAAGGTAGTGATAGTGTGATGTAGTGTGAGTGTATGTTGATGTGTGAGTTCATAAGATAGTGAATGTATGTACGAGTTATGGATTTTGTTAATACGATGTAGTTTGCTGAGTGGTTTGTAGATGTACTTGCTGAGTCTGGAACCCACTGCGCCATCGAGATTCAAACCCCAGTCGATGTAAATTTTGTCTTTAAAATGGACGACAAAATGGCCGGAAAGATTACCGCTAAGATGACCTCCAAGATGGCCGCCACTCTTCGCCACGCCCATCACCCAACTCCAAGACCAGACCCGAGGTCAATCTCAAGGGGAAAATACGCCCCCACGGGGCGTGTACAAAAAGTAGAAGGGAAGGTGTCTTAGTGGACGGGGTTTGTAACGTCACAAAAAACAAAATGGCGCCCAAGGTGCCGGTATTCTACTCATAGAAATTTAAACTTTTGAGCAAGTATATTTTTAATCATGATTTACTTTTCATTATTAAAAGTCAAACTCTACATAATTGAATAAAAATTGGCTATAACCATTTTATTGATGTTCGACCGTTTGAAGATCGAGCTCTTTCCCAGTTGATTAAGGGATTCTTTTAATTTTTAGAGATTCCTTTGTAGCGGTTTTTTTAAATATTTGCAAAATTTCCGTTGATTGCTTTTGAAACGTAAATGGTTTGTACACTCATACCTTCTGTTATATGAGGTATTATATTAACATTACAAGTGTACATCACACAATAATATATTAACTTAGGATGTTCAAATGTTTGTTAGAATTCGAAAACACGTTTCTTGTGTAATGTTTTCTTCTCTTTTTGATATTAGCCATTTTACACACTACCATCATGTATAAAGTAAACATTATCCACATATGTATTTGTGTATATTCACCGCAAGCTTACCTGCGCTAGTGTTTTATTTTTCCCACCGGCGAACTTTAACATCGTACTAGAAGCGTCACCGTAGCACCTACAACTTCATTAAACAAATTATAAAAAAAAATTCATTTTGCGGTTTAAATTAAGACGAACTACTTACTCTAAGTGCGTTATCTAAATTGAAATTACCCAATGTTCTACATTTAAAGTTCATATTAAAGAAATCTATTAAAACGATATCTTAATACATACTCAAGCAAAACTTTTAGTGTGGTCTTATTACAATTTAATAGTCACATCTACACTCATATAAATAAATTGTCTCGTATAGTACCTTCACTTTGAAGGTACTTTCTTATATAGAAATAAAGCATTTATTACTCATGTAGCAGATTACAATACTCCATTCAACACATAAATGCTTCCCTTTGTTAAGATAATAATTTTGACTTAAAGCGGTTATATCATAATTTGTAAGAAAAAATTAGTTTTAACGAGCAAATTACTCGGCCACATAATAAACAATGATTTCGTTTTGTTATAGGTAGAATGGCCAATTTGAGGGCTAACGACGCCCGCTGTCGCGACACCCGAGATTCGCGTAAGAGCCGAGGGGCGCCTGGACGCCCACGTGGTCGTGTCATTTCCCACCCCATGGCTTCTTTTCGGATTCGTTTTTCAACCCTTAGTCAGAATCTTCAACCCCTTGATGGTATTTTCACCCCCTTGAAGAGACTTTTATCCTTAATTAGAGACCTTTTGGGTGGGGTCGGCTTCTTTCCGGGGGCGATTTTCAACCTCTTGAATGAATTTTCAGCCCTTGACGGTATTTTCACTCCTAATTATGGCCTTTTTGGCAGTTCACCCCTTGGAGGGTAGGCAAATGCGCGCGCAGGCGGCCAGGTGGGGTTGTCGCTAAAGCTAGGTAAGGCTCTTATGACTTCATTAAGGCGAGGGTAAGACTAGACCACACGCATTCCTTTTACCTGATTGGCTGTACGCGTATTAAGGCAGGAACTAAGACTAGACCACGCCCATCTTTTTACCTGATTGGTTATACGTCTGGTCCGCCCTCTGACTTCTGATTAGTCCTATGGACCATCACCTAGTCTCCGTGCTCTGATTGGAGGATTAAGTCTGCGTTGGTTATGGCGGGAAATTTTAATCTGTATTCTAAGGGACCCTAATGCTACCTTATAAGACAGACCTTCGAAACCTTTTTGAGGGCTATGTCCCCTGATTCTTGGCTGGAAATATGTTTGAGGCCTTCCTACATTGTCGTGAACCCTTGGCGGAGAATTTGAATTTGTATTCTAGTAATAAGGGGATCTTAATGCTAACTTATAAGGCAGGCATAGGTCTTCGTAACTTACTCTCTGGGCTTCGCACCCTTGGCCTTCCCTTGGTGGAAAATTTGAAATTGTATTTAAGTCTCTGCATTTCTGTTTGGTTATGGTGGGGAATTGAATTCAGGGGCCTAATCTTAACTTGTAACGTAAGTGTAGGGCTTCGCAACTTGCTCTCGGGGCTTCGCACCACGTAATCGGAACTTGTTCGAGGGTCTTTGCGTATTGTCGTGATCCCCTTGGCGGGAAATTTGAATTTGTGTTCTAATAAGGGCCCTAATGCTAACTTGTAAGACTACGTAAATAAAGAGAGAGAGAGAGAGAGAGAGAGAGAGAGAGAGAGAGAGAGAGAGAGAGAGAGAGAGAGAGAGAGAGAGAGAGAGAGAGAGAGAGAGAGAGAGAGAGAGAGAGAGAGAGAGAGAGAGAGAGAGAGAGAGAGAGAGAGAGAGAGAGAGAGAGAGAGAGAGAGAGAGAGAGAGAGAGAGAGAGAGAGAGAGAGAGAGAGCGAGAGCGAGAGCGAGAGCGAGAGCGAGAGCGAGAGCGAGAGCGAGAGCGAGAGCGAGAGCGAGAGCGAGAGCGAGAGCGAGAGCGAGAGCGAGAGGAGAGGGAGAGGGAGAGGAGAGCGAGAGGAGAGCGAGAGGAGAGCGGAGAGCGAGAGGAGAGCGAGAGGAGCGAGAGCGAGAGAGGAGGAGCGAGAGCGAGAGCGAGAGCGAGAGCGAGAGGGAGGAGAGCGAGAGCGAGAGCGAGAGCGAGAGCGAGAGGGAGCGAGAGGAGAGCGAGAGCGAGGGAGAGCGAGAGGGAGAGAGAGAGGAGAGCGAGAGAGAGGAGAGCGAGAGGGAGAGCGAGAGCGAGAGCGAGAGGAGAGGGAGAGGAGAGCGAGAGGAGAGGAGAGGGAGAGGAGAGGGAGAGGGAGAGGGAGAGGGAGAGGGAGAGGGAGAGGGAGGGAGAGGGAGAGGGAGAGGGAGAGGGAGAGGGAGAGGGAGAGGGAGAGGGAGAGGGGAGAGGGAGAGGGAGAGGGAGAGGGAGAGGGGAGGAGGGAGAGGGAGAGGGAGAGGGAGAGGGAGAGGGAGAGGGAGAGGGAGAGGGAGAGGGAGAGGGAGAGGAGAGGGAGAGGGAGAGGGAGAGGGAGAGGGAGAGGGAGAGGGAGAGGGAGAGGGAGAGGGAGAGGGAGAGGGAGAGGGAGAGGGAGAGAGGAGAGGGAGAGGGAGAGGGAGAGGGAGAGGAGGGAGAGGGAGAGGGAGAGGGAGAGGGAGAGGAGAGGGAGAGGGAGAGGGAGAGGGAGAGGGAGAGGGAGAGGGAGAGGGAGAGGAGAGAGGAGAGGGAGAGGAGAGAGGAGAGGGAGAGGGAGAGGGAGAGAGAGAGGAGAGGAGAGGGAGAGGGAGAGGAGAGGGAGAGGAGAGAGGGAGAGGGAGAGGGAGAGGGAGAGGGAGAGGAGAGGGAGAGAGGGAGAGGAGAGGAGAGGGAGAGAGAGGAGAGGGAGAGGAGAGGGAGAGGAGAGGAGAGAGAGGAGAGGAGAGAGAGGGAGAGGAGAGGGAGAGAGAGAGAGAGAGAGAGAGAGAGAGAGAGAGAGAGAGAGAGAGAGAGGAGAGAGAGAAAGAGAGAGAGAAGAGAGAGGAGAGAGAGAGAGAGGAGAGGAAGAGGGAGAAAGGAGGAGAGAGAAGAGAAAAAGAAGGAGAAAGGAAAGAAGAAGGGAAAAGGGAAGAAAAAGGAAAAGGAAGAAAAGAGGGAAAAAAGAGGGGGAAGAAGAGAAAAAGAAGGGGAAAAAAAAAAAAAGAGGTGAAGGGGGGGAGGAAAAGGGAAGGGAGGGAAGGGGGAAAAAGGGATTTTAAGAGAAGGGGGTTTGGGAAAAGGGAAAAGGAAAGGGGAAAAAAAAGAAAGGAGAAAGAAAGGAAGAAAAGAAAAAGGGAAAGAGGGAGGAAGGGGAAAAAGGGGAAAAAAGGAGGGGGGGGAGGGGGGAAAAGGGGGGGAAGGAAGGGGGGGAAGGGAAAAAAGGGGGGGGGGAAGGGTGGGGGGGGAAAGGGAAGGAAAAAAAAAAAAAAGGGGGAAAAAGGGGGGGAGGGGGGGGGGGAAAGGGGAGGGGGGGAAAGGGGGAAGGGAAAGAGGGAGGAGAGAGGGAGAGAGAGGGAGAGAGAGAGAGAGAGGGAGAGGAGAGAGAGAGAGAGAGAGAGGAGAGAGAGAGAGAGAGAGAGGGGGGGGGGGGGGGGGAAAAAGGGGGAGGAAGGGGGGGAGGGAAAAAGGGGGGGGGAGGGAAAGGGGGGGGGGGGGAAGGGGGGGGGGAGGGGGGGGGGGGAAGGGAGGGGGGAAGGGGAAAGGGAGGGGGAGGGGGGGAAGGGAAAAGGGGGGGGAGGGGGGAGGAAGGGAGGAAGGAAGGGAGGGGGGGGAAAAGGGAGGGGAAGGGGGGGGGAGAAGGGGGGAAAAGGGGGGAGGGGGGGAAAGGGGGGGGGGAAAAAAAAGGGAAAGGAAAGAAGGGAAAGGGGGAAAGGGGAGGGGGGGGAAAGGGGGGGAAAGGGGGAGGGGGGAAAAAGGGGGGAAAGGGGGGGAGAAGGGGAGGGAAGGGAAGGGAAAGGGGGAAAAAGGGAGGGGAAGGGGGAAAGGGGGGGGGGGGGGGGGGGGGAAAAGGGAAGGGAAAGGGGGAAGGGGGGGGGGGGAAGGGGAAGGGGGAAAAGGGGAAGGGAAGGAGGGGAAGGGGGGGGGGGAAGGGAGGAAGGGGGAGGGGGGGGGGGGAAGGGGGAAAGGGAAGGGGGGGAAAAAAGGGGAAAAGGGGGGAAGGGGAGAAGGGAAAGGGAGAGGGAGAGGGAGAGGGAGAGGGAGAGGGAGGAGGGAGGGGAGAGGGAGAGGGAGAGGGAGAGGGAGAGGGAGAGGGAGAGGGAGAGGGAGAGGGAGAGGGAGAGGAGAGGGAGAGGGAGAGGGAGAGGAGAGGAGGGAGAGGGAGAGGGAGAGGAGAGGAGGAGGGAGAGGAGAGGAGAGGAGGGGAGGGAGAGGGAGAGGGAGAGGGAGAGGAGAGGGAGGGAGAGGGAGAGGGAGAGGAGAGGAGAGGAGAGGAGAGGAGAGGAGAGGAGAGGGAGAGGGAGAGGAGAGGGAGAGGGAGAGGAGAGGAGAGGGAGGGAGGGAGAGGAGAGGAGAGGGAGAGAGAGGAGAGGAGAGGAGAGGAGAGGGAGAGGAGAGGAGAGGAGAGGAGAGGAGAGGAGAGGAGAGGAGAGGAGGAGAGGAGAGGAGAGGGAGAGGAGAGGGAGAGGGAGAGGGAGAGGGAGAGGAGAGGAGAGGAGAGGAGGGAGAGGGAGAGGGAGAGGGAGAGGGAGAGGGAGGGAGGGAGAGGGAGAGGGAGAGGGAGGGAGAGGGAGAGGGGAGGGAGAGGGAGAGGGAGAGGAGAGGGAGAGGGAGGAGGGAGAGGGAGAGGGAGAGGGAGAGGAGGGAGAGGGAGAGGGAGAGGGAGAGGGAGAGGGAGAGGAGAGGGAGAGGGAGAGAGGGAGAGGAGAGGGAGAGGGAGAGGGAGAGGGAGAGGGAGAGGGAGAGGGAGAGGGAGAGGGAGAGGAGAGGAGAGGAGGGGAGAGGAGGGGAGAGGGAGAGGAGAGGGAGAGGGGAGAGGGAGGGAGAGGGAGAGGGAGAGGGAGGAGAGGGAGGAGGGAGAGGGAGGGAGGGAGAGGGAGAGGGAGAGGGAGAGGGAGAGGGAGAGGGAGAGGGAGAGGGAGAGGGAGAGGGAGGGAGAGGGAGGAGGGAGAGGGAGAGGGAGAGGGAGGAGAGGGAGGGAGAGGAGAGGGAGAGGGAGAGGGAGAGGAGAGGGAGAGGAGAGGAGAGGAGAGGGAGAGGGAGAGGGAGAGGGAGAGGGAGAGGGAGAGGGAGAGGGAGAGGGAGAGGGAGAGAGAGAGAGAGAGAGAGAGAGAGAGAGAGAGAGAGAGAGAGAGAGAGAGAGAGAGAGAGAGAGAGAGAGAGAGAGAGAGAGAGAGAGAGGAGAGAGAGAGAGAGAGAGAGAGAGAGAGAGAGAGAGAGAGAGAGAGAGAGAGAGACCTGTGAAGCATGAGGGGAGAGAGACGGGAAATACGAGGGAGATGTAAGAAACGATAGAGACGAGGGTTACGAGAGAGGTGTGCGACTACTATTATAGAAAACATTCGCTAGTTTAAAATACATCACTAGACGGCATCGCAAACGATTTGCTTTTAAAGTATACTACTAGGGAGAGCCAGGATCAACTTCCGTTACAGAAAACATACACTAGTTTAAAAATACACCACTAGATGACGCCACAAACAATCAAGTCTGTTTTAAAAAATAAGTGTAATCTAATTTTTTTATTGTCTGATTTGAAATCAGCTTTTGTCAGCCTTATCCGATTTAATGCAAAAACAAAAACAAGCTGTACGTCTAAGGGTAAGGCGAAATCAATAACAGCCATTTAACACTTATGACTCATAATTAAATTGTCTACAGTGTTGTCAGACAAAAACAAATGATTTGCTTGATTAATTAATTTGCCTCACGGTGTCTTATAAGTTAGTGTGCATTAGCGATTTTAGTCACGGCTTAGGGTTAGAATTGTCAGAAGTCAGTATTTTTTGAGTTGAGGGTTAGTTTTGCAAGTTGTAACTTAATTCAAATGAATTGGAGCCTGTTTTTGAAGTGAGAGTTATTCCTTTCAAGCTGTAACTTAAACCAAGTCAGCGTTTTGAAATAAAGGTTGTTTTTTGAATAAGTCGTTATTCAAAATAGACAAATGTGTGGGGTTAGATAAACAAACAGTAAAATACCTGGTGTCAAATTCAAATTCCCCGCAGAGAGCCAAGGTCTACTCCTTTACCTTCAACCAAACAAATCTACTTTTAAAAATAAGTGTAATCTAATTAGAGTCATGAACAAAGAACATGTACTCCACAACTGCATTTTTCGAGGTCTATTTGCCTTTTTCGTAATTATATATATATATATATATATATATATATATATATATATATATATATATATATATATATATATATATATATATATATATATATATATATATATATATATATATATATATATATATATTACATGTTGTGTGTGTGTGTGTGTGTGTGTGTGTGTGTGTGTGTGTGTGTATGTGGCGTGGTGCGGGCGTGTGTGTGTCCGTGTGTGTGGTGAGTGTGGAGGTTTGGGTGTGTGTGTGTGTGTGTGTGTGTGTGTGTGTGTGTGTGTGTGTGTGTGTGTGTGTGTGTGTGTGTGTGTGTGTGTGTGTGTGTGTGTGTGTGTGTGTGTGTGTGTGTGTGTGTATGTGTGTGTGTGTGTGTGTGACATTTCTACTAATTGAACTGTTTTTATCATGTGTGCAAAACTGCCTATCAGGTCATACGTTAATTTGCTTTGTGTTACAACTGGCTTGTGTGTGTGTAGAATTAGAAACACTGATTTGTATGATTTTTTACTAGGTAATTTAGCAATGAAGGTTGATTTTTACAGCGTGTAAGATAATTCAAGTCGATATTTTTCAAGCTGTAAGTTAAATCAGACTGGTGTTATAAAATGAGTGTTGGTTTAGTAAGACGTAACTTAATTCTAGTCTAACGTTTGTGTATTATCAAAATTATAAATGAAAGCCAGCTTGTTTATTTACCGCTGGGGTATTTGTCCGTTTTCAAAAACGAAATAGTGCGTTTAAGCTTGCTTATAAATCTAGGGACTTTTCTATCAGACGTATTTCCGGTTTTGTGTGATATTTTTATTATGGCTGTCTAATAATAGTGATAAGCGTTGTGTAAAATAAAACACGACTCCTACAGTTGTCTTATGAAACGAAATCGGTATTAGTTTCACACATAGTATTATCAAAATTGAAAATGAAAGTCAGCTTGTTTATTTAGCCCACATCAATTGTCCATTTTCAAAAACGAGATAGTCTGTTCTGCCACGTTTATAAATCTAGAGACCCTTTTGTCAAAGGTATTAACGCCAAGACTTCCCTTCTATGTAAAATAATAAAGTGGCCTGATTTAGGGTTTGCTTGTATATTTGCTATTGTATAGGCATTTTAAATTAATTTAAATATAAATCGTATTTGTACCATACCGGTTTGTCGGAAGTCGGGGCCTCTGTGGTGTATTCTGTGTAGTCGTCCCAGACCAGGTTGTCGAACTCTTTGCCAACAGTTTGTTCACTTGGAAATTACTGTTTTTTAGTTACACTTCAGAAGGTACTTTGTACGTATAGAGATAGACCTACACACTCCTCATGTGAGCGACTTTTGTACAGAGAGGTGGGTGTATGTTGGACAGGTCTCGGTTATACTCGCTTAAAATCCGTGCTGTGATCTCATTGACGATAAGCAGGGATGTGCTCGTAAATGACTGCATCCCTTTCTAGGGAGAAGTGTTTTTGTTGGAAATGTCTCGGTTAGACGCTCCTGAAACTCCTACCTTTGATTTAATTGACAACAAAAACCACTAGATGCTAGCCTTCTTCACTCAACTAACCGTTTTTATACACATCACGTAATTTATCGTCCAACCAATGACCTTATTACTATCACTATTTTTACTTATGGAGGTTTTGCATCAGTACTGTCTATGGTGCCTGTCTGTACCAAGTGATCCTTACTTGGTATGTGTAGAAAACGTACCACTACCAATCACGTCATCCCATAAAAATTCTCGCACCCCATTTCACGCAAACTTGCTGCTTTTAGATTCCTTTTCCTTCGCTTATTTGGCGTATCTCTTAACGAACAATATTTTAATATGGGTTTGCAAGTTATTTATAATATAGGCCAACGAAGTTTTAATCCTTTCCATATTATTAAGAAACTCCAAAAAAATATTTTACATAATTAAAATAAAATACTTTTGAGTTGTTTTACTTGCGTATTTTTCTTATTTACATTTTATATCTTTGTACGTTTCGATAACAGTTACAGTTATCATCCTCAGTAAATCGCAACTGCTAGTATTATATAAATTATTTTTTATACATACCTTTTATACATACCATTTTGAAACAACATTTATATATCAGGAAACTGTGTAGTCAATGGATTCCTCACAATCAAACAGAAGCTCAAAGAAAAGCACGTGTCAGGTGGTGCACCGAAATGTTGAAGAAATTTGACCATAGTCGTTCAAATTCTGTATATTACATTGTAACAGGTGATGAAACATGGATATACTCATATCAGCCTGAAACAAAACGGCAATCATCTGTACGGGTATTCCAAAATCAACCTAAACGAACAAGAGTGGTGCGCTCGCGACGCGTTTCAAAGAAAACGTTGCATTGGAGGATCTAAGAACAGTTACTGCTGATTAGTATACTTCAATTTTTCTCCTCCAGGTGACCGGTGAAATTAGAAAAGACAATATAAATAGGCGAATCATTCTGTATCATGCCAATGCAAGTGAAGTTCGCACACAGCACGACAAACTGCAGAATTTTTGAATAGTCAAAATATCAAATTAATGACTAATTGCCTACATTTACATGATCTGGCTCCCAACGACTTTGTTTGTTCAAAAACATCAAAAATAAAATGTGTGGTAAGCGTTTTTCATCACCTGAAGAGGCCGTTGAAACTTTTAAAGTACTTGTTTTGGAGATACCTCGCTCGGAGTGGCAAAGATGTTTTGAAGATTGGTTTTACCCAATACAAAAGTGTATAAATCTTAAGGGACAATATTTTGAAAAACAATAAAAATGTTTACGTAACATAATGTGTGCATTTTTTACATTTTCCACGAATTTTGGCAGTGATCTTCGTATAATTGGATATACATTATAGTGAACATTAAAATTATTTTTCTAGACACCGTAATGTTATTGTTATTCTACCTATTTCCTTAACAACTAGCAAAAACGTCGCTACTTGAAAGTGTTAACCAACATACCTGACAAGCAAAGAAAAATAGGTCCATAGCGAAAAAAATAACAAAAGCACTGAAAAATGTTCACATATGAAACATGCGTAATGGTACTAAAATTAAAAGAGAAAAGATAGCCAATAAATCAACAGCTGATATATGCCGATAAAATGAATGGATCTTCTAAAAAAAGTATATATGTATTGAGAAAGCAAAACAATGTAATATTAATCAAGAAAAAGGAAATTGGAGTTTAAATTGAGAAATTCAATTTTCAAAATGAATAAATAAGAGGCAGGGATTGATTTGCCTACCCCGCAAGGGAATGGCGTGAATGTTATGTTTATGTTTATGTAATTGAGAATTTCATTAAGGGATGATTCTGCATATTACTTGTTATATTTGATGATTGGTTTTCATTTTCCTGTTGTTTGTTTGAGTTATATAAAAGGCATCACAACTAAGTAATTAAACTTTTGAGCACGTGACTTATTTAGACTATTGATTTTATCTTTAATATTAAATAACGGTGCTTAAAAAAAAAGAAATATTTGTGATAAAGGTTTTCGGAAAATGTACAAAGCTGGACCAATATAAGGAAATTTTTAGTGTTAAAAATGGGAGTTGAAGGTGTACTATTACTAAACATTAAATAGTAAAATATTTTACTGTAAACTTTATTTTATATAAATTTATACACTTCGATAACAATTACAGCCATCGTCCTAAGTAAATGGTAATCTTGCTAAGAATTACTAGATATGTTAGAATAAACTTATGACATAAGAAAAAGATGAAAACGCATGTCATAAATTTATTGTAACGACCCTAGAAATTCTTATAGATATTACGATTTACTGAGGATAATAATTGTAACTGTTATCGAAACGTACAAAAATATAAAATGTAAATTAAAAAAATGCACAAGTAAAACAACTCAAAAGTATTTTATTTTAATTATGTAAAATATTTTTTTGGAGGTTCTTAATAATATGGAAAGGATGAAAACTTCGTAGGCCAATGTTATAAATAACTTGTAAACCCATACTAAAATATTGTTCGTTAAGCGATACGACAAATAAGCGAAGGAAAAGGAATCTAAAAGCAGCAAGTTTGTGTGAAATAGGGTGCGAGGAGTTGTATGGGATGACGTGATCGGTAGTGGTACGTTTCCTATACATACCAAGTAAGGAGCACTTGGTACAGTCAGGCACCACAGACACCTTAAGTAAAAATAGTGATAGTAATAAGGTTACTGGTTGGACAATAAATTACGTGAAGTGTATAAAAACGGTTAGTTGAGTGAAGAGGAGCGTCTAACCGAGACATTTCCAACAAAAATACTTCTCCCTAGAAAGGGATGTAGTCATTTCCAAGGGTGTCCATACGTTGGTCTTTACGAGCACATCCATGGTTATCGCCAATGAGATCACAGCACGGATTTTAAGCGAGTATAACCGAGACCTGTCCAACATATAAGGAGTCGCTCATATAACGAGTGTGTAGGTCTATCTCTATACGTACAAAATACCTTCTAAAGTGTAACTAAAGAACAGTAATTTCCATGTGAATCTTGTTTAACAAGATTTCCTTCGTCAAAACCTGAAAAGAATATCGGCAAAGTTCGATAATACCCAGGGGTGATCGGGTATAAGAATGAATCAACTTACACGAGTACATTGCAAATTTGGAAAGTCTTGGCGTTAATACCTCTGGCAAAAGGGTCTCTAGATATATAAACGTGACTAAAACCATTTCGTTTTTGAAAATGGTCAATTGCCGTAGTCTAAATAAACAAGCTGACTTTCATTTTCAATTTTGATAATACAATATGTGAAAATAACACCGATGTCGTTTCGTAAGACAACTGTAGGAGTCTGTGTTTTATTTTACATAACGCTTATCATTATCATTAGACAGCCATAATAATAACATCACTCAAAACCGGAAGTACTTCTGATAAAAAAGGCTCTAGATTGATAAACAAGCTTAAACGCACTATTTCGTTTTTGAAAACGGACAAATACCCCAGGGGTAAATAAACAAGCTGGCTTTCATTTATAATTTTGATAATTTACAAAAGTTAGACTAGAATTAAGTTACGTCTTACAAAACCAACTCTCATTTTAAAATACTGCTCTGATTTAACTTACAGCTTCAAAATTTTTGACTTGAATTATCTTACACTATGCAAAAATTAACCTTCATTGCTAAAATACCTAGTAAAAAATCATACAACGCAGTGTTTCTAATACTACACACATACACAAGCCAGTTGTAACACAAAGCAAATTAACGTATGACCTGATTGGCAGTTTTGCCCACAATGATAAAAACAGTTAAATTAGTAGAAATGTATCTACAATAACGAATTTAACAATACTTGAAAGCAGTCCTCTATGTTATTTCACACGCACGCACGCACGCACGCACGCACGCACGCACGCACGCACGCACGCACGCACGCACGCACGCACGCACGCACGCACGCACGCACGCACGCACGCACGCACGCACGCACGCACGCACGCACGCACGCACGCACGCACGCACGCACGCACGCACGCACGCACGCACGCACGCGCGCGCGCACACGCACACGCACGCGCACGCGCACGCGCACGCGCACGCGCACGCGCACGCGCACGCACGCACACGCACGCACGCACGCACGCACGCACGCACGCACGCACGCACGCGCCGCGCACGCCACGCCACGCACCGCACGCCACGCCACGCACAGCACGCGCACGCGCACGCACGCACGCGCACGCGCACGACGCACGCGACGCGCACGCGCACGCGCACGCGCACGCGCACGCACACGCGCACGCACGCACGCACGCACACGCACACGCACGCACACGCACACGCACGCCACGACACGCACACGCACACGCACACGCACACGCACACGCACACGCACACGCACTCGCACACGCACACGCACACGCACACGCACACGCACACGCACACGAGTAGGTAAGATTGGAGACTTTTGGGACACACCACATTTCCAAGGCCCCACATTTCCAAGGTTGCCACAAAAACAGGTTTCCCACCGTACCAAGGTCAAAAAAGCGCAATGTGTGACCCAATTACATATCATTACCACAAACCCACGGTCACAAACCCCGATTTCCTGTTCCACTACTACAAGGCCATCACTGTGACATATCATTACCACAAAACCAGGGTCACAAACACCGCTTTCCTGTTCCACAACTACAAGGCTATCCGACCACGCTTTCCTGTTCCACTATTACAAGGCCATCCGTGCGACAAAACCACGCTTTCCTGTTTCACAATTACAAGGCCATCACTGTGACCTAACGCGCTTTCCTGTTCCACTATTACAAGGCCATACGTGCGACCTATTCATGTTCCACAATAACATCCGTGTGACCTGGTTGCGCCCACTTGTATGTTTTTTGCCCACTTGTAATTTTTTTGTCCACTTGTATGTTTTTGGTCCACTTGTATGTTTTTTTTGTATGAATTTTTGCTCACCCTCACTTTTTACCAAAATAAAAGATAACGATATGTTAATTTATTTAATTCATGTAGACAGACATGTACAAATTATATATATATAGAAATGAAGACGTGTACAAATTATATATTTCACTTTTTACCAAAATAAAAGAAAACGATATGTTAATATATTTAATTCACGTAGACAGACATGTACAAATTGTATATAGAATTAAAGACATTTATATACATTTAAATCAGACATATAAATTATATTTAGAAACATTACGCAGATATATGATTTGCTATAGGAATAAAACATGTTGATTTAGTACATACGTTAGTAAGCTTATATCAAAACAGTTGTAATACTGAGGATTAGAAAAGGTTAGGTTACACATGTTAGCAGCGATGAACATACTACTAGACTGACAGGAAATAATTAGTCTATACACTACATACATAAAAAAAAATCAACATAACATACTTCATCACATAATATATAATAGTCGTCATCGTACACATCAAAAAAAAGTTGTGTTAGAGGTGTGCAACATGAGGCAGTATTCACCGTGTGACATGTGGTACCAAGCCGTTTAGCGCTCTCACAAACTAAAAAACACACACTAAAACACACTGAAATACACACTCAAACACACATACTGAAATACACACTCAAACATACACTCACACTCACACTCACACTCACACACTCATACATTATGCTTACCGACGACAAAGTTGATGTGCTGAGAAGGCCTTAGGGTTGCAAAGTTAGATTTGCAAACCCAAAGGAAGTGTTGGATCTCGAGCCAGATTGGCAGTCTCACCAAATCCGTACTATACGACGTGAATACTTGGAATACTCGAGATCATAACGTAAATGCGTTTTATGCAAGTCTTATATAGCATGAAGATTCCTTGAAACGCGCGAATCTGTTTTCCTATTGGTTGCAGGTCTCTGGCACTGACCTAGATCAACTACGGGTATTAAAAGAAAAAAATATATAATACAAAGTAACAAACAACTTTTAGCGAATATGACCCGTACTGCGGGGAACAGGTGACCTTTAGATACATTGTAATAGTCAACTGTTGCAGTAGAATTAATAATTAATACTCATTAGTTTATTTACTAGGACTTGCAAAACAAATACCATTTATTTAGCTAATTATACTGCAAATGTAATTAGGAAATAGTAAATTAAAAATTGTTTGTATGTAAATTACATGATATAGCAATTATTTTTTGTAGTAATCACACCAGTTCGTTTACTCTCTATCCGGTTTGTAGTTGCAGAGAGAGAGAGAGATGACCTCTCATTTTTATACATAAATTCGTATATAATATATCCCAGTTTTAAACGGTAAAGGATTTAGATATAAATTAACGATTTGTTTTTCTTATTGAATGATTTAAATCATTTTCAGTATGGTTAAAGTAATTCTGGCTGGAAAAAACCTGTTGGTTTATATGCAGACAAAATAACCTTTATAGACGTAGTAATAATCAGATGTAAATTGCATTCGTAAACAAGTTTTTAAATACTTATTAGTTACTTAAAATAGGCATGATAATGAGAGATGAATTTATTTATTAGATGAAACAGTAAAAAAAACATACGCATTTATTTTCCTAAGTATAACCAGTGGTGAAAAGCGTATGTAAATTACGTATTAGTAATAAAGACCAGTTTGTTAACTGTATTCTTTTTCTTTAAAGGTAGAGCACGTATATATAGAATATATAAATAAATCCGTTTTTTTTATATAAAAACTTGTAAAATGATGCTCTCAATTTTTTAATTCCCATTTAAACAAACGATTTAGTCAAATAATTTCTTTAAAGTTCAGTGTAATTCTTAAAGCTATATATTCACGATGATACTGATAAAACCTGTAATTATATGGTTTTTATATATGTGATTAAATTTAACGTACAAAGGTCAACCCAGTTCTTTTTAATTGAAGGAATACAGTAATTTATCTTATTTGTTTCAAAGGTAGATGCTATCCTCTTATAAAAAAAAATTGCAATGTGGTATAATTAGTTCCATATTGTACAAAGTGCAGAAACAATTGTTTTAATAATGTACTAAAAATTATTTATATACATCTAAGGTGTTTAAATATATATAGAAAATAGCAACGTTACTTTCCTACTTATTGCTGAAATATTTTTGTTATTATTAAACAGCGTATGTAAATTACAAGATATATCAATTACTACATAAGTTCATTAGCTGCTATATCCGGTTTTGCTATACTTGAAATCAGAGGTATAAATACATTTCTTATTGAACGAGTGTAATTAATGGTAATTAATAAAGAAGCAATAAAAGGGACATCATGTTTTTATTTTCATACTGTTTTAAAAAAGTAATTTTGTATTGTGATTTAACTATATATAATTCCGTTTTCCTGTGGGAAATAAAGTATTTTTTTATTATTATATAGATAAGTGTTTTTTATTGATTTTGCCAGTAAGCAGGAAAATTACAATTATATGTTTAATATCTGTATTAAAGTAAACACGAGGTGCAGGTAAACCAAATCTTGTTTTTCAACTATCTGCAAAAGCCGTTTATAAGTTTGTAAGTTCGATTAGGCAACCCAACATATACAAAATCATATACCGTTGCGCCTCTTCTTGGTACACAACTGAAGTTATATATAAGTAAATTTTCTTAAAAAAAATGTTCACACCTTTTCTTATAAAACTAATTGTTAGTTAGATATTGAAAAAAAGTTGAACTAACATTTAAAATTTCACCTTAGGATTTTTTGCAGCTAAGTTATGCATTGCATAAAAAAAGGTATAGGATATAAGTTGTCTATATGTTTAAGGTCTATGTGTGGGTATTTTTATTACTTGGAAGTATGCAACTGTTGTTAGAACTATTTTAGAAACTCCCCCTCTCCATCGCTGGAGTTCTGCCAGAAATCTAATCAGTTCTATTCCAAATGAGAAGAAGCTTAAATACAAAATTTTAAGCAAGTAGGTCTTTTCGTTCTGGCGTTAGTAGGTATGGGGGGCACTTGGGCCAGACAGTTGCGTGCGCAACTGTCTTGCCCAAGTGCCCCCCATGTGGGAGTTACATTATAGCATTAAACAGGAATCTGTACAGATAAAAAAAACAGTTCAAATACAGATCAAATACAGCTCAAACCAGCTTAAATACAGGTCAAACCAGCTTAAAACCAGCTCCAAACCAGCGCAAAACCAGCTCAAACCAGCTTAAATACAGTTCAAAACGGATTCCTGTTTAACCCCCCTTGCTAATATGTAACTCCCACATGGTAGGATTTGGCTTCAGGCAGTTGCGCACGCAACTGTCCGGTTTCACCACTTCTGCCCCTCATTCCATTTTCCCCCACTCACCCCAACACTTAAAATTTTGTATTTAAGACGGAGCGGTTCCACTACAGTGTTAGTCCGTCTTTATGAACCACCAAGTAAAGTTTTCAAGCGGTGTTACATCATGTCTTCAAAGAATAGTAAGTGTTAGTTTCGTATTGCATCTTTCCCGGCTACCCGTCCTATCCAGCACCCTTATTTACATCAACCTACACTTCAGCATGTAGTTATTATTCTGTCTTTGTTGCAGCAAAAATGTTCCAATGTGAATGTCTCAAGAAATTTTCTCGAAAGGATTCTTTACTGAGACATCAAAAAACAACATGCTGGATGTCAGTATCTAATCCACCATCTGGCATGCAGGAGGTTTCGTTGCAAAACCAAACCACAGGGAGCAATGTGGTGCAAGGAAGCACTTCCGACGATAACAAAGCAGTACATAGACATGTTACTGATTCCTTTGCGCAAGCAGGACCATCTGGGGTAAACTATGTGAAGGATAATGCGAAACCCGGACCATCAGGGTTGAGCAACTCAAGGAAGCGGAAGGCTGACCAACGCGATGAACCGGTAGAACCAAAAAACAATGGTGAGAGTGTGCACTGCACAGATTGTTCAATGGATGTACCTAGGTATGCATTCCAAGGACACCTCAGAAGCAATAGGCATAAAGCAAATGTATGTTTCCTTGTCGATACTGGGGTCGAAGTGATTCGAAATGCGTTTAAACAACGCATTGTGTCATACCGCCTGTCACCATGCAATACTCATACTGATGTGTCCACCTTTATGGCAGAGGTTAAAGGGAACGTATTGAAGGTAGTACAAAATCAGTTGCAGAAACACTACTCATTAAAATGTAATGTTGAGCTGTTTGGTTTATACTTTTTGAACAGTAGGGAAAGCACAGAACTGAAATCGTTTCAGACTAAGTATGATATTCTCAGTGTAGGGACGGTGTTAGAAGAGTATTTCCAAAAAAATAAGTGAAATATTGGATGCAAAGCAATCCGAATTTCAGCATAAAGATTCTGGTAAGTGTGAGTCATGGTGTAATCGATTAGTAACAACTGTTTTAGGGTGGTCCCTGGTGCAATTCGTATATTTAGAGGTCAACCTGTTGAAATTTGCGCCCACCACGGGTTCTTCCTATATGGCTGTCCCCGCCGAAATCGCACATAAACACGCCATAGTCAATGTAAAAAATAATGATAATTGCTGCTTTGCATGGGCTGTTGTATCGGCACTAGTGACACCAACGGGAGTACCACAACGCACATCTTCTTACCCTGATTTCCAGACGTTATTCAACTGGACTGGTGTACAGTTCCCTGTTAAGCTGACGAATATTTCAACGTTTGAGAGCAATAACAACATTTCCATTAATGTTTATGGGTTAGACGATACGTATCGTGATGGTCACCGTGTCACGGAGGTAGTGGGGCCTCTATACTACACCAAAGCCAAACAGGCAGTTCATGTTAATTTATTATTATTAGTCAGTAACCAAACAGATAATCAGCATTATGTATGGATAAAAAATTTTTCTCGTTTACTTAGCAACCAAATAACTCGGCGGAACGGAGCAATGTATTTTTGTGATGCATGCTTGTATTACTTTAGATCCGAGGAGCAATTAACCCGACACGTGTCACACGACTGTAACTTCGTATATACAAAATTACCGGGTGTGAAACAAAAAAAAAAGACATTACCGGGGAATTCTATGCGGAAAATATACTCGCTTTTCGGAACTATCAGAAACAAATGGTTCTACCATCCGTAATATATGCAGATTTTGAAGCGCTCTTAGTACCGGTAGATACGGCTGAACCAGATCCCGAAAAACCGTTCACGATAAAAACGTGTAAACACGAACCATACTCGTTTAGTTATTATATTAAGTGTAGTGTAAACGATGCGTGGTCTAAGTTAGAGCTGTATAGGGGAGCAATGCAGGAGATATTTATAAGACGACTGGAAAGTGATGTAAAACGGATATATAATGAACATTTCAAAGCTATTGTCCCAATGACACCATTAACGGATGAACAGCAGGTTACGTATGAATGCAGTGTATGTTGTTACATATGCGGCAAGCACTTTACGGGCGATCCGACAAATCCGAAAGTACGAGATCACTGTCACGTTACTGGTAAGTATCGTGGTGCAGCACATTCAACGTGTAACTTAAACTATCAGGTGCCTACATTTCTTCCCGTTTTCTACATAATCTCAGTGGTTATGATGTTCACCTGTTCATTAAACAGTTAGCGAGTGAAACGGAAGAAATTACCGTACTTCCGGTTAACAGTGAAAATATATAACGTTTGGTAAGCAATTTTTGTTGATGAATATGTAAACAGTCATGGTATCAGGAAAAGAAATACATTAATTTACGTTTCGTCGATAGTTGTAGATTCATGGCTGCATCCTTAGATACTCTATCTCAGAATTTATCAGATGATCAATGTATGGAGGTACGGAAATATTTTAGTAATGATAGCGACTTCAACTTAGTGAGAAAGAAAGGTAGTTTCCTTATGCGTACGTAGACAGCTTTAGTAAATTGAACGACGTCACGGTGCCATCATATGACAAGTTCTACGATAAAATGCGCGATGCAAATATTTCCGATGACGAATACTGTCGCGTTCTACTGGTATGGGATCACTTTAAGTGTAATACACTAGGTGATTATGCTGATATTTATTTAAAATCAGATGTGTTGTTATTGGCTGACGTGTTTGAAAACTTTAGGAGATTATGTATGGGTGTGTATGGGTTAGAACCTGCACAGTATGTCACTTTGCCTGGATTGGCGTGGGATGCCATGTTGAAATGTACGAAAGTAGAGCTAGAATTATTGACGGATATGGATATGTATCACTTTTTTAAAAAAGGTATTCGGGGTGGAGTAAGTACTTGTATCAAGCGGAGAAGCATCGCTAATAACGAGTTTGTTCCAAACTATGATCCTAAACAACCGAAAGTGTTTTTACAATATTTAGATGCCACGAATTTATACGGGTGGAGTATGAAGCAATACCTGCCCCACGATGGGTTTATGTGGTTACCGCAAGAGGAAATAGATCACTTTGACGTATTAAAGATTGATGATGACGCCGATGTTGGATTTGTACTGGAGGTTGATATACATTATCCCCACCATCTGCATGACGAACACAACGATTATCCGTTTTGTCCTGAAATGATCTGCGCACCACATTCCCAGGAGGAGAAGTTAATCCCTAACCTGTGTGATAAGACCAACTACGTTATACATTACCGCTATTTAAAACAATGTATAGAGCATGGCTTAATTGTTACTCGTATTCATAGGGTTTTACGCTTTCGTCAGAGTCCGTGGCTAATACCATACGTAGACCTTAATACCGCTCTCCGCAACACAGCACTGAACAAGTTCGAAAAGGATTTCTATAAAATTATGAATAATGGCGTGTTTGGTAAAACAATGGAAAATGTCGATAAACGTAGAGTTATTAAACTGTTAACACATTGGGAAAATAACGGTCGTCGGGTAGGTCTAGCACGGTACGTTGCAAAACCGCAATTTAAAAATTTTATTCAATTCACTGACAAATTGTTTGCGGCGGAATTGTCGAAACAGGTAGTTACGTATGACAAACCCGTTTATGTCGGATTCAGTATTTTAGATCTTTCCAAAATTATAATGTATCGGTTTTTTTATGATATCTTACGAGCTCATTATGGTAAGAATGTCACGTTGCTCTATACTGACACGGATTCTTTGATTGTTGAGATAGTAACTGATGATATGTATGCACACATGCGAAATAATTTAGACGAATATGATACTTCCAACTATCATAATGAGTTGCATGGTATTCCTACGACTGCTTCCGTTGTTGGACGAATGAAAGATGAGTACGCAGGAAAGCAATTCATTATTTTATGGTGCTGGATCGAAGTCATACTGTCTGAAGCTTGCTGATAATGAAGTTGTTAAGAAAGCGAAAGGTGTTAAGAAAGTTGTTATTCAGAAAGTGTTGACGGAAGTAGACTACAAAGCGGTTGCGGAGGGTCTGATAAAACAGTAATGTGTAAAATGCTTGTTTTCGATCAACCTTACATGATATATATACCGAAATGTTAAACAAAATTGCCTTTAGGTCCCAGGATGACAAACGATATCGACTACGTGATACGTGTTCCACATTGGCGTGGGGCATTGGCAAATACCGGAATTGGAGAATGCTGATCCGTTGAGCGAACTATTGCAGGTTGCTAAGCAAATGAATTTTATTAACCGAAAGAAGAATAGTTTGGGTACTGACACTTGCTAGTTTCTTTCCTATAGTCTCTAAATTATGAAACTTATATTAATAATAATTTTTATTATTCCTTTATTTGTTTTACATATATTGTTATTATGTACTATTTAGTTATTAAGAGAATATATGCTATACAAATACTATGTTCCATAAATAAAAAATACGAGAATGATTATTTACTAGTTTTTATTAAAAATGTGTACAAGACTTATTGCATTATATATATTATATAAATAGTATACCGTAGACAAAGCGCAGTGACATAATGATTTACAATGAAAGTAACAAACGGGTTGCATAGCAGGAAGAGGTGGACTTTCCTCAAGTTCAATAACAGGCTGGGTCACAAATTTTCTGATGTAATCTGCTTTCTCTCTATCCTTGACATAGATAGAATCTGTTGGCTGAATCAATCTCTCGAGCATTCTTCGAAAGTGGTGTGGTGGTGTATACCCTTCTTCCCATTTAATACAGTGCTGGTTTTGCATTAACCAAGTAGCTTGACGACGACTCTCTGCATCCAACGTATGTCAGGGATACGGTGATTTAAAGACAAAATGGGCAATTTGTTTCCCATTATAAATGGCGAGTTCTTTTGGTATAAAAGCTTTTGAAATTTTGAACCCTTGTACATCGATTATGACGGACATTGTATTACAACTGTCGTACTGCTTTGGTTAACGCGTTGTATGTAACTAAACGATCGTGGAGTATAACACAGTATGCTGTCGTATTGGCAGCTATGTTTGCCGCTGTTTCAAACTCCACACGAAGAACTACTGCTTTAGAGTGTAATGCTTCTTTTGATTTGAGCAATCTACGACAATCAACGGTGCAGCTGTGGTAAATTGCGTGGGGTGATAATGGTTGCCCTCTCTTTGGTAATACGACATTTGGAATTTAGCAAACATTTCATACAACGTAGCAAAGCAATTGTTATCATAATTAACGTTGAGATTGTCATACGGATAACGATCCGTGTTCAGGAACACGCGAATATTATTTAGTGCGCATTTATCGAATCTGCTCGTATCTTGCATAACATTATTCTCTCGCCCAGTTTGAAATCCTATAATAATGTATCTAGGTGTTTCTATACTAGTAGATGTTTTGATTGCCCATGTATGCTTATCTGTTGCTGGAACGGCGGGATATATGTGGGTTTCCCAACTTCTAAATGCTACTGGCGTATTTACATTTTTATCAATGTATTTCGTTAACGCCAGCTCCTCTGCTAATGCTGGAATGATGTGTGGAACTTTCCAATATATCTTATCTATGTTAACTTTAATGCTTCTTCTACAGTTGAAATTACTGCGTCGGTATCAATGTTACTACGAATTAATACCAGTTCTTGTCTAATGTTCAAAATCACTTTATTGTAATCTTCGGCAAAGCCAAGTAGCATTCTCAACGGTATACAAACGTTAAAGTATCCTTGAGCATTTGTTAGTGTACTGTTTGCAGTAGGAAACCAACCTGCATTTTCATGACGGGCGAGATCATTGGACGTCAATGATACCAATCCTTTCATTGTCGACGTTAATCCTACTTTCGTTACGGAATCTACCACTATTCCATTCATTTCATATCTAATTTCACTGAATAAAAATGCGATACCGTTATTAACGAACCTTGCGGTGTTAGAGACAGTACCATCCTGACGTAATAATCGTCCCTCTACGTAGACATAGCTTTCGGATGGTAGAGTGCACATGTCTTCCTGAATGGGTATCCTGATTTCATCATTGTTTCCAAATCTGGTAGTGTATGGCTGATGGGTATGCAGTTCGGAATTAACGATAGCATTATCAACGACAACTTTTTCATTAACGTTTAATATACTCATTGTAGTACTGTAAAGCCGAGACTTTCCAATAATGCTTTGTTCTGCGGTGTCAATGCTTTGGGTGCTGAACGCTTACTGACTCTCACCTTTCCACACTTTGATCTTTTATAGTTTGATTTGCACTGGGTACATGCACATGTGTTATAGCGCGTCACCATATTTTCTTTAAATGTAGTCCTATCGTTATGACTTCCCGTTAAAATTGACGAGATCTCCGTCTTGGTCTACTATTTTAAGTGTTATTGTCGAAATGGTAGATGTATTGATAGGTAGATAGATGACATGTTGAGGGGACTCTATTATTTTATACCCCGCTGGTACACTGGGAAAGAACTGATGAATTATGTGTGATGTTTCACCATTTTAAAACTACCACTTGTTATATTGCACTCGATAATTAATGAGTTAATTTTGATAATGTTAATAGGAGTATCAGAGGTATGCACTTTCTGAGCCTGGTAAACAGTTTTATTAAATCCCAGCATAGGTCCTATCGAATTTTCCACATTGAAGTTAATGTCATGGGTTGCTTTCATACTTGCTTTCATAGTATTATTATTCGCTTGTAAATGCATAAATGCTTTCGATCTTTTCACTAATTCATTAATATATTTATTCACATCCGCGATTTCGTATGATCCTGGTGGTATTGTAATTTTATCGTTTCCAAATACGAGTTGGTTATTCTTTGAAGTAACATTCTGTATAGTATTGAAAGATTCAAAACTAGTCAATCCCATTACGTATTCCGACTCATTCTCAAGAAAAATCGGTGGATTAAAGGTTGCTTGCAAGATACACTTTTTGCCGGTAAATGTAAATGTGTACGACATTACGATCACGTAACGACTACTGAAAATCAGTACGAGTAGTCATATAAAAAGTGTAAACTAAATGACCGCAGTTGTATGTATCAAAATCTTGAACCTTGGTAAAGTTATACTCAATTGTGTTTCTGCTACCATCACTTTTAAAATAGTGGAGTAATTCAAAGGGTGGTTTAATATGTCCTATGCTATCAAAATATGTAATATGCCTGTTACGCTTAATGTAAGCTGTCCAGTGTGTACCCTTGTTAGTTTGATCATCCAGGTTCACAATACCACATTCATTCGCATGGATTCGTGTAGGTAAGTTATCTCGCATATATATCCCTCTAAAATAGGGAATCTGTAATTGCTCCACAAATTTTGATAGCTCAACATTACTTAAGGCGTGACGTGGTAGCTTCAGTGGGAGTTTTTTGAATACGGTTGTAAATATATACCTAACCCTCGTTTATATGGCATTATGTATAAACCTTTTCCTAATGCAGCTGCTTCCATTGCTTGGTTGTGTCGTTTGGTTTCATCTAACGTTTTTGTCGCAGCTTTTGCGTCAGTTACTGCTTTTGCGACTGCCGCAGCACCGCCACCTAGAGACCCTAAGGCTCCTAATGCTGCAAAGAGGGGAATAAGAGGTATGAATCCCCCACGTTTTGGTATTGGCAATATTCTGCTCTTGGGTGACATAATTTTTTTGTGTTTTAGAGCGCTCAAGGCTTGCTGTATTGTCGCTTTTAAAGATGATCGAAGTTTACCACCAACACGACGTCGGGCTAGAAGGACTGCTTTGTTAAACGAAATTGCTCTGCGAGAATGCTTCCTTCGTCGCGATTTATTTCCCATTCCCAATTTCTTTTGTCCTTTCCGTGATTTGCCACCCATTCCCATTGTCCGTTTTCCTTTCATTATGCCAGCTATGGTTAATGCAGCTGCCCTTTCTCCAAAGGTAGCGTCGGTAGAACGAAATCTATTCCAAGCTTTTTGTTGTAAAGTCTTATCTGCTATGTGTCGTTGTCCTAGATCGTTTGACTGGGAGTATGCAATATCGTGTTCTTTACACGCTTCGTCCAATGCGTTAATACCTTTGTCGCCACGAGCTAGTCGTTTCTGTAAACGGGTGCCTGGCCCACAATATCGATATCCGGGTATATACTCCACGGGTAATTTATTTATTAAAGTATTAATTAATCCTGAACCTTTTTTTTTCCTCTGACGCTGGGATGTATACTTCATACCACACTGACTGACACTTCACTACTAAACTACTTTCTGCACGTGGTGGATATATATAGAAGCGTCATACAAGTCGTGGTTTAGTACCATAATGGGTGACATCCGTTTCATTCCGCAAGATACAGAATTACCTATCAAAAATTATGACATTACTCCTAACAAGGAGCAGTACTCTAAACACCGCGGTTTACTAAAAGGGGGATGTAAACGAGGTATAATCGTCGGACCATCCGGCTGTGGAAAAACCAATGTTATGATTAGCTTATTAGAACATCCAAATGGCGTACGTTTTGAAAATGTCTATATATATTGCAAATCTCTATACCAACCGAAATACCAGTACCTGCGGGAGTTACTGACACCCATAAAGGAAATTAGGTATTTCGAATATAGTGATAATAGTGATGTTATACCTCCCAGTGAGTCCCGTAAAAATTCAATAATGATTTTTGATGATGTAGCATGTCATAAACAAAACGAAATTAGAGATCATTTTTGTTTTGGCAGACATCGAAATAATGATTGTTTCTATCTGTGTCAAACGTATTCTTCAATTCCAAAACAGCTTATACGTGATAATGCGAATTTACTTGTCTTTTCAACAAGATCACACTAATCTCAAGCATGTGTACGATGATCACGTTAATGTCGATATGTCATTTGATAAATTTAAAGACTTGTGTTGCTGTTGCTGGCGTGATAAATTCGGATTTCTTGTGATTGATAAAGAAAGCGATGTTAATAACGGCCGTTACCGTAAGAGATTTGACTGTTTCATTGCAGTATAAATAATCTACTAGGACTGTCAACGTACAGTCGTAATGGAGGAGCGCTTAGTACAAGACATTTTGCGTGCTCGCAAGAGTATACAACAGAAATATGCTAGTTTGAAAGAAGATACTGCACTTACAGAACGTGCAATGGAGGCACACTTTAAACCTATTACACAACCATTAAAACAATTAATTACTAAAAGTGATGGTTCTCTCATCAAAGCTGAACCCCTTACGCCAGAAGTCGGAAAAAAGGAGTCCATTGCACATGAAAATGAAGTATTTTTACATTATACACCGAAATCCTCTAGAATACGTAAGGAGCCGCGTACTATTGTTCCTGACACCATTCCCACACCTCTACAGGAATCTGTAATTGCTGATGTCACACATGACGACGAGGTGGAAATTCCTACTTTACAACAATTGAAATCGGAACTACTAGCTGCTGGATCTCAACCCGCCTTTGAAGAGTATCTTAATCAATACCAAGGATTAGCGAAATACTACGTCGAAGGTATCTTTAGAGATACCGAAGATGAATATGACAACGTACGGTGTGCATTTTATTCCTGAAGAAGAGAAATTTTTTATAGGCGATGCTGAACTAGATTTTGTTGGAGAAAATTTGCGAATCGCTCTTCCCGATGGATTATATGAACTACTTTTTAAAAAAGTTCCTACGGGATACAAAAAGAGGGATCTACAGCACTACAATGACATTTTGCGTCGTACGCATGCTGCCCGACGTAATTATAACCCTGATGATCAAATCCGAGGAACTAATAGTAAGAAGTACCTTGAAATCATTAAACCATTACTTCAGCCTAGAAAACGTTCTGCCACATCGTCTATTGCACCTCCAGCCACCAGATCTCGAACAACTTCTATATCCAAAAGAGGTGGTGGACTGCAGCTATTGCGATACAATAATAAACCTATTGAGTTTGTACCGTGGAATAATCCGAATAAGTTAGTCGATTGGTTAAGGGAATTATTAGGATCAATGTCGGCAGGAAATACTAGCAATCACAACGAAATAATATATATAATTGATGAACTACGTAACGCAAAAGTAATAAAGTAACAGAACTTGTTATAAACCTACCACTACAGTCATTTTCTTTCATTGTTACTACGACTATCACTACAGATAGTACTATACGTCCACCAGTGATGCCAATAGATAAATTTGGCGGTCATCTTCATCATCAAATGACAGTGGATAAATTTGGGAAACATATTGTTGATCATATCGATCTGTCTTATGAAACTTTCATTTCATTTTCTGGAATCGCCGCAAAGAAGTCAATTAGTGTATCTACCGGCGTCGGTGATCAATATACCTATCCCTGTAACGACGGTACTATAGTACATTGCAGGTGGAGTCATCCAACTCTTGAGCTTAACATAGATGGAACAACATTTGAGCTGGCAAAGGATGTAATTGGTCAACATCTTAAGAGGAACGATGTAATTCGTGTAACCATGCCGACGTTTGTAAAGTTTTCAACTGCAGCGATATTCAACGTAGAGTTCGTAGTAAAATCCAAAGCACAAAAAAATGAGTAAAGCCGATGTTGTCGAAGAACTGCACAAACCTGCAAGAAGAAATTTTCCGCGGCGTTGTGTTGTACTAAAAGGTTTAAATGATCTATTTCAAGCTGATTTAGTGGAAATGATACCATATGCTCGGATGAATAAAGGATTTCGATACATTTTAGTAATAATAAATGCATTCTCTAAATATGTCTGGGCTTTTCCCATCAAACGTAAGAATGGTAAACTGGTCGCGGATGTAACGTATAAACTTTTGTCTGGTTTGAAAAGGACACCTACACATATACAAACTGATATGGGAACTGAGTTCTATAATGCTGAATTCAAAAAGTAATGAAAAATTTAATATCAATCATTACAGTAGTTATTCCACCTTGAAAAGTAGTATAGTGGAACGTGTAAATCGCACCCTTAAAGCAATAATGTGGAAAACCTTCAGCATGCAAGGATCCTATAAGTGGCTATCAATATTACTGCACATTGTCGCCGAGTATAATTCAAGAAAGCATAGAACAACTGGATACAAACCGGTAGATGTATCGGAAAAAATAGTGCATCTATTTCAAAACATTTAAAATGTCAAAAATTCTTGACCGTAAAACACCTAAATTTATAGTGGGGAACATGTACGCATTAGCAAACATAGAAGCATATTCTCTAAGGTACACACCTAATTGGAGTTACGAAGTCTTTCGAATATCAACAGTTAAACGTTCAAGCCCACTCACCTACACATTACGTGATAGTCGAGATGAAGAGATTCAAGGTCGGTTCTATGAGCCCGAACTACAAAGTGTTAAACATCCAGACATTCATCTAGTTGAACGTGTCATCCGACGTCAAGGAATAAAGCTCTCGTTAAGTGGTTGGGTTTTGATACTTCTCACAACTCCTGGATTTCTACCAAAGACGTGTAATACGCTAATTAATTATATATATATATATATATATATATATATATATATATATATATATATATATATATTAATATGCAATAAACAGATCTTTTTTTAAATGTTTTTTTATTAATACTATCCTATACATATACATCACTACATACTAGTAAAGCGTCTGACAAACACACACTCACGATGTTGTTTTTCGAGAATTGGTGAAATTATATTACCACAGTCATCTATTCTTTTTTTAAATCGTGCAGAATCACTAGCTATTTGTTCCCATTCTTCTTTTCGCGCATGTCTGTGCGCCAACTCCCATACTACTATGTAGTGAACTACGTTTTTGGACTCATTAATGCACACCTTCTTCACTGGGTGAGTCGTCATCTGATGGCTCAAAATTCGGTAAATATCTTTCTATTTCATGTATAAATTGCTCCAATGATATTTCTTTAAGGTCTGCTATTAATCGCTTTATACAACAAATACACTCTATATCACCTACATGTGATGTTAAGTATTTTTCACAAAGGCGTATTCCTCCCCCATACTTATTAACTAGATTATTTAAATAGTCATCACTAAATCTACCCATTCCATACACTTTTTCATGATCAGCATCGAATTGTAATGATTGTAACTGGCATATTAGTCTTTGGATTGCACTAACACAATCTACAGCTTTAGGCCACGACTCCGCACTATAACACATCCACATATTGACTAACATCTAATACTATCCACTATTGACTACAAGCGCGTTACCCCCTTTCAGTTGTAGGTTGGGCAAGATCCATATCCATATATAGTTTCTCCTTGGCAAATGCTTCCATTTCCAGAAGGCAGGCTATGTTGACCTCAAATACATCACGCAATGGACCTATAACTTGGTGAATGTTACATTCAGGAATTGTCGCTGTCAACTTTATTAGGTTTTATAAAACTCTGGAAAGTTCACAGTATCTGCCAACTCCAATCGGTAATATATTATCTTCAAAAGCTTCCATAACTGTTCTATAGACTCCCATCCTAAATAGATATCAATTTCGTCACTATCACAGAGGCGTATAATTTTTTCTTGTTAATATTTTCGTACGAGACAGTCTTCGATCCCAGTTTGGTAGGTAGCCATGTTCCTTCAGGACTGTAGAAATAATTAGTAATCACCCTTGATTATCCATAAGTATACGCCATTCCTGCTTGTCAAACACCACTCCACCACTCTTCGTTCCACCGAGTTTTACGACTGGCTCAAATCCAAATTTGGGTGATAGACCGACACTAACAAACTTTGTTTTAGTTTTATTTAAGAAATAACGCACATTGTTAAGCAAAATATCGCAATATTTACTTGAACTTATAGCACCGATAGTCTTCGCCTTTTCTATGGCTTGACGTACGATGTTATCCATTATATACGATACTGGCTTTACATACATTCCCTCTCTTTATATATGACACTCTCCCACTATGTGTCCTCCTCAAGGCTACTTACGTGACCTTCACGATTGTACCACACATTGCTTTAGCGGTCTTGTCGTTACACCTTTTCAAGGCTTTCTTTTCGTTCCACTACTTCAAGGATTCCTTGCCATACTTATTTCCAAGGTTGTTCCACTTTGCCACAGCAAGGTCACACACAAGGTTACATATCCCCACTCAGTATTATTCGTATACTTAAAGGGAGGGTTTTACATATACCATAGTTACCGATCTTCACTATGTCAGTTACTCCAGTGCAAGACGATTGGAAGACTCCTGCAGTGTACCAACCACAAACCCTATTTCAACTTAGTACGCGACGGACATGTCAATTAATTCCGAACTGGGTAAATTTTGAAAAGGAAGGAATACTACCGGCTTTCATAACCAAAGTGCTACGAAAT
Source organism: Vesta saturnalis (assembly GCA_036346205.1). Classification (NCBI taxonomy): domain Eukaryota; kingdom Metazoa; phylum Arthropoda; class Insecta; order Coleoptera; family Lampyridae; genus Vesta; species Vesta saturnalis. Next base: position 727,448 of record JARFJB010000595.1, on the reverse strand, counting down.
AATTATGAACTGGTTCAGTGGAATTCAGCGTGGTATACCGAAATGAGCAAGGTAATACGCGAGCACTTTGCGGCAAGCCGTGTAACAGCATATGCCCACATTGTATCAATATATGTTCGATACCATCTGGTGGACTTCATGAATTTGTGTCATTGCTGTTTCACCCGATTGAAACCAGGAGATTACCGCGTAGTGGACCATCATATGCATATGGAGCGCTGGACTGCGCGATACCACCTGTCGTACGAATATTATTGGTGCTCGTCGTGTAGGGCGCCTCTCACACAGTTATACGATGTGTACGATGATGACTCATGTATACTGTGTGATGAGGTGTGCTACGTAGACGAGTAGTCTCTTTTTTACTGTATCTATTTTTTATCTATTGTACATATTGTACATATTGTATATCTGTTGGATATATGTTGTATATTTGTATATATTGTATAGAATACATTATTTACTGTCAGTATCATACTGTTTTCGCTGATGTTAACATGTGTGATCCAAACTTTTATTATCCTCAGTATTACAACTGTTTCGATAAACGCTTACTAACGTATCGAACATGGTCTGGAGTTCACTCACCCTCATCGCTTGCTGCAGCAGGATTCATTTCCACATCTTCAGACGATACGGTTGAATGTTTCATGTGTGGGGTTAGAATAAACCGATGGCAGCCAGATGTCAATCCGTTACAGGAACATCTACGATGGGCACCACATTGCACGTATGCTCAGCTCCTCGCACCACGTCCGCGCAGATGTACTGAAACGGAAGTGGAGAGGACCTTCTGCACTTGTACTAAATCAAAATGTTTTATTCCTAAAGAAAATCATATATCTGAGTAATACATCAATTAAATATATTAACATATCGTTTTTCTTTTATTTTGATAAAAAGTGAGGGTGAGCAAAAAAAGGGAGCAAAAACATGCAAGTGGGCTAGAGTAGCATTTGGGTGTTGTTATTGTGCGATCGTGCTCAGACTGGTGACCTTGTCATAGTGGAACAGGAAAGCGCGTTAGGTCACAGTGATGGTCTTGTAATTGTGAAACAGAAAAGCGTGGTTTTGTCGCACGGATGGCCTTGTAATAGTGGAACAGGAAAGCGTGGTCGGATAGCCTTGTAGTTGTGGAACAGGAAAGCGGTGTTTGTGACCCTGGTTTTGTGATAATGATGTGTCACAGCGATGGCCCTGTAGTAGTGGAACAGGAAATCGGGGTTTGTGACCGTGGGTTTGTGGTAATGATATGTAATTGGGTCACACATTGCGCTTTTTTGACCTTGGTACGGTGGGAAACCTGTTTTTGTGGCAACCTTGGAAATGTGGGGCCTTGGAAATGTGGTGTGTCCCAAAAGTCTCCAATCTTACCTACTCACACGCACACGCACACGCACACGCACACGCACACGCACACGCACACGCACACGCACACGCACACGCACACGCACACGCACACGCACACGCACACGCACACGCACACGCACACGCACACGCACACGCCACGCACACGCCACGCACACGCACACGCACACGCACGCACACGCACACGCACACACACACGCACACGCACACGCACACGCACACGCACACGCACACGCACACGCACGCGCACACGCGCACGCACGCGCACACGCGCACGCGCGCACACGCCACACGCGACCGCACACGCACACGCGCACACGCGCCACGCGCACACGCGCACACGCGCACACGCACACGCGCACAGCGCACGCGACACGCGCACACGCGCACACGCCACCGACACGCGCACACGCGCACAGCGCACCGCGACCGCACACGCGCACACGCGCACGCGCACACGCGCCACGCGCACACGCGCACACGCGCACCGCGCACGACGCGCACACGCGCGCACCGCGCACACGCACACGCGCACAGCGCGCACGCACGCGCGCACACGCGACACGCACGCGCACACGCCGCCACGCACCGACAGCACACGCGCACACGCGCACACGCGCACACGCGACACGCGCACACGCGCACGCACGCGCACGCGCACACGCGCAGCGCGCACGCACGCGCCACGCGCGCACGCGCACACGCGCACGCGCACGCGCACCGCGCGACACGCGCGCACACGCCGCGCACACGCGCACACGCGCACACGCGCACACGCCGCGCACGCCACGCGCACACGCACGCGCACACGCGCACGCGCGCACGCACGCGCACGCACGCACGCGCACACGCGCACGACGCGCACAGCGCGCACACGCGCACACGCGCACACGCGCACACGCGCACACGCGCACACGCCACACGCCACGCACACGCGCACAGCGCAGCACACGCGCACACAGCGCACACACGCCACACGCACAGCACGCACCGCGCACACGCACCACACGCACACACGCACACACGCACACACGCACACGCACGCACCACGACACGACACGCACACACGCGCACACGCGCACACGCGCACCGCGCACACGCACACACGCACACACGCACACGCGACACACGCACACACGACACACGCACACACGCACACACGCACACACGCACACACCACACACACACACACACACACGCACACACGCACACACGCACACGCACGCACGCACGCTCGCACGCACACACACACACACACATATATATATATATATATATATATATATATATATATATATACCTGCTTTATTGGAAATTCCACCGTCAAACATGGTCTTACTTCTATAACAAGTTAATGTGTAAGGGTTAAGATCAACTCGATCACTTACCCAAATTGAAAAAAAACACTTTGACAGGGCTGGTTTTTGCCGCTTACACTCACCGTACATGCACTTAATACGTTTTGTTGATAACGTCAATATAAATCAGTTAATGCTTTTCAACTATTATTAATATGAAGTTTTTAATAACTTCCGCTGTTCAATTTCTTCTAACGTATCGGCGAAAACCCCCCAATTACTTAATTACGAGAAAGGCAAATAGACCTCGATAAATGCAGTTGTGGTGTACATGTTCTTTGTTCATGACTCTAATTAGATTACACTAATTTTTAAAAGCAGATTTGTTTGGTTGAGGGTAAACGAGTAGACCTTGGCTTTTGAGAAACTACGGGGAATTTGAATTAGACCCCAGGTATTTTATCATTGGTTTATCTAACCCCAATCATTTATCTATTTTGAATAACGAGTTATACAAAAAACAACTTTTATTTCGAAACGCTGTCTTGGTTTAAGGTACAGCTTGAAAGGAACAACTCTTACTTCACAAACATACTGAGTACTGACAATACTAACCCTAAGCCGTGACTAAAATCGCTAATGGATACTAACTTATAAGACACAGTCAAGCAAATTAATTGATCAAGAAAATCGTTTGTTTTTGTCTGATAACACTGTAGACAATTTAATTATGAGTCATAAGTGTTAAATGGCTGTTATTGATTTCGCCTTACCCTTAGACGTACAGCTTGTATTTGTTTTTGCATTAAATCCAATAAGGCTGACAAAAGCTTATTTCAAATCAGACAATAAAGCCCTCCAATTAGATTACACTTATTTTTTAAAGCAGACTTGATTGTTTGTGAAGTCATCTAGTGGTGTATTTTTAAACTAGTGTATGTGTTCTGTAACGGAAGTTGATCGTGGCTCTACCTAGTAGTATATTTTAAAAGCAAATCGTTTGTTTGCGACGACGTCTAGTGATGTATTTTTAAACTAGCGAACGTTTTCTATAATAGAAGTTGTTCGTGCTCGTCTCTCTCGTCTCCCTCACCTCTCTCGTATCCCTCGTCTCTATCGTTTCCCTCCTCTCCCCGTCTCTCTCGCTTCTCACATCTCCCTGTTCTCCCGTCTCTCTCCCCTCTCGCTTGTCAGGTCTCTCTCTCTCTCCCGCTCTCTCCCGCTCTCTCCCGCTCTCTCCCTCTCTCTCACTCTCTCTCACTCTCGCTCACTCTCTCTCACTATCTCTCTACTCTCTCTCAACTCTCTCTCTACTCTCTCTCTACTCTCTCTCACTCTCCTCACTCTCTCACCTCTCACTCTCTCACCTCTCACTCTCTACTCTCTCTCACTCTCTCACTCTCTCACCTCTCTCTCTACTCTCTCCACTCTCTCTCACTCTCTCTCACACTCTCTACTCTCTCACTCTCTCTCACTCTCTCTCTCTCACTCTCTCTCTCACTCTCTCACTCACTCTCACTCTCTCACTCTCTCTCCTCCTCCACCTCTCTCACCTCTCTCCTCCTCTCACTCTCTCACTCTCTCACTCTCTCTCTCACTCTCTCTCACTCTCTCACCTCTCCTCACTCTCTCACCTCACTCTCTCTCCTCCTCTCTCTCACCTCTCTCACTCTCTCCTCTCTCACTCTCTCTCACTCTCTCACCTCCTCACCTCTCCTCTCTCTCACCTCTCTCTCTCTCTTCACCTCTCACCTCTACTCTCACTCATCACTCTCTCACCTCTCATCTCATCTCACTCTCTACTCACTCTCACTCATCTCACTCTCTCACTCTCTCTCACTCACTACTCTCTCACTCTATCTCACTCAACTTTCTCTCTCACTCTCTCTCTCTCTCTCTCTCCCTCCTCTACCTTTCACTCTCTGACCTGGAACTTATTCTCAATTTCGACCTCTTGTCATCACCTCCCTATCGCTCCTTGTTTCATGTGCTAGAACGTCAGTTCACAATTCTCATACTTGACAGTAACCTCGACTCCTCATCTATTTTGAATTGTTGTTCATACAACTTAATATCCAACTCATATTTTTATTGTACTATCTTTACAGCTAAAATGCTTTATCTTGACTGAGAACTTGATTGCCGATGATCAACTGCTTTCCATCTACGGCGCTCTCACTTTTGAGTCGAGGCCATGAGCTTAGTTGAAGATCATAGAGACATTGTAAACCTGTAAATTGTTTATAATTCAGTACGTAAGGCTACTCCTTATTATGAATAGTCGAGTGTTCATAAACCGTACTTGAGTAGCTTTATAAGCATATTATTGATACATAGTATAATATATATATACTATACTATATTTTATATTGATATGATATAGATACTAGTTTAAATTCGAAATACAATAATTAGATCTACATAGAACTGCTTTACACTTAAATAAAAAGTTACATTGAGCCGAGAATCGAACTCATGAATGCGATGTACCGCATTTCAAGTAAACGTGTATTCCTTTATGACGTTGAAATTATGCTCATTATGGGATAAGAGACCACTTTCATTAAACCAAAATGTTTTAAGAGCAGATCAAGAACATTGTTTTAGTCGCTATGTATAAAGTAACTTATGTTCATTATTGATAATATTTCTTGTTTAGAATCATATATTAATAAAAATAATAGTCAATATAGGTTATATCAGTAGTATTTTATTTAAATAATAAATCGTAACTTTAATTTCAAATAAATGCTACTTATTCCTAAATAAAAATGTTTTATTATTCGTGCTCATTTAGATAGAATCGAAACTCACCAATGTCTGTTGATGCGCATTACAACTAGATCCAAAGGTTCTTCATTTTGTACATTGAAAATGCTATGTATGAGTGTTACGATCGGAAAGTTATTGACTCACAGTTTGGCTTAAAAATATATTAAGCTTTCTTAATTTGCAGGCCAAAGATCCCAAAATGAAACTTAAATAGCGTTAGGTTTAGTGAACTTAAAAAGGTAACCTTTCAGAATTTCTTGATGATATTTCTAGATATCACTTAATAATCAATAATGTAATTAAGGTTCAAATCCGAAGTTTATGAAACAACATACAAAGAACCAAAGTAAATGGCTGGATTTTTCTTAAAAAATCAGCGATCGATGGGAAAAGTCTTCTAGAAAAGCAGAGATGTTTGTGAAAAACTTTAGCAGTTGGTGAGATAACGAAGATATCGGATGTGAAGTCGGTTCTTATAATTTTGATGAATATTTACCATACAAACCATACAAGCCACCCAAGCCGTTTGAAGAGGTTACATATAGAACTAAAAGCAAAAAGTTCAGCATATTCTTGATCGTTATTATCAAGAAATCACATTAATGGCAGAAGAGGCAGTTCGTAATGCGTGTAGAAAGGGTGCTGCAAATTTACTTAAGGAAATAAGCAATGCTTCACCATATAGATCCACGGCCATAAAAAAATATAAGGACTGGAAATGAGACTGTGGTCCAACTGCAGTATTCTAAAGAGGAAGCCTTTGCTCTCTATTACGTGGACTTCAATTTGATTAAGCAAACATACATAGTTATGAGAAATAGTACCCCTCCTATAATAAGCTTCAAAAACTAAAAAAATTAATATGGCCCTTCATTCGATTTTATGCACATAACTGAATCTAGAGCAGAAATAGAACTTGAAGCCATATTGGACCACACTACAAAGAGACCAGCTGAGGTGCAGATGTCAGTCTTAAAGCATTTGGTGTCCCTGGAAGTGACTTAATTTAATTTGATAAGCAAGTGGAGGTGTGATGGCAATTCTGGCCATAGCAGACATAAGCAAAAATTTCAAGATGCTGAAGTTGATGATAAATATTTATTTGTTTCCTCTTTGGTACCCTTTACATTACATCCATTTAATGATTCCAAAACGTGTGCATTGCAAAATGAAAGAACTTCCCCATCACGATTTTGCCGTCCAACAAGGTTCTTGTTCTCAAAGGAAACTTATGACATGACCCGATCTGAAACACAGTTAATACAGGATTAAATTTGGGATTAAAATGTTCATAAATTTCCATGTGTGACAGTACTACGGTACTATGGTTGATGGAAAAATGTGTAGTACACTAAGCAATACTAAATCTTTACAGACCTGTTATATCTGCTGATGAACTCGGAAAAAATCAATCTAATAAATCCTGAAACTACGGTTTTGGCCTATCTACGTTACACGATTGGATTAGATGTTTTGAATCTCTGCTTCATATAAGTTATAAACTAAGTGGCAAGCGAAAGGTTGCGGATCGAAAAAGGCAGTGTAGGAAAGAAAAGCAGAAATTCAAAAAAGGTTTAAATTGGAAATGGGACTAATAGTGGATAGGGCAAAACCTGGCTTCCGTTCGATAAATGGCGGTATAGTAATACTGCTAGAAAATTTTTTCTAAACCCACAAAAAAGTGCAGATATTACAGGTCTTGATGAGCGATTAATAACTAGATTTAATGTACTTTTTCAAACTGCCGTAGGCCGCGACCGCCGGCAGCTCCAACGAAACCCTACCTTCAGGCATTTTTATTGTATTTATTTTGTTTTTAGCTCATACTTGTTCTATAAATGTTATCTCATATAAAAATTATTTTTTTTACGTATCACCAATATAAGTATAGTAAATTAAGTTTGTGTATGTTAAGGATTATGAGTTTCATTGTTTAATTTTTTTAATCGCCATTAAATTGGGTGTGAGGAAAGTATTTTTTCAATTACCATTAATAAATAAAATTGTATATAATACACAATACACCTTATTATTAAAACAATAGTATAATCAAAAGGATGAATAAAACATTTACAGTACTATTGCTATTGTCAATACGAATAAAGTAAAAAGAATTACATGGTTTGCCATTGCTATTTACAGCCAAGTGTGTTTAAAATAATCAGGAAGAAAGCATACCTGTAGATGTTCTGAATGACACAGCTGTTGCAATGTCAGTTTTATTAATAGGCAAACCAAAAATAGTTTATGAAAAAGAGAAGAGAGATATTTGGTGTTCATCTTGAGGTATGGTTACTCGGAGAAACGTTATGTAAAATGAAAATATCTAGTATACCTAAATGTAAATTAGATTAGATTATTTTGACATTTTACTGATTTTCCATGCTCACGGCTTTAAAAAAACAGCAAACTGAAAATCCTAGAAAACAGATTTCTACAAAGTTTTATCTCAGCAATTTAATTAAATCCACTAATCTATGAAGGTAAGAATATTTATAATCATCCTTGAAATACTTAAGGTACTTAACTTTTGGGTTTTTAAATGCAGTATTTTTGTATTTATATTTTACATAAATCTGTAAGTTTCGATAACAGTTAACTGAGCTAGTAGAGCTGTGGTAACACGACTTGCTTAGCATTCGGGAGTCCCTTTATTGTCTACCCTGTATGAGGTTTTTTCAGGGGGTTTTCCTCATACACATGTAGCGGCATGATCACTGCGTATACGCACACCATGTGCGGCCATTTAGGCGAATTCTGGGGCACTATTTACCCCCTTAAAAATCCCTACTCCGTTCCTTTCGATCCTACCCTGACCGCACCCACCCTTAATCCCACTGCACATCTATACGTAATGTATGTATGTATGCTGGAAGTCCATAATTGTGGCTGAAGAAGCTTGGAAAGCTTGCCCTCCTTCTTGCAGAGGGAATGAGATACGTGGTATTTTTCTCTTTTTCGATCACAATTATAGTCATCGTCTTCAGTAGTGGTAATAATGGCGAAAACTTACATTTTCATATTTCATTTCTTTATGGAGACAATTTCGAAAATTAAGAAATGCAAAGCACAGTTACTATATCACACATCACGTAGCGAACTGAAAATTCTAGAACTCTTGAAAAAACAGATTTCTACAAAGCTTTATCCCAGCCCTTTGATAAAATCCATTAATCTATGAAGGTAAGAATATTTATAATCATCCTTGAAATACTTAAAATACTTAGCTTTTGGGTTTTTACATGAAGTATTTTTGTATTTATATTTTACATAAATCTATACGTTTCGTCAACAGTTACAGAGCAATAGTGGGACTAGCGGTTAACAAATTCACTCCAGAAAATTGGATTAAAGAGACAGCCAAGCTGCACTATTGTAACGGCCCTAAATTTTGACATAAATTTAAGGACCTAGCAAAACAAAAACCCTAACAAGAATGCCACCTACTCAACCCTCGAGGTAACCTTGCAGTTTCAGACCAGGAGAAAGCCTTTAGACTTCACTTGGAAACCGTGCTCACTACCCCCAACGATGCATCATTTCACAACTATTTCAATGTTCAGCTTCATCAAAACCTTGAGGAGTTCCAAAACCAGAGGCCACAGGAACTATCCGACAATGATTTGTAACGTGTTAATTTAGCATCGGTATTTTAGTACCTGTTGTTAAGAAACACCTTGCGGCGATTTCATGCGAAAATGGCGAATTTTCTCATTTGTTAAAAAGAATCATGTGACTTTTCTTTCTGGTTTCTTCTGTGACTGAAGAACGCCATTTTAGGCTAAACGAAAAAATGGGTTGTTTTCTTGTAACTGCTATAAAATCTTTACTTAATGGAAGTTATAAACAGTGATTACTGGTTTTGCCTTCTCTGCCTATTATAGAAGTATTCTAATTACAGTTAGTTTCGTTTTTACGAAACCACCTTCTTTCTTTCTTTTACACTGATCAACTCTGTTTTAACATTTAAATCAATAAAATACATGCTTTACAATTTAAAATAAATTAAAAAACACTTTTGAAATTTTGTATGCGACTCGTATCTAAACTAAGGGTATCTCTCAGTTTTTTCTTGGTATTGCTTACTATCGTCCTTCTTCGTTCTTCAAGATATTGCTGTGACCGGTTCTATTACTATACTTGGTCAACGATCTTACAAATTATAACGTAACCTGCAAATGGTCTCCGATAGCCAAGTTGAAGATACTTTAAGGTTACGACGTTATATGGGACCCTTCTCTTACTACAAGCAAATAGATTTATCTATAGTAGAACACTCATTTAAATAATTATACACAAGCAATGTTCTGGTGAGTTTCTTTTACTTGTTGTTCCTTCATGACGAAGGTCTCGCTATATCAACAATTGCTGTAGTTAATCTGCAGAGTATTTTAAGAGCAGCGCGTTACTATAACGAATTGCAGTGCTAAGTATAACACTGTTCGTCTCAAATTTGTGTGGGTAACTTCCTTTTTTTTGAACTTTTAATAGTGTTAGATCCAACGAGGTTATGTTCCTGTAACGATACACTTTAGTGGAAATGTTATGAACTTCACTTACACAAGTAATTCCTGTCGAATAAATCGTAAATACAGTGTTTTAGCTACTTTCATGTGTAATAACTTTGCATTTGGAAAAAAATTGCAGTGTTTAAACAGCTGTTATAACTGAATACCTATTGCTTTGTAGTGACCAGCTGTTTGTAAATTGCGACGTTACCACTTACTAAACTAAACTGTTGTTATACAGAGTGCTTCACGAGTTATGTTCATATTTGTGCTTATATGAACCAGACTGCTTATACATAGGGTTACTCATATATAAATTTTGTAAATTTTATTCCTAAATAGTTACTGCATGTTGTACTTCACTTCGTAGTACTTACGCTATAACTGTAGTTGTCAACAAACGCTATCATAATAAGAAAGCTATTCAATTTTTTTTTTACTTGTAACTGTTTCGGCCCCCAGCGACATGGGGAAACATATTTACTTTAAAAATTCTTGGTAATTGTAATAATTCTAAATTACGCTAAATTACTTAGCAAACTAACACTTTTTGATTGTTGTGTGCAAAATTTCTACTTTATACTTTTCTGCCTGACTACTAATTTACCTTTAACTTTATGTTGTTGTGCTTAAGAAAGACGCAATGGTAGACATCTAAGTGAAATAAATTTGGTTATTAATTTTGGGTTAACTGATTTTTCGTTTGATTTAAAACAGAAACGCCAGTTTTAAGCAGAGATCTTCCTAGAAGTACGGGTTTATTTTGTGTAATTAATTTTGAGTTTGTGTTGTATTTATGCTTTTTAGGGTCAACGCTGGATGTCGCATACCACAAAATTACTTTGAATTTTTAGTAATGGTTATTCAATTTTTTTCTTTGTAAGTTTATGTTATAGAATCAATACTGCTCAGCAATGTAAGTGTGGTTCTACTATAACGTTCGGATACGTATTTAGTAAGGCCTAAATCTAATTAGCTAAGTTTTCGTCTTCAAACGTTGTAGCTATCCGAACTTACGATAACGACTGTGTAAATATTCATTATCTTGTGTAAATTGTTAAATTATCCAGAAATATTTTTGGGGAAGTTGTCGAACCTTATTTTAATTGTAGTGTAGCTCTTACTGTGTCATAGCCCTTTTCTTGGTCTAAGGCCGATATAAAAATAAATCAAGTGGTGCCCTTTAACCTTCCTGAATCTATACGCCAGCCACACGCCCACGCATCCAAGTGCCTAATCGACTGACTGAGCTTCCGGCTAAATCCCTATTTATTGTTACGGCACACCTTTTTCTACTTTTGCTACGACCGTACTCTGTGCATGTAACAGACCCATTCCTTAGTCCCATTCCACCTAATCAAATGTTACAAACCTTTAGAGAAATTCCGCTCCAGGACAAAACGGACTTAATCGACAAGTACTCAACAATCTGGCACCAAACGCCATTAGACGGTTAGCCCGAACATACGACAGATGCCTTGCCCTATCCTATTTCCCGATGGAATGGAAGTCCGCTTCAACAGCAATGTTACCTAAACCTAGATCCGACCCTTCCCAACCGTCATCCTACAAACCGATTTCCCAATTCAGTTGTATGGGCAAATGCCTAGAGACCATCCTGTCCCAGAGGCTAATAGACTATCTTGAAGCCAACGACATCATATCAAACAGCCTGTTTGGTTTCAGACCAAAACGTGTTTGCCAAGATCCCTTGTGAAATTCTATACGGAATCCTCCAAAGCCTTAAACCACCATGACTGTTGCCTCGCAGTCTTCCTAGACATGAAACAAGCATTCGACAAAATATGGCACGCAGGACTAATACACAAACCAGTAGAAGCAGTCACGGGGCCAACCGACTAATAACAATAACCTACCCACTTCTCTAGCTAGGCCAACCGGTGGATATTAACGATCAATCCCAACAAAACGCAAATAATACTGTTTAGGCACATTAAACTATTCAACTACTCTAGAAGAACGTCCGACAGCATCAACTTGACTCTACGTGGACAAAGACTACAGGTACAAGATACAATCATATACCTAGACATCACGTTCTCCCGAACCCTACACGCGCATCGCTATTGAAAGCGCAACGTAGAGTCAAAGGTTGTTACCCTAAAACACGTACATTAAATATATCAGACCTATACCCGACTACCGCGCTCTATTGCATGCAACCCTTTTAACCAACTAACTCCAATCCCTCACCTCCTGCAAAATAATAATACTACGTATCATACACAAACTATATCACAGACACCGTAACCAATTAGCCATACAACACGCCAATATCCAACCAATAACTGACAGACTAATAACACTACAAACCAAATGTACAAATCGCAGAGTAAACGGTGACACAATCCCTACTAAAAAAACATTACAAATTCCATTCTCCAACAAACCTCGACTACCGAGAAAATCCAAAACCAAATTTAAACATCTCCGTAACCAAAATGGCCAACTCTACCCATCCTATATTGAAACCCATCATACATTAGCCTAGCATATCCAAATATATTATATATATATATATATATATATATATATATATATATACAGGGTGAATCTTATCTAATCCGCCAAAATTAAAGAAGTACTAAGCAAAAAAGTTCATATGTACATGGGTCCGGAAATGCTTCGTTTCCGAGATACAGGGTGTCAAAGTTGAAAAAAAAAAATCGCGTTTTCTTCAATATCTTTCGACTGTTTCGAAATAGTTTAATGAAACTTCGTATACGGGGTTTTTTTGGGATGACAAATTCAAATTTGTGGTCCATTTAGTTGTGGTTTCTAGAGGGCGCCAGCGGCAACTATTTCGACTACTTTAAATCTTTGCAACTTTTTTGTGCTACACTGTATGCCATTTTGGACTAAAAAAATCGATTCTCCTGTCTTTTCTGCTACAAAAAGGTATATCTTAGTGAAGTGGCTAGGAGCAACCCTTTCCGAGAAAAATCCAACATTAAAAAAAGAAAAAGAAAAAAAATTAACATTAAAAGTATACATGTATGTCTAGGCATTCTATCGTATTTAATTATGGATTTTTTATTAAAATTTTATTATCAATGAACGCAAAGAGACAGATAAGTACATATGTGAACAAGTAAGTTACTTAGTAACAATTAAAAATTCCTATTGATGAACCTGTCAAAAAAATACCCTCCGAAAATGTGTATGCATCATGAGTTTTAAAAGCGTTTTTCTCGGAAAGGGTTGCTCCTAGCGACATCACTAAGATATATCTTTTTTTAGAAAAAAAGATAGGAGAATCGATTTTTCTAGTCTAAAATGGCATACAGTGTAGCAAAAAAATTGCTACGATTTAAAGGGGTCGAAATCGTTGCCGCTGGCGCCCTCTAGAAACGACAACCAAATGGACCACAAATTTGAATTTGTCATCCCAAAAAAAAAACAGTACACGAAATTTCATGAAACTATTTCGAAACAGTCGAAAGATATTGAAGTAAACGCGATTTCTTTTTTCAACTTTGACACCCTGTATCTCGGAAACAAAGCATTTCCGGACCCATGTACATATGAACTTTTTTGCTTAGAATTATGAGTTCTAGCATGCCTTTAATTTTGGCGGATTAGATAAGATTCACCCTGTATATATATATATATATATATATATATATATATATATATATATATATATATATATATATATATATATATATATATATATATTTGTTCCCCACAAAACAACATATCAAAATTGCTAGCATGTACAATACTCAAATAAAAGAACACAAACACATAAAACCCAGGGGTGAAGAGAGAGAGAATCCCTAAACCGCTCGAGGATTAAAATATGGAAACGAAGAAGAAGAATGAATCCCCAAATCAAGCAGCAAAAAAGGACTACAGTTACAGTTATCGTCCTCAGTAGTGGCAATAATGGTAAAAGATTACATTTTCAAATTTCAGTTCTTTATGGAGACAATTTGAAAATTAAGAAAGCAAAAAGCACAATTACTATAATCATATTTCACGTAGCGAATTAAAAATCCTAGAATACTTAAAAAAACAGATTTCTACAACACACACAGCCCTCTAATTAAATCCACTAATCTATGAAGGTAAGAATATTTATAATCATTCTTGAAATACTTAAAATACTTAGCTTTGGGTTCTTAAATGGTGCACTTTTTATATTTTACGTAAATCTATACGTTCCCATAATAGTTACAGTTATCGTCCTCAGTGGAGGTGATAATGGTGACAGTTTACATCTTCATATTACGGTTTTTTATGGAGACAATTTGAAAAATTAAGAAAACGCAAAGCACAATTACTATAATCACACACTTTTTTATTAGGAAAGAAATTTTAATAGCAAACAAGCTAATAATATTAACAGAGGAACTGAAAATGTTCTTGGTAATCTAATAAGTATTACTAGCAAGTCATTGGATAAAACCGATAGACATCCTTCATTTAAGTTTAGAAACTTTATATTAAATAGAGAGTGTTGGGATCAAATTGATTCATTAACCTTTAAATGTATGGAAATAAATTTTGACATCTTATCTAAACGTTATAAAGCAAATTTTGATAAACTATTCAAGCAGAAATATAATAGACAACCTTCTGTTAATAAAAAAAAAAAACAGTTATAAACCTTTTTGATCATATTCTTTCAGATAATGTTATTGAAGCGCTCACTAAAAATTCTGTGATCACACCAACAGTAGTATTTTTTGAAGATATAATTTCCAATGTTGAGAATTCTATTAAATCGTTATCTTTTGATACTGCGAATGAAATTAGATATAAAACCGTTAAGATATTACGTAAAGCAAAATCTCCAAAGAGCAATTTATCGTTTTTGTTAGTACCGTGCTGTATTTAATCTCAAACGTAATGAAAATATAATAATTTACAATAAGATAAAGGTAAGGAAACTGTTAAATATAAACGACAATAACATTAAATTAGAATAACTGTGGGAAACACAGGCTTTACGTGAACTACCAAAGGATCCTACAATAAAAGTTTTTTATTAAAAACTAAGGAACTTATTAAATTATAATCTATTCCTGAAGAAATAAAAAAGAAACTAACGAACTCTGAAGTTCTTTCACCAAAACTATATGTTTTACCAAAAATCCATAAATCTAATGTTCCTTTAAAGCCTATTGTTAGTGCAAAAGGTTCTCCTACATAAAATCTTGCTAAACATGTTATAATATTTTTATTACAGCATCATATAGTTAAAACACCTTAAAATTCTGCCGACCACATTGAAGAAATACATAATTTCAAAATTGAGAGGGGATAATGATCAGTTTTGATGTTTCGCTTATTAGAAAAAGTTCCTCTAAAACAAACGATTGAATATTTTGATCATATTTTTCCAAAGAATATAACAATTCCATTTTACCACTGTCTTACAACGACTTATTTTCATTGGAATAATAAGTTCTATGAACAGCTTGATGGTGTAGTCTGTTAGTGGTATTATAGCTAATGTTTACGTGGAAAAATTAACGTTACAAGATGCACCTAAAAAACTTGTAGCTTGCTATAGGAAGTAAACGAGACATTTGCTATTTGGAACAAGAAACATCACGAATTTTTAATTTCCATAAATTGTATTTATCCAAGCATCCAGTTTACCATGGAGAAGACAGTTAATGGAAGTTTACCATTTCTTCACAAAAACATCTAAAACTAATAATTCGCCACCTTGTAAAATTTACCAAAAGCCGATATACTCTGATAGATACCTTCATACATTATCAAACCACCATCCATGTCAATAAAAATTGGTGTGATTAAATCTTTAGTTGATCAAGCAAAATGAATTTGTGTTTAATAAATCCACTACAAGTTAATGGGTATTCACTTAAAGATATTAATCATGTTATTACACCTGCAACACATAACCATAAAGAAGAACTAGTGCTTAATGTTGGTACTGCTTGTCTTCCTTTTATAACAAATGTTACAGATAGAATTGAAAAAATTCTAATTGATCATGGCATTAGGACTGTTATTAAATCTACAAGAAGAATTAAGGAACATTTAAGGTCACCTAAGGATGTTTCAAACCCGCTATTACCTTCATAAGTTGCCGACTTGATTTGTTTATATGTTACTGGAGTCAGGCCTTTGGATAAATGCCACAAATGATACCAAAATATTTGAAATTACTAAATTATGATACTTATACCGGACACTGTTTTCTACGGACTTGCACGATTTTATTATCCAATGCAGGAGTTGACTTATTAACTCTTAAAAGGTAAAAAAAGTGGAAGTACAGTGGCTGAAAGCTATTTTGACGACTAAATTCCTCATAAAATATCTATGTCAAGAAAACAAATGGACGATAGAAATGTAAATGAAACTCCTACAACTTCCACTGAACTTGACTTCAACGACACCTGACACGACTTTCCTTCTTTAAATGTTCATCAAATTGGCAGTAGTATAATTAACACTTATGTAATGAAATACCTAAGCAATAATTTTTATTGAAAGTTCCGTGAAACTGGAAAAATATTATATACTACACGTGGATAATAGTATAAGTGAGAGAAATGCATCTTTATACGCGGGTGAGAAGTTTGACCCATGAGCGTGCGTTAGCACGCGAGTGGGACACCTCTCGGGATTCATAATCGCATTTCGCTCATGTGTGATATACGACGATTCAATTTACAGGAGCATCGAAGAAATTAATTTCATTCGACATATAACTAATATTCGTCGCATCATTTTTCTTATGAAATTCATTAATTTTTCACGATTTTGATTAATTTGCACGAAATGAAATAGTATTATCAATGCAAAATTACACATTTGAATTACAACTGACAGCTGTCAAACTTACTTGTGATTACTGTAGCTCATTTGTGAATGATATGATTTCTGTCACTGAAAACAATGGTCTAAACCAGCGGTATTCAAACGGGGTTCCGCGGAACCCTAGGGCTCCGGGGTCATATCCAAGGGTTCCGTGGGGCGTGCCCAAGTATTTATTTATTATGTCAACTTCTATGTAATCAATAACTATGCTATGTTTAAAAATTCAATAATCTTCATATTTGTATTTTATTTTTGTATTTTTATAATAAATGAACATTTATTATGATTATTTAACATTTCTTTTATACTAATTTTTCTTTATAGCATTCTAAAATTTACATAAATAGTAATTTGATATTATTTTTTCTTAAGGGTTCCG
Organism: Vesta saturnalis; assembly: GCA_036346205.1. Classification (NCBI taxonomy): domain Eukaryota; kingdom Metazoa; phylum Arthropoda; class Insecta; order Coleoptera; family Lampyridae; genus Vesta; species Vesta saturnalis. The sequence goes on along the minus strand of JARFJB010000595.1, from coordinate 710,298 downwards.
TTGAAAAATATACAACCATTAAGGGATTCCGCGCCTCAAAATAGTTTGAAGACGACCACTGGTCTAAGGTATCTCAGTAAGTACACCTGTAAGATAAAGAAGCTTTATCCACTACAATACATGATTGCACTCAGATTACCTCGTCCCTAAACCGTGTTCGTTGACAAAATCATCTTTATTCACTTATACCATAGACAGTTAATTTACAATCTCATAAAAATGGTCACATTTAAACGGGCTTTTTAAAATGTTACTCGGACTGCCCGGTACCAAAAATATTATTTTATTTGTCTCCATATATCTGCTTATAACGTTGAAACATCAATATACATATAACTAACCTAATTTATAGTCTCTAGTTGTAAGTCTATAATGCTTTCAAATCTTGGATTTTTATAAACGTGTTTTAGTTAACAAAGGGAAACTGCAAATTTTGGAGAATAAATTCCTATTTACTTTTATGATAAGGGGTTGTTCAAAATAAGGAAAGGATTATTTGGTTTCATTGTCAAAGCGTCTTAATTTCTACCTTATTAAAGTACGTCCCAGAATATCAGAGAGTAATAAATCACTTTATCAGTGAAATAATGTTTTTTTTGCATAGGAGCGGCAAACAAAAATGAGTAGCAAACCAGGTAAGTTTGAACGAAGATGCTGTAAATATGGCGCTTGCAAAATATTGTGTCAAATAAAGACGGTTCAGGTTCAGGTTCAGGTTCAGGTTCAGGTAAACAAAAGCCGAACCTTTAAAATTCGACTTAAGCCTGAGGATCAGGATAGACGTGCGGTTGGGATTTCAGTGTATTAAAAATTGGAGATTAATTATCAAACAATTGAAAGGCGTGAAAGTATTATACGTTTATTTTAGATGTGGCTATTTCTAAATGCTGATGTTTTAATTAATATCAAATAATCATAAATGTCGTTTACATTAATTTGTTTACATTTAATATTGTTATAAAGGTAGGTTTTGGAAACAAATGCCATATGTAACTAACAATTAGTCTTCGTCACCCTCACCCGATTTGGAAGAGCTGTCATCTTGTCCTACGGATATTGTAACGAGTTCAATAGTTTTTTCCATTATCACATCAAGTTTCCACATACGCAGCTCCTGCTTAATTATATGATCAGCATACTTTTTCCACTTCCCTTCATTGACATTGTCTATGGCTTGCATTCAAAGTTTACTTAATTTAAAAGTCGTATTATTACGACCAACTTCAATTTTTATTTGACCCTAACCTTTATGGGGTTGAGTTCGCAGTGATATGGAGGTAATCTATGTACGGTAATCCCGCAAAAACACAGAGTTCATCATAACATACTTAACAAATTGTGGCTTATGCTGATTTACTATAGGTAAAAGTTCTCGTTTAAGCATAGTTTCTTCAAATTGTATCTGTTTTGATAACCATTTGGCAATGTCTCCTTTTTTCCAAGAAGCTGTTGGTAAGCGTGGGACTTGTCTAGAATGGTAACATGCATTATAAACAACAATTACAGCTCCCCGTGAAATGTTTGCTATCATTTGTTTCAAATATTCTTCAAAAACATCAGTGTTCATATCTTCGTGATAATCTCCTGTGTGCTTGGACTAAAACACGAGTAAACCGTTTTTTAAGGAATCCATTGGCGCTACCTATATATATATATAATAATTAGTCGTCGACCTTTGCCCGATAGTGGATTTATTCCAGTTGATCAACCCTCTTGGACTGCTTGATGGCGACTTATATTATTTTTATCTTGCCAAAATTTTTGTACAGTATATTCTTCGTACAACCAAGTCTCATCGAGATAAAAGATTTGCGGTCTTTCGGCACCAAACTCCTTCATTTCACGAAGGCATTTACGTTTCCAAGAAATAATTTGGAGATTATCAATTAAAAACAACAACAATAATAATACATATACGTTGGACGATGAAGAAACTTACTCTTGCAGTAAACAACTAAATTTAAGAATTTGTTGAAGTTTACTGCGAGGAAACATTACATAATTATTACCAGTATTCTGAATCCTGAAAAATTTCATTTGGATAAAGATGTTTTAATTACATAATTATGAATTAAGGACCAGTAAAATATCTTGAATCTCTCTTATACTCAGTGAAGCAAGCACGTATAAGATTACGTTCTTAAATTATTTTCAACTCTCACTTGAAGTTTTTCAATGAAATTTATTTCGCAAGGGATTTAGGTCAAGGGACCTTGGTGGGCAGTGGATAGGAGTAACAGCAGCTCGACCAATCCAATGATTTGGAAAATGTTCTTTGAGACATCTTCTACCTGGTCTACTGAAATGAGGTGGAGCACCATCATGCCTAAAAATCATATTTCTTCGTAGACCAAGAGGAAAAATCTTCTAATAGCGGAAATAAACGATTATCCAAAAATTCATAGTAAACATCACCAGTTAAATTTCCATCAAGAATATGGCAAGCAACGAGACGCTTGCCTATCGAAGCAGCCCATACATTCAACTTAAAATTATGTTGACAATGCGTTACACGTTTAACCTTTGGATTTTCCTCTGCCCAGAAGTTACTGGTATGATTATTAAACATACCAAGGTATGTTTAATAATCATCTAGTAAAAGTTGACCATCGGTGAAAAGAATATTTTGTAAATAATGAGAGTTCTGTCTCATTCTTTCTTGTAATAATTCGCAAAAGTCTCTTCTCAAAAAAATATCTTCAGGCAATAATTCTTGTACTTACCTGTAGTGAAACGGGAGCAATAATTGTTCTTTCAATACACGATGTACACTAGAATTACTTGTATACTTTGGTTTAAAGGTTCCAGCCACACGGCACCGCCTCACTAAATTCAAAAATGTTTTTGTATATGGAACACTTCTTAAAAATGTTTCCGCTTATCTTCTTTTCCCTGCTTTAGCATTTCCATCACATTCCCCTATAGGGCATATAAGTGATGAACAAAGAATAATTTAGTCTCTTATAGTTCTTCTGAAGAGAAAGGGAAAGGTTTCGATGAACTGGATTATTTAGTAAGTATTGTACTTAGTGAAACATGGCACTGTAAAAATACCAAATATTTCAAATTACTATGTACAAAATGACGCTGTAATAGTATACTTTAAATCGCATGTTATACAATCATTAAATAATATATGGATCATGTTACGGTATAAACTGGCAGTAGAACGGGATAACAGGTAAAAGTGGGGTTTTGATCGACTAGCTCGGTGGTTCATTGTTACTTGTTACTACATTTTGCGCACAATAGGGTAACTTACCATAAATAAGTCGAGATAGGGGTTGAGGTTAACATAAAAAAAACCGGAAAGGGCGCCAGAGTATTTGAAATGACACAATCGGGGTTAAAATGCCTAAGTACGTCGGTTCACAGCTCGCTTAATACTCAGATCGCTTACCTGACCATAATCACAGGTGGCCCTGGAACCAGCTATACCTGAAAGTCTACAAACAATATCACACGCTTATCTAAAATAATTGTGTGCCGCAAAATCAGTCACTAATCTGATCTTAATAATTCTGAATTTCAAAGAAATTATACTTCCAAGAAAAGAACTCATTTTACTTCAATTTACAACTAGTTGAAATTAAAAAATTGATCGGTTACCCATACTCCCTTTCTTTGCATTTTTTACTTTTTGTAAATGACGTTGATGTTATAGAATTCTGAATCGTTGCCTTCTTGAGGATAATTGTACACTCAGTCAGTGCTGAAATCCAATAAATTTATGTTATCATTATCCTATCCCATCATTATTTCAATGCAGTTACTTACGTGATTTTCAAAATATATCCTAAGGGAGTTCATGAAATGTATGACATTGTAAGATGGTAGTCGATAATGGATTTATTGTCGAATTTCAATTTCGTTCTTATAAAGTAAAATTCATTGATTGTCACGTGGTCGTAATTTTATCAAATATTTACCGTTAATTCCGAAGTTATAAATTATTCTGTAGTACCGTACATCTGAAATGAAGTACAAGTTCAAGCAGTTGAATTTGATAACGCATACATTCTTGGAAGATTTTATTTCGTCTTTTACGTATTTGGAAAGTATTCGCAGTTTTTACAAATGGTAATCGCATTTAGAATAGTAATTCTGGTTTGTTTATCACGTTTAGATGGAGGTTTACAATTAAGATGCAATTTACGTATTGGTACTGATAGCTAGTGGAATCCCTTTTACTAATTTGGTTGAGAATTAAGTAGTTTCTTTGTAAATAAGAGTTGATTGTAATTTTGTAGATATCGTTAAATATAGTCGTTTACGTTAAATTGCGTCAGTGGAACATTTTTATCGTATTAAAATTGTTACTTTGTATTTACGTATAGTGTAGAGGAGCATATTTCGCATTTTATTAAGACGTTTTAGGCGACAAATTGGCGGGTTTGTTCGATAAAATTGTTGGTCCTAAATAAGGAGTTTAGCTTTTAGGTACGAGGTGTTAAGGGTTAGCGCCGCTAAGAAATCTTAAATTTACAGGGTATCGATTACAGTAATAACGCCCGCTGGTTGTGAAATGTTTTTTTGGTGATGCAATTGTTCTGACTACTTTCGAGTTTAGATCGTGTTGGCGCGTATTTGAAAAATTTAAGAAATCATGTTTATGATAGGTTAATTAAGAAGGGAATAAAAATCCAATGTGGCGCTAATGGGATGATTCGCGGAGAGACTCTTAGTTTAGACACAGAGGCGTTAAGTTACCGTTACGGCAGCCAGTAAATTATCGCGAAACGGGGTTACCACAAATCTGTGTTAAAGAACTTCTGTTACTAGGGGCACCATCCCCAAACAACCCTTACAGGGATCTTATTGTATCGTTCAACCAACACGAGATTGATTTATCGTTAAGTGCAGTTTGTCCAAAGGGCTTTCGTTGTGGATTCTAGAAAACGTGTTAAGCGTTATTTCCCTGTTCTTTGGAGTGGTCATCGCTTTTGTGCGGAAGATACTAAACGTTCGTTCCTAATTCCTAAGTAAAGTAAAGTTCAGAAGTAACGTGTAAATATAGTACCGTGCAACCAATTCGGATGATAATCGACCGCAACTTGGCATTTTAAATCGACGCGCCGCATTCCTTTTCGGGGGGCGTCGTACTTGGAGTTTCGAGCGCAGTTACCACTTCGAGCACATTACCGACGCCGCCGCAGAGTTCATCCTCTGGGTTTCCACTAGTTCACATTCTTGCTATGGTTGACAATAAGGTATTGTGTGTATTTTTTTTCCGATATGCTCTAATGGTTGAACACGCTGTTTTGTTTTGTTATTTTGGATTATTTTTATGAATTAGAGCATATTTTATAGTGGATTGATGGATTTAATTTTAACTGGTTGTAAATTGAAGTAGTGTGTTCTTTTCTTGGCAGTATAAATTATTGTTTTTTGATTAGATTAGTGACTGATTTTGCGGCACGCAATTATTTTAGATAAGCGTGCGATATATTTGTTGCGAAGATCTGCTTGTCCCAGGACAACCTGTGATTACGTTCATGTAAGCGAGTTATTTGAGTATTTAAGCGAGCCGTGAACCGATATAATTAGGCATTTCAACCCCGATTGTGTTATTTCAAATACTCTGGCGCCCTTTCCGGTTCTTTTGTGTCAACCCCAACCCCTATCTCGACTTATTTATGGTAAGTCATCCTATTGTGTCCAAAATTTAGGAACATCGAACCCCCCTAACCACCGAGCTAGTCGAGCAAAACCACAATTTTACCTGTTATCCCATTCTACTGCCAGTTTATACCGTAACATGATCCAAATATTAATAGATGATTGTATAACATCCGATTTAATGTATACTATTACACAGTCATTTTTATTAAATTTACTTGAGTTGTAATGCAGATCGTAACCTTGTAATTCGAATTATTTGGTATTTTCACAGTGCCATGTTTCACTAAGTACAATACAAATAATCAAAATTATTATTATTAAATATCAAATGTGGTAATTGCATATTAATGCAACTTCCATTTAGTGAGTCATATATCTAATTTACATATAATTAGATAATAGTGTAATATGTACTTTCTAAACTTATACCATTTTTTTTGGAATTTCGGACGATACTCACTGTCCCGCAAAATAATGTATCGGCTGCTTCAGTAAATATGACATTTGCATTAATTCAATTTCAAACAATTTGTACGTAACAAACAAAGATAGAGCTGTCGCTTCATTTCTTATTAAATGAAATGCTAAATTTAAAACAAAAACATGGTAATGATGTCACAGACGGTTTCTCTGCTGAAACTTGAATGCTCGTTAACAAACATTATTTGGTTTGATAAAAAGGTCTCTCAGACAAAGACTTAGATATTAAATCACTATTTTTTTTCGTTTTGTATGTACCTATTAATAAGTCATAATTACAATTACAACTGTATTTTTGTTAAATATTTTATATGAACATAAGAAACTGAAAAGTCAATATATTTTAGAGACCTTATAGTATACGCCATTATTAAGTACGCCACTGACCTGTTGCTGTCAAGATGATTTATTACTCTCTGATATTCTGGGACGTACCATAATTACTTTGTATGATATGTTTGAGAGAAGAGTAATAATTTATCTAAAATTTTAATTATCTTAAATGCTATGTAAAATAAAAATATTTTTTAAACGCCGTATGTCGCCTTTTTATAAAATATTTATAACATGTAATAAATGCTTAAATGTACATAAACCTTATAGATATAAATTAATTAAAAAGTTCTAAAATTATGTTTATTTTATAGATGAAACTTGCTACTCATATCATACTATAATAGGATTTTTATTACATAAAATAAAAAGATCAGTATCTACTTTTTAGGCGAAAACATCATTTGGAAAGCTATATATGTAAAGTTTCATTATTAAATCGTAATTCGCCAGAATATCGATACTTCACGTTCTATAGGAAGGGACCTTTAAGAAGTTCGTTCTCGCTTGACAGCTTCTTCAACCGGGAATTGCTCCAGTCGATAATAAATGTTTTATTAAATTTGTCATTTAATTTATTTCAATATTGTATTTTCCTGTGATTTAATACTCCGTCAATTTTTCATCTGTATGAAACAAGGTGACATTGATGTTACACTCATTTATATAACGGGGGGGTTACCGAAATAATTTTAATGATTAACTAATCAGTTTTGTACGCTTGCCAATATCGTAGGTGTGCACATACGTTAGAACCTGAGAATGGTCACTTTCATGAAGACATTAGAGAATTTTGCAGGTAAACGCGGCATTACTTGCACATTGTGGTAGGAAACTAGCAATTATGTCAATTTGATTGATTTATGCTGATCTGGATTTTGGGCAAATGAAGGATGAAGTAATAGATTGGGTAATGTTAACGGTGTATGTGCAGGCTTATTTAATACTTCAATAAGTGCTCTTTGTTGAACTAAAAACAGGCACTTTGTTCCTCTATAAGTTATAACTGCCACCCAATGAGGTATCTCAGCGCAATAGGTCATTCACTATTGACTTGCAAATTGTCTTATTTGCGAAGTTCCATTAGTAAGGTATTGTTTTCTTGAAAAAAATCGATGTATAGTTTTCAGTGGATTCTCAGGGGTGTAGGTGTGGGTGTGCGCGTGCGTATGTGTGTGTGTATGGATGTGTGCGTGCGTGCGTGCGTGAATGTTTGTCTGTGTGAGGGTGACGTGTAGGGTGTGCGTGTGTGCATGTACGTGTGTGTGCGTGAGCACACGTACAGTTGAGGCAACAAAAAACGGGACACTACGGTTTCACACGTTCAATGGGCATATCTACTTTAATTAGTAACTGACTACTTAATTGTATTATTGATTAATCCCAACACCTTAGGTTACTAGTAATAATGACAGTACGACAGATAAAGGTTTTTAATAATTACTTATTCTTGTGTTCCGTTTAGTTTAGTTTAATAGTATTTTTAGAGTTTTGAATAATTACTTATTTCTCATTTCTAAATATTCTTGTGTTCCGTTTAGTTTAGGTTAATAGTATTTCTAGGATTCCTTCTAAAATGCCTGTTCATACTACCATTGATTTAAAAGCTCGTATCGTTGCTGAGTTAGAGAGTGGTAAAAGTGTTCGCGAAATTTCGCGGTTATTAAATGTGTCGCGATCTACTTTTGGACGAGTGCGAATAAAATGGACTGTCCAACATATGATAGCGAGAGCAGTCGGTAGTGGTAGACGAAGAATATCTACACCAGGTGAAGACGAAGAATTAGTTGCTTATGTAAGAGATCATCCTTTACGAGCTACAGGGTTGCTAAAAATGAAACAGTATTTCCTGGATGTCGTGCAACGGTTCGGGCTAGATTAAAAGAAGTTGGAATAAAACAATACGAAGCGGCCACTAAAGAACTATTAACAAATCATAACAAAGGATGTCGTTTAGAATTTGCCAGGCGATATATCAACGAGCCCTTGGAGTTTTGGAGTCGAGTTATTTTCAGCGATGAAAAAACTTTCAGTAGCTCTAACAATCGATCTCTAAAAGTATTTCGACCGGCTAGAACCCGATGCGAAACAGAATATGTTAATTTTAAAAAACGTAGTGGTCGTTTTTCTGTAAATGTTTGGGGTGGGGTAAGCCATCGCGGGCCAGGAGTTTGCTGGATAATTGACGGGTGCATGAATTCCGAAGCATATTTAGACATACTGGAAACTATCATGACTCCTTCTGTTCAAGTTTTATATGGTGAAGAAGACTACATTTTCCAACAAGTAAGTTAAGATATGAATATTATCTTATATAACTTTTGAATTTTTACTGTGGTTATAATGAATTTATTGTAAGGATAATGCACCTATACACACGTCACGGAGAGTCCGAAATTGGCTTCAGGAAAACAACGTTCGTTTGTTACCGTGGCCAGCAAAAAGCCCAGATCTCAATATCATTGAAAACGTTTGGGCTTTGGTCACAAAAACAATTCAAGACCAACAAGGACTACATTTTATTGCCCAAAACCGTGACCAGTTAATTGCGGCAATTGAAAATGCATGGGAGGCTGTTGGAATCGATTATCTGCAGCATTTAGTGGCGTCAATGCCTAGACGATTGCAGGAGTGCATTGACAACGAGGGCGGTCATGCACATTATTAATTTCATGTTACTGCATTAATCACTAAATTACTCTAAAAGTATTTCTTTATTAATTTTTGTTTTAACAATTTCTGACCTAATCACCAAAGTATTATAATTAGATTTTTTAAACGTAGTTTTTCAAATTTTGTTTTTTTTCTTTTTAGATTTTAGTTACTTTGAAATATCAGACCAAAGTTTTTTTTGTTGTGTATTCTAAAGCATAATATAATAAGATCAAAATTGATCAGAGCATTCTACTTATGTCATCGATGCATTGCATTCAAGTTTGACTGAACTGCAATTGTTATGTACGAAGGTCAAGTACTACTTAAAGTAGATATGCCCATTGAACTTGGGAAACCATAGTGTCCCATTTTTTGTTGCCCCAACTGTACATACGTACGTGTGTGCCTGTGTTTTCTTAACCTAATTTTTATAAAGAAATAACTAATCCCTAAAAATAAACAAAATGTCTAAAATAACTTTTGTCTATAACGGAAAGATCCTCAACTTTTGTTGAGGTAATGCAATCTCTTCTAAAAATTTTAATATGAAGCTAAAAAAGCGTTAAAAATTATATTAAACACGTTATGTGAGCGGTAGTGTCAAAACGAAGATACATCATCATTTAATATATCCTGGATTTTCATATTAGACAAATGAATCTTTATTATAAGTTTGGTTATGAACGAATAAGTTTAAAGGTAAATATGTAACTAAAAATTATTAATAATTTTATTAAATACATAAATAAACAGTTTACGTCGAGTAGGATTTGAACCTACGACGTGTACTTTGCTAGAGTACCGCACTAACCAACTGCGCCTTCGAGATTCAAGCCCCAATCGACGTAAACTTTGTTTTTATGTATGTAGCATTTACATCAGTTCTTGAATCTCGATGGCGCAGTTGGTTAGTGCGGTACTCTACCAAAGTACATGTCGTAGGTTCAAATCCTACTCGAGGTAAACTTTTTATTTATGTATTTAATAAAATTAATAATAATTTTTAAATGAATCTTTATTTGATTAATACAAATTCAAATACAATTCGGTGTTTTGTATTGAAACCAATATCAAAGCAATGATTACGTATATTGTATTACATACAATGTTTAATAAATAGTTTTTAATAAATAAATCAATTTAACCAGGTAGAATATATGTATGACATACATTTTTGCAATAAAAAAATTTGCGTATGTGTATACGTTTAATTCATTCCATGGGTTTGTACGTTTAATATAAAAGCGAATATAAATAAGTTAGAAGTATTCTTATCGCAAATGATCAACTCTTCTTCGTATTTGCTAATATAGCACGAAATAGGTATAAGAAAGTTATGTGCTTCTTTGGATTACGTAATGGAAGCAGGTAACATTGTAAAAACAACAATAATGATTCCAAATCCGACCGCTTCCGTAAAAATTTCCATAATACAGAGTAAGCATTTTAAATCTTAATTAATTTTTTATTATAAGTTTTGTTATGAACGAATAAGTTCAAAAGTAAATATGTAATTAAAAATTATTATTTAGGTCTATTTGATTTCCTATTAAGCAAATGAGGCAAAATTCAAATATTAAAAATTTGAACGAACGGTTAAATTCCACCAATATCAAAAAATTAAATGGAACATAATTAATTTATAATTAATTATGGACACACACACGCACTCGCACACAGTTAATTGTAATTTTCTGTCATCTAATTTAATTTTTTAAATTTACATACCAGAAATTATTTTTAATACGCGTAAAGCTGTTTTTTAATGGCTGAAAATGTTTTTGAAATTGTAGTGGAAATAACAGAAAAAAGTCTATATCGTCAAAACATATTGCGATCGGTTTGTAACTTAAGAAAGATTTTTAATAATTTTAACAATGAATTGGAATCAAATTGTGGATTAAGAAAATATTGTAGGACGTTTAAATTCCAAAATTAATGACAACCATGTTAATTTTATTAGTACTCCAATATTTGATGGAACTGAATTGGATGAAAATGAGGAGATGGAGAAAAATTTCTGCTCTAACAGTACACGAAAGCAGTATCCAAGTGTGATGAAAAATCATTTAGATAATACAAGGTCTTCAAAATTTAAATTATTTATTAGATGGAAACTTTCTCAATATACTGATATGATGAAAAATATTATACAACGAAACATTAATCCAACTGATATAAAAGTTGGTGTTAGTTCATTTAATGGTAGGCTTACGATTGAGGGGCCCAATGAAAGTGACATAGAAGTAATAAAAGATTCTATAAATCAACTATGTGCTACTGATCTTGAGGCCTATACAGCTAAAAAAAGGATACCAAGATTAATATTTAATATACCAGAAGAGATCACCTTAGAAAATGCTATATACATTATTGCCAATCGGAATGAAGAATTAAACTAATAATCTTACTCCTAAATTTATCTTTAAAAATAAGTTTAATACCTCTAGGAATTTAATTATTGAAGTCAGTCCTGAAACTGGAAAAATTTTAAAGGACAGAAAACTTAAAATGATGTGGCATTTTTGTAATTTATACGATTATGCATTAGATACAAAGTGCTATATGTGCAGCAACTTTAATTCTAAGGTCAAAGACTAAAGAAAATTTTAAGTGTCCCTTATGCACAGGATGTCGTACGTGTAAAGGCTTCATTCATCACTATAAAACTTGCCCGTGCTATACAAAAACACTTCACAGATATAAGCAAATAATTAATTAATGATAGTAGTTTGGCAAAGAGACGTTGCATAAAACCTACAGAAAATAATTAGAAAACATACATGTAAAAAAAATGATACAATCAAATGATGGTTAATACATGTACAGCACAACAAATCAGCAGCAAATTAAACAATTAATTTAGGTTAATAGATAAGTAAAGTTGGTAATGTTAATATTAATTTAGCTATTACATTAGATAACACAGTTTTGTAGTACAAAATTTGTACGAGTATATTAACGTATTTTAACTAGTTTAATTAAGCTTACTTACAAAAAGAAAATGTAGCATCACTCACACGCACACGTACACGCACAAACACGAACACGAACAGGAACACGAACAGACAGACACAGACACAAACACGAACACGAACACAAACACATACACAAACACAAACACAAACACGAATACGAACACAAACACGAACACGACCACGAACAAGAACACGAACACGAACTCGAACTCGAACTCAAACTCAAACTCAAACTCAAACTCAAACTCAAACTCAAACTCAAACTCAAATGCACACGCAAACACAAACACAAACTCAAACACAAACACAAACACAAACACAAACACAAACACAAACACAAACACAAACACAAACACAAACACAAACACAAACACAAACACAAACACAAACACAAACACAAACACAAACACAAACACAAACAAACAAAAACACAAAGGCAAACGCAAACGCAGACGCAGACGCAGACGCAGACGCAGACGCAGACGCAGACGCAGACGCAGACGCAGACGCAGACGCAGACGCAGACGCAGACGCAGACGCAGACGCAGACGCAGACGCAGACGCAGACGCAGACGCAGACGCAGACGCAGACGCAGACGCAGACGCAGACGCAGACGCAGACGCACGACGCAGACGCAGACGCAGACGCAGACGCAGACGCAGACGCAGACGCAGACGCAGACGCAGACGCAGACGCAGACGCAGACGCAGACGCAGACGCAGACGCAGACGCAGACGCAGACGCAGACGCAGACGCAGACGCAGACGCAGACGCAGACGCAGACGCAGACGCAGACGCAGACGCAGACGCAGACGCAGACGCAGACGCAGACGCAGACGCAAACGCAAACGCAAACGCAAACGCAAACACAAACACAAACGCAAACACAAACACAAACGAACACAAACACAAACACAAACACAAACACAAACACAAACACACAACACAACACAGACGGGCGACGCAGACCAAGACACAACGGACACGAACGGACACGGACCAACGCAAACGACAGGAACGAAACGGAACGAAACGACACGACAACGGACACGGACACGGACACGGACACGGACACGAAACACGGACACGGACACAAGACACACACGGACACGGACACGGACACGGACACGGACACAAACGGACAACACGGTCACACGACACGGACACGGACACGGACACGGACACGGACACGGAACACGGACACGGTACGGACACGGACACGGACACGGACACGGACACGGACACGGACACGGACACGGACACGGACACGGACACGGCACGCACGGACACGGACACGGACACGGACACGGACACGGACACGACCGGACACGATACGACACAGGACACGGACACGGACACGGACACGACACGGACACGGACACGGACACAGGCACAGGCACACAGCACAGGCACAGACACAGACACAGGACAGACACACGCACAGGATACAGACACGGACAGGACACACAGCACAAGCACGACACGGACAGCACACAGGCACAAGCACACAGCACAAGCACAAGCACAAGCACAAGCACAAGCACAAGCACAAGCACAGAGCACAAGCACAGACAAGGACACAAGCACAAGCACAAGCACAAGCACAAGCACAAGCACAAGCACAAGCACAAGCACAAGCACAAAGCACAAGCACAAGCACAAGCACAAGCACAAGCACAAGCACAAGCGCACAAGCACAAGCACAAGCACAAGCACAAGCACAAGCACAAGCACAAGCGCAAGAAATAGCACAAGCACAAGCACAAGAAGAAGCACAAGCACAAGCACAAGCACAAGCACAAGCACAAGCACAAGCACAAGCACAAGCACAAGCACAAGCACAAGCACAAGCACAAGCAAGCACAAGCACAAGCACAAGCACAAGCACAAGCACAAGCACAAGCACAAGCACAAGCACAAGCACAAGCACAAGCACAAGCACAAGCACAAGCACAAGCACAAGCACAAGCACAAGCACAAGCACAAGCACAAGCACAAGCACAAGCACAAGCACAAGCACAAGCACAAGCACAGCACAAGCACAAGCACAAGCACAAGCACAGCACAAGCACAAGCACAGCACAAGCACAAGCACAAGCACAAGCACAAGCACAAGCACAAGCACAAGCACAAGCACAAGCACAAGCACAAGCACAAGCACAAGCACAAGCACAAGCACAAGCACAAGCACAAGCACAAGCACAAACACAAATACAAACAGAAACACAAACACAACCACAAACACAAACACAAACAAACACCCACGCATGCATGAACCCTACCACCCACCTACACATTACATGTTTCTTCGCTCCCATTAGCGTTTGGATTCCGACAGAACTACTCCATCCTTGGAGTTGTTCTAGTAGAGTGCGATTTCTGGCTTTCTCCTCGTTTTGTGATTATGCATAGTACTACTTACAAATATACAAATATAGTGTGTATTGTTACAAAGATAAATGCCAAGTATAAATAACGATTGCAAAATTATCTCCGTTTAATCTCTCTTACTTGGTGCCCTTGCAGTCATATCGCAAATTTATTGAGATAATTTCAAGTTTCTTCGTAGTTATCAATACTAAGTGGCATGAGTTAGGAATTTATTTGGGAAGAGGTTTATTTATCGACGCTTCTTAATATTTTTTAATACGAGCTAGCAGTATTATGCTCAAAAACGCATGTAGTTCGATCATGGCGGTATCATTATTGATTTTTAGTTATCTTTTCTAAGCTCACACAATTATATTTTCACGCAGAGAGCAACTCGTTCTTAAATAATGTGTTGTAAGATACTCTAGGAGTATATGATACATCCTCTTGATAGTTGCACCCTGACCATGTCTGAGCGTAGGATAGCCCATAGAGATACCGGTAATTCTCCGGAGCGCTTTCGGTAAACCCTCAAATGTCCCTCTCGTTTTAATAAATTACTACTGTGGTTTAAAACGCTTCTACCTTCAAGTATGTCTTCATTAATTTTATCCCACTTAAGCAATTTTTTTGAAATGTGTACTTTCCAATAGACAAATTGGAAAAATGCTTGGTGCAACAATTGGTGTACCCAAAGGGTTAGCATTTGGACATCGTTTACTTTATATCTTACAGTTTTACTCCCTGACGTCTGATACCTGCCACATGCTGATGATATCACATTCATTCAATCTGAATAACCTTAGTTTGGGTATGATCATAACTAGTAAGGGTATCAATTTAATCAGTCAATGGTTTTTGGTTGACAAACTATTTAGTATTTACCAAGCACTCGGTCAAAGTACGTTGAATTATGATATTTTAGGTTGCGGCCATTTTTGTCTTTCATGCCTAGCTAGATAAAAAAAATTGCCCCCGTATGTTAAATAAAAGGACGAGTTTATTAAAATAATTCATTGTGTTTAATTTATGTAAACTAAACAACAATTTGCTTTTAAAAACATTCATTAAGTATGTAATTCATTTTCTTTTGTAAATAACTTAATAATTTGTAGACATCTTCATAAAACCTGGATTGATAGTAATTAGTATTTTATACTTAATTATTTTAAATACCTGTAATGATAACTTTATTTAGTTCTTCTGCGTTTGATTTTGAAAAATATAAGGTTATAAAAATATCAAGTGCCTGATTTTCATTTCAACAATTATCAATTTTTATTCAACTTCTTCGCGTTAGTTTTAGGTTTTTTGTTTGTAGAACTAAGCATTTGTGTCCTATAGGTTAATTCCCTGATGTTTAAAACAATATCAAAACAGTTTTTCAAGTTATAGGGCTTCATCAATTATTTAAGGAAAAGTCATTCTGACTTTTCTAGTCCTAATCGAAACCTTATATAAACTAAATTAAAAGAAAAAAACGTTTTTACTTAATCTGATGTAATTTAACTTATCTTTTAAAATATTTATAAAATGAATGGATCTGCTGGTATCTAAATAGACGTCGATTTAAGTTAAGGTGCTAATAACAATCGATTTATGTAAAATTTCATCGTGCGAGGTATTTCTCGTGAGACAATTAAGTGAAACCGTAATTCTATTCTGTTTTCATTCCACTTTGCGATTATTCACTCGAATATTAATTATAGAATTAGTTTAGCATCTTACATGGATGAATTCAATTATAATTAATATTGTGCTTTATGCTCACTTTTACCTGTACATCGTTCACATATAAAATTGAATGGTAGTATAATGAATTTTAATTAATATTGGAATATTTTGGTAATCTCAATCCGTTTTGTTCCGTATTCATTACGTATGTGGAAATTATAGTAAATTTACTTTACCACTAATTTACCTTACTGAAACTGCATTATTTTAATATTCTTTACCTTATTTTATATTTTATTCATAAGCATAATTTATTAGTTTGTGTGTTCTATTATACATTACTAAAAATCGTAGGCGTACATTAGCAAATCGAACGTATGTTATACATGCTTTCTTAAATTAAAAGAAGTTTCTTATCTTTGTAAAAATTATTTCAACCAATTGACTCGAAATAAGTTTCCTTACTTTGTCCATTCAATAGAAAATACTGGAACGAAAACATTTAGATCTCGAATAAGTACGTCAAACTCGGGGTATTGGCCGAATAATTATTTTTAGGCTATAATTTACTATAAAATCTATAACTCCCAAATCAAGGTGTAGTTTCTGATTTATTACCGAGTGGGTAATAAGAATGATTCCTTTAAAAAATATATTGTTAAAAAAGGCTATTTAGAATACCTACCAAAACATTCCTTTCTGATGCAAAGGAGCAGATCAAGCGAGGGTGCAATAATCGTATTACCTTTAACACTTTCGTCACTGTGGGGACTTATATAACACAGCAAAACACTTTTAGTTCAAATAAGTCCCAAATATACATTGAATTGTGGACATTCATTGATCTATAACATATTATTAAACGTTTTTGTAGCATACTTGTAGCATAGTTTCATGCTATTTTAGGTGTTTATTTACGCTATGGTTTATAATTCTTGAAGTTTTTTGAGTTATTTGCATTGCAAGATGGTATGCCACGTGGTAGGTGGGATTTAAATGACCCGGTAGTGTTTTCTAGTGGGATAGAATTATCCCAATAGCATCGTGTTTTATGCCCTTTCAGTGAACACCAACTACAAGAAATTGCGGACAATTTGAGCGACTTTTCTTCCGATGAAGACCCGTGCGCATGCTCTGATGATGATAGTGACTTTATTCCATCATCTATAAAAATTAAAACAGTATGATTGAGTCATTCCTGGATCTGATCATGAACAATCAGAAAATGACGGAATGTGATGTTTCAGATGAAAACTGTAACTCTCAGAACGCAGCCTCAACTGCAATTACTTAGAAACAAATTAATTCAAACTTTGTCTCCTGAAAATCTGTTCCTATAGAAAAGAAAGGAGTTATCCTTTTGAATCTAAACAGGGTGTGTTGTGAGTTATATGTCCTTCTAAAACTATTGCCTAAAAGTATCTTTCTCTTTATAGCTCAATAAACAAATAAACGTATTGAAATGACAAAGATTCCTCGAATATACATATAACTACTGATCTTCTAATGAATCTCTCTGCAACGCAGTCATAAAATGCGCAATACGTGTATCTTGTTGTTGTACAATGAGTCTGATAAGCCCCAAAATTGTTCCAAAACCTATTACGTGGATGAAGTAATATTTTGTTTGAAATATACATTTCAAAAGCACAAACATATGGATCTCACCAATTTATCGAACAATAGCTAAGTTCAAAGGCAGATCCTTTCTCAATCAATATCTACCACTAAAACCTGTGAAAAGAGAGATACAACTTTGGGAAAGGTGTGAATCGAAAACTGGGTATATCCATGATGTTGACAAGCACAAGCACAAGCACAAGCACAAGCACAAGCACAAGCACAAGCACAAGCACAAGCAAGCACAAGCACAAGCACAAGCACAAGCACAAGCACAAGCACAAGCACAAGCACATGCACAACCACAAGCACAAGCACAAGCACATGCACAAGCACAAGCACAAGCACAAGCACAAGCACAAGCACAAGCACAAGCACAAGCACAAGCACAAGCACAAGCACAAGCACAAGCACAAGCACAAGCACAATCACAAGCACAAGCACAAGCACAAGCACAAACACAAATACAAACAGAAACACAAACACAACCACAAACACAAACACAAACAAACACCCACGCATGCATGAACCCTACCACCCACCTACACATTACATGTTTCTTCGCTCCCATTAGCGCATTTCAGGGATATACGCGTTTGGTCCGACAGAACTACTCCATCCTTGGAGTTGTTCTAGTAGAGTGCGATTTCTGGCTTTCTCCTCGTTTTGTGATTATGCATAGTACTACTTACAAATATACAAATATAGTGTGTATTGTTACAAAGATAAATGCCAAGTATAAATAACGATTGCAAAATTATCTCCGTTTAATCTCTCTTACTTGGTGCCCTTGCAGTCATATCGCAAATTTATTGAGATAATTTCAAGTTTCTTCGTAGTTATCAATACTAAGTGGCATGAGTTAGGAATTTATTTGGGGAAGAGGTTTATTTATCGACGCTTCTTAATATTTTTTAATACGAGCTAGCAGTATTATGCTCAAAAACGCATGTAGTTCGATCATGGCGGTATCATTATTGATTTTTAGTTATCTTTTCTAAGCTCACACAATTATATTTTCACGCAGAGAGCAACTCGTTCTTAAATAATGTGTTGTAAGATACTCTAGGAGTATATGATACATCCTCTTGATAGTTGCACCCTGACCATGTCTGAGCGTAGGATACGCCCATAGAGATACCGGTAATTCTCCGGAGCGCTTTCGGTAAACCCTCAAATGTCCCTCTCGTTTTAATAAATTACTACTGTGGTTTAAAACGCTTCTACCTTCAAGTATGTCTTCATTAATTTTATCCCACTTAAGCAATTTTTTTGAAATGTGTACTTTCCAATAGACAAATTGGAAAAATGCTTGGTGCAACAATTGGTGTACCCAAAGGGTTAGCATTTGGACATCGTTTACTTTATATCTTACAGTTTTACTCCCTGACGTCTGATACCTGCCACATGCTGATGATATCACATTCATTCAATCTGAATAACCTTAGTTTGGGTATGATCATAACTAGTAAGGGTATCAATTTAATCAGTCAATGGTTTTTGGTTGACAAACTATTTAGTATTTACCAAGCACTCGGTCAAAGTACGTTGAATTATGATATTTTAGGTTGCGGCCATTTTTGTCTTTCATGCCTAGCTAGATAAAAAAATTGCCCCCGTATGTTAAATAAAAGGACGAGTTTATTAAAATAATTCATTGTGTTTAATTTATGTAAACTAAACAACAATTTGCTTTTAAAACATTCATTAAGTATGTAATTCATTTTCTTTTGTAAATAACTTAATAATTTGTAGACATCTTCATAAAACCTGGATTGATAGTAATTAGTATTTTATACTTAATTATTTTAAATACCTGTAATGATAACTTTATTTAGTTCTTCTGCGTTTGATTTTGAAAAATATAAGGTTATAAAAATATCAAGTGCCTGATTTTCATTTCAACAATTATCAATTTTTATTCAACTTCTTCGCGTTAGTTTTAGGTTTTTTGTTTGTAGAACTAAGCATTTGTGTCCTATAGGTTAATTCCTGATGTTTAAAACAATATCAAAACAGTTTTTCAAGTTATAGGGCTTCATCAATTATTTAAGGAAAAGTCATTCTGACTTTTCTAGTCCTAATCGAAACCTTATATAAACTAAATTAAAAGAAAAAAACGTTTTTACTTAATCTGATGTAATTTAACTTATCTTTTAAAATATTTATAAAATGAATGGATCTGCTGGTATCTAAATAGACGTCGATTTAAGTTAAGGTGCTAATAACAATCGATTTATGTAAAATTTCATCGTGCGAGGTATTTCTCGTGAGACAATTAAGTGAAACCGTAATTCTATTCTGTTTTCATTCCACTTTGCGATTATTCACTCGAATATTAATTATAGAATTAGTTTAGCATCTTACATGGATGAATTCAATTATAATTAATATTGTGCTTTATGCTCACTTTTACCTGTACATCGTTCACATATAAAATTCAATGGTAGTATAATGAATTTTTAATTAATATTGGAATATTTTGGTAATCTCAATCCGTTTTGTTCCGTATTCATTACGTATGTGGAAATTATAGTAAATTTACTTTACCACTAATTTACCTTACTGAAACTGCATTATTTTAATATTCTTTACCTTATTTTATATTTTATTCATAAGCATAATTTATTAGTTTGTGTGTTCTATTATACATTACTAAAAATCGTAGGCGTACATTAGCAAATCGAACGTATGTTATACATGCTTTCTTAAATTAAAAGAAGTTTCTTATCTTTGTAAAAATTATTTCAACCAATTGACTCGAAAAAGTTTCCTTACTTTGTCCATTCAATAGAAAATACTGGAACGAAAACATTTAGATCTCGAATAAGTACGTCAAACTCGGGGTATTGGCCGAATAATTATTTTTAGGCTATAATTTACTATAAAATCTATAACTCCCAAATCAAGGTGTAGTTTCTGATTTATTACCGAGTGGGTAATAAGAATGATTCCTTTAAAAAATATATTGTTAAAAAAGGCTATTTAGAATACCTACCAAAACATTCCTTTCTGATGCAAAGGAGCAGATCAAGCGAGGGTGCAATAATCGTATTACCTTTAACACTTTCGTCACTGTGCGGACTTATATAACACAGCAAAACACTTTTAGTTCAAATAAGTCCCAAATATACATTGAATTGTGGACATTCATTGATCTATAACATATTATTAAACGTTTTTGTAGCATACTTGTAGCATTGTTTCATGCTATTTTAGGTGTTTATTTACGCTATGGTTTATAATTCTTGAAGTTTTTTGAGTTATTTGCATTGCAAGATGGTATGCCACGTGGTAGGTGGGATTTAAATGACCCAGTAGTGTTTTCTAGTGGGATAGAATTATCCCAATAGCATCGTGTTTTATGCCCTTTCAGTGAACACCAACTACAAGAAATTGCGGACAATTTGAGCGACTTTTCTTCCGATGAAGACCCGTGCGCATGCTCTGATGATGATAGTGACTTTATTCCATCATCTATAAAAATTAAAACAGTATGATTGAGTCATTCCTGGATCTGATCATGAACAATCAGAAAATGACGGAATGTGATGTTTCAGATGAAAACTGTAACTCTCAGAACGCAGCCTCAACTGCAATTACTTAGAAACAAATTAATTCAAACTTTGTCTCCTGAAAATCTGTTCCTATAGAAAAGAAAGGAGTTATCCTTTTGAATCTAAACAGGGTGTGTTGTGAGTTATATGTCCTTCTAAAACTATTGCCTAAAAGTATCTTTCTCTTTATAGCTCAATAAACAAATAAACGTATTGAAATGACAAAGATTCCTCGAATATACATATAACTACTGATCTTCTAATGAATCTCTCTGCAACGCAGTCATAAAATGCGCAATACGTGTATCTTGTTGTTGTACAATGAGTCTGATAAGCCCCAAAATTGTTCCAAAACCTATTACGTGGATGAAGTAATATTTTGTTTGAAATATACATTTCAAAAAGCACAAACATATGGATCTCACCAATTTATCGAACAATAGCTAAGTTCAAAGGCAGATCCTTTCTCAATCAATATCTACCACTAAAACCTGTGAAAAGAGAGATACAACTTTGGGAAAGGTGTGAATCGAAAACTGGGTATATCCATGATGTTAACATTTGTCGCGGAAAAGAAACACAAGTTGTGGACGGTACTATAGGGGAAAGAGTTGCAAAAACACTAACAAGCTCAGTGCAAAACCGGAACCGTTCTCTAGAGTTTGGTTTTCCTTCGATGGGTATTTTACCAATGTAAAACTGATGAACTCCTTACAATTTGCATGTGTTGGGACGTGTATCACTAATAGAAAAGACATGCCTAAATTTGAAACGAAGAATTCTGCAAGAGGTGATGCTGAGTTTCTAATAAATCAAAATGAAACACTTGCCACGAAGTGGAAAGACGCAAAAGATGTCATCGTGTTGTAGAACTGCCACACGAATTCGTTTGGTTCTGCAAACAGAAAGCTAAAAAGTGCACTAAAGTAGAATTTCGCTGTATAGATGCGATTGTATTTCATAATAACTTTATAGGCGGCGTTGATCTGGGCGATCAGAAAATAGGAACATACGACATGGACAGGAAATCGGGAAAGTGGTGGTGCAGTATTTTATAAATTATTGATGTCTGCTGTTGTAAGTAGTTGGATTATCTTTACAGAAAAAATGCTTTTTCTTCTTTACCTGGTACTGTTCGCCGAACAGTTGATTGAACAAGGAACAACAGACTCAGGTGTCAAAAGACAACGAAGTGTAAGATGTGGAAGACATCCGAAGCGAAAAAAGAAAATGGCAAACGTTGGAGACCATATTCTTATAGAAGGTCCCACGCGGGAAAGATGCCAAAAATGCAGTTTGAATAAGAAAGAGACCAGTGCAAAGACAATCTGTACAACTTGTAGGGTAGCTCTGTGTAAAATGTGTATGATGCGAAGTACTGTTTTCGCAATATTGTAATACCTTATGTTCAAATACAGAATGTTATTTCGATACTATTCAGACATAAATATCCCAGACAACATCACTGTAGGGACAGTCTTTTATTTTGCCTATATATTATTTGTTTTTGAACCCTATACAAGGGATATTGTAAAACCAAAGTAAAACCAAAAATATTGAAACATTTCAGTGGCGAAAGGGTTAAAGGAAGTTAGTTTAAAAGTAAGATACGAATCTAAATTTGATGTTTTCCTTCACGCCTAGGTAGATATAAAAGTTTCCCCCGAAGACAACGGATTTATTAAAATAATTAATTTTGTTTACCTATGGATACTAAGCAAAAACCTACCATTTAAAACATTGATTAAGTATATAATTGACTGTTTTGTAAATAACTTGTTTCATAAAAACCTAAAATATTGTTAGAGATTATTATCTTACAACTAGTTACTTGTGGTATTCATCAAAGCATTCACGTCAATAAATTAGTGTAATCGAAGTTATAGTGGAAGAAAATGCTTTACCAATTAAATATGTTAAGTTATCACAGCGTTACATTGATGCAAAAACGTCTATCAATATTTCTAGGACGTATTCCGTGTGTGTAATAAAGCTAATTTTGTCAAATGAACATATGGTCTAAAGGCCACCCTTTTCCAGATGCAGAGTGTTGAAGTTTCGAAAAAACATGTTTATTATTTCTCCGGAACTATATGTATACACAGCCAATCTGACATTATGTATATTACCCACACTCTACACGATTCATACACTGATGCACGCGATACTCATTTATTCGATACTGTGGTGGAGATATGATAAGATCGAAAGGGGTTTTTATGTGGAACTTCTACGCCACTGAATGTATTCAAATTTTGTTTCCATTTCCGTATTTGGCAACTCAATATACACGGATAAGGTTACTTGCGATTTTATGATTTGACGGCTCATTTATAAGCTAAACAACAAAATTTGATTTAATGTACTTCATAGCGCAAAGAAAAATTCCTAATAGGATTTTTCTTTAAATAGCTTCGTTTCAGAGATACAGGGTGTTCTACATAAAAAAAAAAACGTAAAATGAGGTGTGATAATCAAATATTCTGTATCTCTGACAAGAAGCGATTTGATGAAAAATCATATTTAGAATTTTTCCTTGCCTTGATGTTTTACTCATCTTCACAGATTTTGAGATCGAAATATTGAACCAGTGGCATCACAAAATCCCAAGTGACCTTATTTGTGTATGTATTTTGTTCGCCAGTAAAACCCTTTTTACCTTCCTAGTAATGTTATATACTATAAATAATATTCAGTTAGGTTATAAACAGTACCTAGAGTAAATTTTTGCACTTTTGAATAAGGTTTATGATTTTTAAGGATAGGGTGTCATGGCTTCGACACATACTTAGAACGCTGTTATTTATGCTTTTATAATTTGTGTTTGTGAAAAATTTGAAAAATGCGTTGTAAGCAACAAAGTGCATTCAAAATTTAGTCCGTCAAAAACTTGAGTGAGGGTTTGTATACACCTAAACTGTGATGTGTACTACTATGACATTATCAAACCACGATGAGTATTTAACCGTCTACCTCCATCAATAGAATCTTGCGTGCGAAGTGTTGGTTGGTGTAGTTGCTTCTTTCGCGCACGTTTGCTAATCAGTTGATACCTATGTGTGTTTAGTGCCTTGAACATTTTGGATTCTATTTTGGATACAAAACTACTAGCTTAAGAATTTTTGAAGTGGTCGACAACCAAACTCATTCGTTTTATTTTGAACCTCTGTTTACTAATATGTTAAAGAGATTTGACTGTTTTGCCTTTTAGATAGGAATTAACTATAATTAGATCAGCACGTAATAAGGTAGTAATAAGATATCATTAACGGTTCCGAAATTTGAAAATGGTTACCAAAGGTTTTGGAATTTTGTACTCAATTAATTAAAGAATTGTGGCACTTTTGGAAGTTTAACGAGTATTGAATATTTGGGAACTGCATTATAGGAATTAGTAGGTTATTTAAAATTCGCACACGATATCTAGAATTTACCTACTACCTGTTATGTTTATGTATTATATCTTAAATGGACAAAGTTAAAGCTCGTTTCATATTTGACGGTTATATTCCACTTTACACAAATCTTTTTCTACCAAATATAATCTTTAATATATTTACCAGGTGAACTAAAAGCAGAACTGTAAGTAATTTATTCAAGGAGCAACTTAAGAATTGAATGGGTGGTTAAGATATGCTTCGTAATTGAATAAAAATGATTTAATGATTGATTTAATACAGTAAGTAATAAATCGAATTAATTTTACTATGAATACTAGAATTTTTGTGTTTCTGCATACAACAGTAAAAGGGTAATTAGCGATTTGGTTAAATATGCATCAACATATCAGATGGGACATACTTATTTATTTTTGTTTATTTATATATTTAAATAATAAGTATTTAACTTTTTGGGTTTCAGGTGCATTTTATGAAAAATTATAGAATTTGTTATAATTTAACTCGATCTTTAACTGGTTTGTCAGGTTCTTAGTTGAGAATTCTTTTTTTGTTCATTTTTAAAACTAAAGTTTTACAAAACTTCGCACGGGCATTATGTTTGTCTTTTGATTGTGGCATTCTTCATCGTTGGCTCTCGGTTAAAGCGTGTGCCATTTTCAACGTGGTTTAATACTATCTAATATATTAAACTTCTAGCTAATATTTCGTAAAGCACCAGGCTTTTTATACACAAACTCTAGCACAAAAATAATCACCGAAGACACCAATATAAACGAAGGGGCACGGCAGGGAGATTCCCTAAGTCCCTTTTTATTATATAACAAAATCTGAAGTATCAATACAATATAGAACTAACAGAAACAAACCCATCAGTTCATCGTAACTGGTAAGAAGTACAATATACAGATACTAACGAACAAAATGAAGTGTATGGTAATCTCCAAGTAATCCAGAAGGTGTAAGCTTCAAATAGAAAATGTAATTATTGAAGAAGTCATGAATTTCAAATACCTAGAAGTTAACACAATAAGCTGTCGCAAACTTACTATAGAAATATGGGCACAAAATGCAAAAGCCCTAATGTGGCGGGATAAAAATATAAACAGTTCATGGAACGGCCAATTTTAACTTATGCTGACGAAACAAGCGCAGAAGCTAAAAGGACAAAGAAAAAAATGAGAACAGAAATGAAAGTCCTAAGATCTATGTTGATTGTGTCAATTAGAAATAGACTGACAAACGTCTCCATTAGAGAAAGATGTGATGTACCAGGCATGATCAAATGAACAGAAAAAATGAACTGGAAAGAATACGTTGAAAGAATGAATGAAGAGAGACTAGCCAAAATTTGTATGTATAGACCACCCAGGGAAAAAGAACACCAGGACGACCACCGAAAAGCAGATAGGATGGATAGGGGAGCGCGGCCTATAGTGGGATACCTTTGAATACTTATGTCATTCAGACGAATCTTCTAGTTTTTTAAAGGTTTGAGGGTATAAAATCACCGCTTCGAATATTCTCGATTATGTGTCAATTGGGGTTTTAGATAAAGTTAACAGAAAATATTGTATAATGGTTGACCTAGTGTGAACCATTTGTCTAAGTATAGACCAATATTGGGTCATAGTGGGCTTCCTATTGGTTCATATCGGGACTCGTATGATCTATGTTGGGACTAATATAGTTTAATTAGAGATGTTGGTGAACGCATATTATAGATATTAAAAAAATTATTTATAGCAAAATTTGTAACATTACAGAAACGTATGGCACATATAGTAAGGATTTAAAACATATTGTTTGAAGAAAAATCAAACTGGAACTGTAGGTTTTGGTAAACTCCTAACAATATTATCTTGTTCTATGGTGTCCATATATTCTTCTTCGGGATATGTAAATCCATTACCCAACGCTTTATGAACGAATCTAGAATCTTCAACACATCCAGCATAATGACGAACAGTTTTCTTGGCAGGGCATTTCACAATAACAAAATCTCCAATATGAATATCTGGCCCAAAATCATTGTCCTCATCATCACATGGTGCGTTTTCATCAATGGCATCGTTCTATTATCTGTTTTTTTTGTCTTTGCCTGTACTCTTCTTTTATTTTATCTTTTATATAAGTGTCTGGAGGTAAAACAGGAGGTTCAATATAAGGAGTAGTAATATCGTTGGAATCGACCGATATTTGTTCTAGGGGAACATCGAACCCAACATTAAGAGGTTCAGTGGACGACTCGGGAGGAGTGTTTGCTTCGCCTATTATAGTATTTTGAGGTTCTGGATTTGGTAAACTTGCAACTCAGACGGACGGTCTGTGACATAAGACATCATGAAATCTTGATCTGTAAAAATGTTGGAATTCAGCGGATAAATTCCAGCTTTCTGGAAACCTTTTAAATTATTGGTCGGGGTAAAGGCTAAAGGGAACGGTTTACCAACAATTTCACTTAAATTATAAATTGTTAAAGGTGTGCCTGGGTGATTAATCATCCATTCATCAGCTGCTCTATTGTAGTACGACTCGAAGGGTCCAAAGGAAAGGCTGCACCCGATGATTGTAGTGCGGTGGTAAGGTCAACAATACTATGCCATTACCATTTGCTTTCTTTAAAACATCCACTGCACAATGGCTTTCATGGTTGTACAATATAATCAATATCTTTTTCTCAGGAGAGCAGTTAGTATATTTAATAATATGATCCATACATTCTGAAAATGTATTCGAAGTCATCCAACCTGTAGGAAATGAGCAAGAACCAGGTGGAGCGTGTTGTAACACTTTTGGCAGACATGTTTCTCTTGGGAAAACCATAAATCGGGAAATAAAAGTACCATTTCCGGATATTACACAACATAGGGTTACTAAAATACCTCGTTCTCCCGAAGTGACTTTACCGACTTGTTTGCAACCACTTTGCGCTGATATCTTTGGAGGCTTATATACAGTCGTTACAGCAGCATCGTCTAAAGTATAAATGTCACTTGTACAAAATTTACACTTTTGAAGGATGTCTGTCAGAGTTTTAGAAATTATGTTTGTTAAAGCTTGTCGCACGAGACAAGCCCGTAGCTTCCGGTGTACGTAACTTTAACCGAGATTTATGATGTCGACAATTTCTCGTCCAGTCACTCTCTTTTTTTTTATTAGTATGCTCATGATTATGGTTAGTTTCTTACTTATTTTAGCTTATCTAGATGTTGTGCGTAGACTGGTCAGGGGTCCTTCTCCTCTTCCGCCCTTCACTCACTTCCATCGGCACGATTTTGACTCCAAATGTCTGGTGTAACGATTGAAGTTTCTCTTTCAGTTAAACCACAGCACATATAAGCATCAAGCAAATACTGTGCCAACATAGCTTCCTCTTCTTCAATAAATGCGTTTATACCCATGTGCAAAATCATGTTTACCTTATTCATCATCTGCGAGAGCCTTATATTTTAAAACATGACGCTGCAAAGCCGATTTTGATTTCGAATCTGTCGCTGCTTCTCTCAACGGTTTTTGACCGCTTATTACTTGCAGCACTGCTTTCTTCATTTGGTTTGCTCTTTCGAAGTGAAGTACAGCACTATACTCGTAGTGATCTTGTAACTTTCCCCTCAGCCACTTAGGCATTGTTAAAAAATCTACAACAAAATGAAACGACCGATAAAAATTGTAACTTGCAGTAGCCCTAGTGCTTGGATTATTTCCTGTAATTAATTCAAGAACGTGGGGTATTCAGTAAGAAAATATCCCAAGAATATCTGCTGCTATTGACGACGGGATATTTTCATCTTTAAACATTTATTATCCAATATTCAAGACTTTAGTATGTTTTAGATGTACTAAAAGTTAAAATAAATTAATCAGAAACCTATTTTTAATTTTGTGAATAAAAACCATCAGTGAAACTCTTAAAACATGCATTATTTAAAAGCGTCTCAGTATAGACTATTTTTTGGGTGTCCCAGTGTGCATTACATAGAAATTCCATGAAAAAAATTCTAACCGATTGTTTAAAATAGGCAACACATAATATTATTATTTCACTTGCCCGTCTACTCTCTGATGTCACAACCTCAAAACATATCTATTAAGATTTTAAAATTTTTATTTATAACAAAGTTATAAGCAAAACTATTTCACTCTAATGTAGAAATCTGATACATGTACTTACCTTTTTGTTTAAAACATCAAATATCTCGATTAATATTTGTCAGCGACCACAAATTTCTTATAAACACAACGTGTATGGATAGATGACACAACACAAAGTGATTTGACGAGTGAAGCGGTCTGGCAAGGTTGCCACGGATATCCCTAGTCAAGGCAGAAGAAGAAGCAGACTTTTTCATTGCATTTTGATTTGGTATGAACTTGTTTTGACACTAGTTAATTTTTTTTAATTTGTCTACTACTGACGACGATAACTGTACTTATCGAAACGTATAGATTTTGTAAAATTTATCTTAAAGTGTACGATTTAAAACCTGAAATAAAAAATTATTTATAATTATGAGTTCAAAAAGTGAAAGACTACATTTTCATTTATATATTTATTTATACTTGCCAGAATTTACATATAGTGGCATTAAACAGCACATTAACTGCACCAAGGGTTTGTCTTTATATGTATTCTTAAACTCATCGTTCATACTTTAGATATTAATTGACCGAGCTACTTAAGGGGCACCAGTGTATATTTCATCAGACAAAAGCAACTGTAGCGCGTCCAATTCAGTATGGGGCTTATGGAAAAACAGTGCAGGATTGCTAAACTTATTATGCCAACAGTTTACTGCACCTACAATACCGTATTACGGTTATAATAATACTATATCTACGGTACGAGAATAGAAATATTTGCAATGCAATACAAATTTACATAAATCTGCAATGTACTTATGAATATACCAAAAAAGACTACCCTTAATCTATACAAATCAAATCTTTGAACTGTATTTTTTATAAAAGCGAAGTAGGCGTATGTAATGTAGGGGTAAATTACATGGGAATATGATGGGTTAGATAACCCTGTACATGGGATTGAGAAAGAAGCTATATAAGCAACAGCATGAGCAAATGGTAACTTTATCCTTTTGCCTACGGGAGTTTCCAGTGTATAAACAAAATAACAATTTTATCAAAGTTTGATTATAGCTGCATCATTTATTTCCATTGTAATATGATATAGGAAGTGTGGCTGTTAAATAACGAGACCGACGCTGTAAAACATTTTATTTTGATTTAATTGTTTAATATTTTAGTAATTTTTTTTTGTTTTTCAGTACAGTTTAATTGCTCGAATCGATTTCTAGGTCTTCGGATAATGATTCTGTAATGTTGATTATATTAAACTGCAATATCATCTTGAAGGTTATCAGCTACTCACATCTTACCTTCAACGATCTTTACATGACTTTACATAATGTTGCCAATTTTCAATCGTCCTTTTTCGTAACCAAATTTTATTAATTCCTCCATATCTTTAACTTTAAAAGTCTTATTATTCATTTTGATATGACGTTTGACTTGTGCCCACACATTTCTATTGGGTTTAATTCGCAGTGGTAAGGAGGCAAACGAAGAACCTCATGACCTCTTCCTTGTGCCATAACAACATGTTAATTTGAATGGCTATTTCTTTCTTACTAAGCCAATCTACAATTTGTTCTTTTCGCCACGCCATTGAATTTGGTGGTATATTTGAAATGAGTTGATTGATAAACCACTTCTCGTAAGTGTCTGCATCCATTTCATTATGCACATCGGCTGATTTCCTTTTACAGAGGAAAGTAAGTTCCGCACCAGGAATAAAACCATTATCGCCACGAGCATGAACTAAGGCAAATAGGGGTCCACGACCACTTGGTGATTTTAAACCTGTACTGAGCATTTAAACGAATGCCTGCTGACCACTTTCAATAGTGGTATCACACCATACCTTACTAACTGTGTGCCCCACGTTAACACACGATTCATCGGTGTACATATACAGGGTCCGCCAATAGTGCGTGGATGAAGCTTTATGAGTGTATACAATATCGTTTTCAAAATTATTTATTGCAGGATTGTGTGGGATCTTTCGGGTTACAATTAGAAAATATTTTCGCAAAAATTACTACTCGTATACAGGGTATTACAACACAAAGTTATATTTTTTTAATCGGAACATACCGTATATTATTATAAATTTGGATTCCCTGGTTAATTTTAAGGGCAGTTTATTCACTATATGAGGTATCTTAAACGCGCAATTTAGGCGCTGCATTCCATTTTCTGAAAATTTAGAGGTTGAAAAGAAAAATTGTAACAACCGTATGGAGAAATGTGTAACACAAAAGTTTTAATGGTTGATTAGTCATAGACTGTTCTACATAAAATCTTAAAAATAGTAATATTATCTTATTTAATTTTCGAGATATCGTAATGCAAAGTATAAAAAAAATCATAGATAACTTGATTTTTTTAAATGGAAAGGTATACATTGTTTTACATTGTTAGATAGGACATTTAATTACATTTTTTTATGATATAACATTGTTGGTATTTATGTTTTGCCGTTTTTTGATAATCCAGCTTTTTTACTGAATTTGCAAAGTTTAAGATTTTTAATCATAGATAACTTGATTTATTTAAATGGAAAGGTATACATTGTGTTACATTGATAGATAGGAAATTTAATTACAATTTTTTTGATGTGACATTGTTGGTATTTATTTTTTGCCGTTTTTTGATAATCCAGCTTTTTTACTGAATTTATCGATTTTGGAAGAAAATAATATTAAATTAAATGTTCAAATTGTCGACCACGCTGATTTAGATAATACTGAATTCTTTTAATAAAAGAAGCTTCAACCCGATCTAACATATTAGGAGTAATTGTAGCAAAAACATTTCTAATTCGCAATTTCATATTCTCAGCAGTTGTTGGTTCTTCCTCATATACTTTATTCTTCACAAAGCCCCAAAGAAAAAATCCAATGGAGTTATATCGGGAGATCTAGCTGGCCAAGATATCGGTCCTTGTCTTCCTATCCAATTTTCGTGAAACGTCGAATTTAACCACTGGGTTACAATTCTGGCATGATGAGGAGGTGCCCCGTCTTGTTGGAAATACATACCTCTTCTTTGAACCAAAGGTACATTCTCCAATAAATGATATAATTCGTTTTCTAGAAAATTATGATATTCTACCCCAGTGAGTGTGCCATTGAAAAAAAAAGGACCAACAATAGTTCCGCCGAATATACCTGCCCAAACATTCACTGACCATTTATTTTGAGAGACTAACCACAATTGGTGTGGATTTTCATTTGAATAAAAATGAAAATTATGTCTGTTCACAAATCCATTTCGATGAAATGTACATTCGTCGGTAAATAATATCCCCGATATAAAATTTTCGTTCGCATTTAACTGTTGTTGAATCCACTGGCAAAAATTAATTCGATTTTGAAAATCTTTGTTCTTTCAGCTCTTGATGTAATTGTACATGATAGGGGTGAGATTTATTTTTCTTTAACATTCGTCTCACGGAAGTTTGACTGATTTCTAAATTGTCACTTAATTTCGGAATACTAACGTGGGGGTTTTCAACTGTAGCTACAAGTACACGAAATTCATTTTCTTCATTTGTAACAACTTTAGCTCTTTCGTTTTTAGGATATCCAACACTTCCAGTACTTTCAAATCTTTCTATAAGATTGCGAAACGATTCTTCTCTTGGTTGTCTTCGATCAGGATAACGCTGCCCGTAGATTCGACGGGCCAATAAACAATTTTTGTTTGATTCTCCAAGCACAAATATCATGTCAACTAATTCATTTTGCAAAAAATTACTCATTATAATTCTTAAATAAACGTATTACGTATATGATGTTCGTAAAGTTAAGCGTCAAACATTCACACTGCAATAAAGTAATTAACTCAAAACAGATACTATTGCTGAATTTTGTTTCTAATATTCTTTTGTTTTCATAGCTTGATGTGATTTAAACAATTATACATACATATGTAAACCTACGAAAATCGACAAATTCAGTAAAAAAGCTGGATTATCAAAAAACAGCAAAAAATAAATACCAACAATATTATATCAAAAAAATTGTAATTAAATTTCCTATCTATCAATGTAACACAATGTATACCTTTCCATTTAAATAAATCAAGTTATCTATGATTAAAACTCTTAAACTTTGCAATTTCAGTAAAAAAGCTGGATTATCAAAAAACGGCAAAACATAAATATCAACAATGTTATATCAAAAAAAAATGTAATTAAATTTCCTATCTAACAATGTAAAACAATGTACACCTTTTCATTTAAAAAAATCAATTTACCTGTTATTGAAAATCTTAAACTTTGCATTACGATATCTCGAAAATTAAAAAAGATAATATTACTATTTTTACGATTTTATGTAGCACAGTCTATGACTAATCAACCATTAAAATTTTAGTGTTACACATTTCTCAATACGGTTGTTACAATTTTTCTTTTCAACCTCTAAATTTTCAAAAAATTGAATGCAGCGCCTAAATTGCGCGTTTAAGATACCTCATATAGTGAATAAATTGCCCTTAAAATTAACCAGGGAATCCAAATTTATAATAATATACGATATGTTCCATTTAAAAAAATATAACTTTGTGTTGTAATACCCGGTATACGAGTAGTAATTTTTGCGAAAATATTTTCTAATTGTACCCGAAAGATCCCACACCATCCTGCAATAAATAATTTTGAAAACGATATTGTATAAACTCATAAAGCTTCGTCCACGCACTATTGGCGGACCCTGTATAATATATTTATCTAAAAAGTGAACATTATTAATTATGCGAAATACGACATTATTTTATAAACATGTAAATAGAGATCGAATAAAAAGACTAAGCACCTTCTCTTCGGAACTTTCTGATGCATCTTAAGTAGCTATTCCTCCATATTATAATTCCGTCACGTTCAACAAGGATACTCTTGCGTCGTGTCTTTTGAAACTCAAAACCCATATCTTTCAAGAGGTTGAATAGTGCACTGCGTTTAAAATTTGGTAGATCGTCATCACCATTAATGGTAATTGGTGAAATGTTTACAATGAATTGTGCACGTCGAATAATTGGCTGTATATTATGGTCTTATACATTAACACGATCATTGAGTTGTGCACCTTTTCGTTTGGTGTTCCTTTTTGGTAGCATAAATGCTACGCTCTGTGCAACATAAGGCTTTGCTGGCTTCTATAACAGCTGCACTAATATTCATTGTGGCCAAGAAATAATTAAGTACATTCATAATGAGGCATTTCTCCTTACGGCTGAAGTGTTTTCCACTCGTTTTATGTTCGCAGGACCACATTCAGCTTCCATCTCCACATGATGCAAAATTCTAACCTCAATCATACAATTATAGAAATTATTTATCATTACCTTATAAGATGCGTGAATGAGATGCAGGCGTTCAGAAAAGAACGATTTTTAATAAATGGAGTTAGCTTAATTCGATAAATATCGTAGGAGAAGCAAGCAATAAATTTGACAGTACACGAGTTGATATTGATTTGTTATTAAATTACATTTTACGTTTGACAACATCGCTATGAAGAACATGTATACCGTTATTTAACTAAAGATGGTAAAAGAGAAAATTACTCCATAAGAAACCGTAATGAATTTGGAGGTTTGGACAGACTATAGATTATATCTATGCTTTGTTTGAATGATTGTTGGAAGAGTTCGTTCTGGTGGATTTATTTCCGAATTGCCCTATTTTTGCAGTTATAGAAAAAATATTTTTTTTATTTCGTACCAAAATGATAAATATTTGTCACTTGCATTAGTGTGTTTAATATTATTGAATGATTTAAACAGAATTTGGTATCAATCTACTTGAAAATTATTAAATTATGGTATAATGGAGAGAAAATCTTGTGAGGTTGGTTTATATAATATTTATTACTTTTCTTTTGTGACACTTTTTCCTATATATTTGCTAAATAAAGATATGCATAGGAACGTTATGTGAAGGTCACAATACTGTGAACTGTTTTTTATATTAATTACTTAGGAAATCTATGTAAGGACTGACACTAAAGAGACTTGTATAGTTCTTACTAATGTTAACAGAATATTGTTTATTTAGAGCACTTTCAACCTTTTTTTGTTAAAGATCGAAATTAATGAGTTAAGTAGTAACATCTTAATTTTCATTTTGATTTAGAATGTGAAATAAAAAATAATTAAGGGAAAGTTCGTATAAAATAAGTAACGACCGCACATAAATTCTGATATCGTATTTCAGTATCGATAGGAATCTGAAAAATAGTACAACACAATTTATCTTTCGTAGCATCAACATTGCAAATCAACCGAAAGATATCATCAGTTCAGGGATCTACCTATAAGAGAAATATCTGAATATACACAAAGCCCTGCTTGTAGGCAAAGATATGAACGTTTATTCCACCATAACCTACATAACCGTTTTCATTTTAAGCTCATGTACTCCTTAAAAATATTCTTCATTTTCCAATGTATATACATATGTTTATTGTTAAATTTTCGTGCATTACTTATCCATCAGGTATATAAGCTCATTCTATTTGGACTCGATTCTATTAATGCAACGAAAATGATTAGATAGCGAGCATACGTATGTTGATTATCTATAGAACTAATTTATTATTAATAAAATTTCATTCAGATAAAATGTAGAAGATAAGCTAATGTATAAATGCGACATGTTGCAGAACATTTATACAATTAAAAGTGTTGTTTGGAACGCCTCTTGGCTTCCAGCCAGTTGGCCTAATGTTCTTTGACGCTCTACAAGAAAATTACCGCAAGTGGGTGGAAATATATATTCGTGAAGCATTTTACTTGTCATATATTTTTTAATTTGCCCAAAAATAATTCAGTCGCTTCAGGCTAAGCTGCTCCGAGCATTTATTAATATTTTGTATTACACAAGAATCTAGACTAGATTTAGGGTTGTCGTAAAATGACGCTTTTTATGACTCTCTGTTAAATATTAAAATGGCTAAACACTGAAGCTGTATATTTCTCACTTTCATTTGTCCCCAAACATGTACAAAGTTAAAAGATTTCCGCCATAAATAAAATCTAAGAAAAATACGAAATAATAACCGAATTACAGTAAAACACTACAAGAAGTCTAAAATATATATCGAGCTACATTCATTTATATTCGAAATGAATCCCTTACATTTTAATTAAGACACATAAATCCCAACTTTTCCCTTTCCTATTATAAAATTAAAACGAAACGAAAATTTTATTTTAATGCTTTTTTATTGTTCCGAGTTAAGTGGAATTCCCATTAAATTTGCTTGAAAATTTTAAATTATGTTAAGCAATGCTGAATAAAAGACCTCTAACTTTAAATACTTTTACAGTTGCTAAATATTGTAAGGATCTTTAATGAAATTTTATAATATAATGTAAAATTTAAACGTTATTATTGTTTATAAATTACTAATTAATTGATATTGTGCGCAAAACTTATCTTTCACAATCTTATACAATATGAAAGGAATATTAGAAAAACAACACGGAGGCGGTTGTATCGATTTGAAATTTAAGCAGGAAATAATAATTACTGTGAAAATGATACGTTTTACTTTAAACTTTGTTCTTGGGAATAGGATAATTCGAATATAATGGCTGTAGATGACTCATTTGATATTTATTTGTTGCATTTATTTTGCATTTATTAATACAGAAAAAATACGAACCAGAGGAACCCTTAATTTAAAGATAAAAAACATTCTTACGCCACTTAATGTAGATGTCGATATGCAATAAAATACACGTCCTTAATGAGTAGTTGATGTGTATCGCCAGCATCTATACA
Organism: Vesta saturnalis; assembly: GCA_036346205.1. Taxonomy (NCBI): domain Eukaryota; kingdom Metazoa; phylum Arthropoda; class Insecta; order Coleoptera; family Lampyridae; genus Vesta; species Vesta saturnalis. Next base: position 673,738 of record JARFJB010000595.1, on the reverse strand, counting down.
AGGTGGCCAATCGAGGAGGGAATGGAATGTATAAAGACGAAATAAGTTAGAGAAATGATTTTTGGACCACGGGTAGATATCAATAGGGACTACATTTTAAAAATATTTTTGATCATATAGGGTGTTTCATGTTATTGGAGCAAACTTACTTTTATAAATGGAACACCCTACATATCACTACATTTTTGGAAAGCCCATAAAATACGCTTTCATTTAATACCAAATTGTATGGGTCCATCTCCTTTGGTTTAAAAGACATTCAATTGTTTAAAAAAATAATATTCCACTTGCGGCCGCCGCCTCTGATTTGTTAGGCGACTTTTGTTAATTTTAAAAGGGCAGAAAATAGAAAATTTGTTAATTTTCAAAATTTTTGTAAATACAACTTTTTTTTAAATTTTTTTAAATGGCACCCACCCGTGCTGTTCATGTCATTCGATGCCTCATTTGATATTCTTCCTTTTTCATCAAGCATGTATTATAGCTCTATTTAATGATTTACAAAATATTTTCACTTTATTTGCGAAATTGCGATTGCAATACAAAAAGACTGAAAATAGAGATATTAAGTTGGCCATGGGATTGCAGTTTCTTACTAAAAAATTTTTTTAAGGAAAAACAAGAGTTAATATAACAATTACAAATTGATCTAATGAATTATTTTAAATTTAACAGACTTTTTGAACAAAATTAATGCATAGAACACTCTTGCTTCTAGGCAAATTTAAATCAGTCTTTAGTACAATTTCTGAAGTACTCAATTTGATTATGTTCAGATCAGCGAATTCATTTGTTACGTCTTTTTGTAGATGTAAACGTATAAAGATGGCCATGGAATTGCAGTTTCATGCAAAAGAATTTTTTAATCAAGTTGTATTAATTTATAAAAGAAACTTTGGCGTTCCTTTTCATGCAAAAAAATTTTTCCAAGTAAAAACAAGAGTTAACAGAACAACTACAAATTGACTGAATTAAATTATTCCAAATTAAACAGAATTGTTTGAACAAAATTGGTGCATACTGTTACACACGTGAATCTTTCGTTCAAGGCAAATTTAAATCAATCCTTAATGAAATTTCTAAATTTAAATCAGTCCTTAGTAAAATTTCGAAGTACTCAATTTGATTATGTTCAAATCAACTTTTCCATTTTCTACGTATTTTTGTAAATTTAAATTGATTACTGATCAAATAACTAAGATTATTTGGAATTAATGTTTAAGCTCGCAATTAAAAAACAAGAGTGCCACGACAATATTGTGTTGAAAAAAGAAAAATTGTTTGTAATAATTGGTTCTATTCAGTATAAACCTAATTTGTGTTTTAATTTATTCAAATGATTCTAAATATTCAGGAAATGGTTTTAATGATTTTTATTCTTGTGGAATGTCACAAAAATTGCTTACTGGCAAGTAGAATCTACGCACCAAGATATCCCGATGCTGCCGCGAGCTAAGGCCTTTCAAGTTTAAAAATCGGAAAGTAGGAATTAAAGCAGTGACAAATGATGAAAACCAACTTACAGTTTTACTTGCAATGCAAAAAAATCCTCTTATCAGTATTTCACAAATATCACGTATGACTGATATACAAAAATCTAACGTGAAAAATATGTTAAATGCCCATTAATACCGTGGATATCATATAGAACTTCATCAACAACTATAAGGTCAAGATTTTGAACGAAGAATTAATTTTTGCAAAAAATTGCATAAGTTCCTAAATTTCTCAATTCTATATTAACTAGTGACGAAGCTACTCTCAAAAGTACTGAACAGACATAACATGCGTCATTATGGCACTGAAAATCCTCATTGGATCAGGCATGTTGACCAACAAAATTGGTGGTTACTAAATGTGTGGGGGAATTGTTGGGTCCCATGCTATAGGTCCTTAGTTGTTTGGAGATACTCTAACCTGCGAGGTGTATTTAAATTAAAGAGACGTGCTACCTAACCTTGTTCAAGAGATTATTGAAGCAGTTTATGGAAATATGTGGTTCCAGCATGATGGTGCACCCGTCCACTACCATCGAGACATATGAACATTTTTAAACTACTGTAGAGAAAATCAGTGGATAGGTCGAGGAGGACCCATTTCTTGCCCACCGAGGTCACCTGATCTGATCCCTCTCGATTTCCTTCTGTGGGGTTACGTAAACAATTATGTGTATAAAGAAAATATCACGTGGCGACATTAGAGTTAGTGAAAAATAATATTGCGCGACGTGTTAATAAAATTAATGAGAAATTGATTTTTGATTTTTTTTCTTTTTCATTTTATTGTTCTTGTTTTGTTGTAATCTGTATTTGTTAATTTTATTACATAGTGTTGCTAAAATAATACATATTTACAGTTATTTTCACCAGCCTAATTTACTGAAAACAATGCATAGTGAATTTACGATATTAAGACAAATTTGGTAATGCCAACAGATAAAAAAAAAATTAAAAATACTTTGGAAGATTCGAATTTTTACAGTCTCAAAACTTTGTAAGTGATAGATATTTAAGAACGCCAAAGTTTCTTTTATAAATTAATACAACTTGATTAAACAATTCTTTAGCATGAAACTAAAATTCCATGACCATCTTTATACGTTTACATTTACAAAAATACGTAACAACTGAAATCGCTCATCTGAACATAATCAAATTGAGTACTTCAGAATTTTACTAAGGACTGATTTAAATTTGCCTAGAAGGAAGAGTGTTTTATGAATTCATTTTGTTCAAAAAGTCTGTTAAATTTACAATAATTCCTTAAATCAATTTGTCATTGTTATATTAACTCCTCTTTTTAAAAAAAAAAAAAAATTTTTAGTAAGAAACTACAATCCCATGGCCAACTTAGTACCTCTATTGTAAGCCTTCTTCTATTACAATAGCAATTTCACATATAAACTGAAAATATTTTGAATGCTTGATGAAACAGGAAGAATATCAAACAAAGCATCGAATGACACGAACATCACGGGGGGGGGGGGGAGGGGCATTAAAAAATTAAAAATGAAGATATTTGGAAATACTACAGAACCACAAAAAATTTTTTGTCATTTTAAAATAAACAAAAGTCGGCTAACAAGTCAGTGGCGGCGACCGCAAGTAGAATATTTTTTCGAAAAACAATTGAATATCTCTAAAACCAAAGGAGATAGATCCATATAATTTGGTATCAAATGAAAGCGTATTTTATGGGCTTTCCAAAAATGTAATAATATGCTGGGTATTTTATGTGTGTAAGTTTAGTTGGCCCCAACAACATGAAACACCCTGTATGATAAAAAATATTTTTAAAATGTAGTACATAATGATATATACCCGTGGTCCAAAAATCATTTCTCTAACTTATTTCGTCTTTGCATCTTCCACCCCCTCCTCGTTTGGACACCTTGTATACGAAAGTTTGCTGCGTTATAACTTAATTTTTTTTATATAAAAAACATATTTACTAATATTGGGGTTAAAAAAAAGTTAGTAAAATATCTGGTTTGGATCAACATACTAAGTGGAAATTAAACGAAATGAAATAATACATGTTTTTGAATAATGATAGACTCGCAGACATATTTTACAAACTATAGACATGTTTCCGCCGTTTCGAAAGTTCTAGGTGCAACGTAAAATAAGATACCATTTACAATTTGCATACGGGCACATCTCATCCATTTTACAATTCTAATACCTATTAGTGGTATTTTTCACGGTCATATTTTTAAAACTTAGTATTAAGCATTGAACTAAATGAAATTAACGTAAATTGCATTGATGAATATTAAAAATATTCTACAGCTTACGCTAATTTCAAAAATTGCAAAAATCATGTACCATTCCTGCACAGCATCAGGACAGCAATGACATTTCAAAACGACACAATCTTTTAAACGTCAAACCATCTAAATGATCAATGAAAAAAAAAGTTTTTAACTTCTCGGCTGTTGTGAGCAGGGCAACCATCCATTCGAAACCAAATTTCTTCTTCTTCGGGAGCTACTTCTGCTATAGCCGGTAAAATTTGCCCTTGCAGTAAATCCAAAAACTTATCCGCGCATAGATTTTCCTCATAAAAACATGGTCAAATAATATGCTGTCCGACCATTAATTTTTTGACGATTCTAAGATCGGCTTTCAACAACAATTTCAGGCCTTTTTGTTGAACAAATCCTATAATTTTGCACGTTTGGTTCATTATTTACCTAAAACAAATCTTCTTTAAAAATTGTCGGTCAAGATCAGCCTTCCCCAGATCTCAGAACAAAACTCTGCTCTTCTCTCAAAATTCCGCTTGTGACACTTAAGTTTGTACGAATGGAAATTATTCTTTTTCAAAATTTTTAATGCGGTTGTATTATGTATTCCAAAGTGGTTCACAATTTCTCGAAAACTTATAGCAGGATTTTCAACTGCAGTTAATACATTTGTAGTATTTTCTTCTTCAAACACATTTCTTTGAATATTGCCTTTATAATTTACTGTGCTCGTGCTACTGCCGGAATAAAACATTTTACAATTTTTATTCTTTCCGAAACGGTGTACGACATTTTTTAAGTCTATTGTTATGACAAATAGACTGACAACATGACAATATTTATAATAATTTTGAAAGGTAAGGTCATCTTGACATTTCATTGCTATCCTGATGCTGCAATTTTTGAAATTAGCGTAAGCTGTAAAATATTTTAATAGTTTCAGCTGATAGAGAATTCAATTCTTTAAAAAAAGTTTCTGTAAAGTTTTTACCTAAATAATTAGGGAAGCAGGATTTCCATTGGATTTCTATGGTGCGTCCGACCATTCACCACACGGTATAGTATTTTTAACAATGTAAAAGCACATCAAAGTGATTGAAAAATTTCAGATATAGCAAGGCCTAGGATTCAGTTGGGCACGACCATATGAAAAATGTAATCAGACATTCAGAACTACCATAAAAATTACAAGATCTCTAAAACCACAATTTTTAATGAAACTTATCTTGATTTTGGTCTAAAATGTTCTTCAAAGTTCAAGATCAAAATGGGAGCTCTTCAAGGAGGCCCACTAAGTTCAATTATTTTCAATATGTGTTTGAACTTTATTTTTGATGAGTTATCTGAAATTACTATAGCAAAAGACAGCGGTTTTAAATTACATTCTGGTATTGATCCTATTACTATTTTAGGTTTTGCCGGTAACACCACTTGTTTTCATCATCAGCGGTTGACCAGTGATGATAGCTTAGTTATTGAAAAACGTTCGGTGTTTTTTATTTTTTGTGTGGTACGTGGGTGTATTTTGTTTGTAATGTTTGCTTTTGAAGCACTACGAGTACCTTCATCTTGAGTTAATGTAAAACGATGTACATTTTCAGACACCTTCTATAATAACAATAATAACACACTATAATATTTTTACCTCAGATACCGGAGGATTATATTACTCGAGTGCATCGTGCAAAATAAGGGCATAATAATAATAATAATAATAATAATAATAATAGTAATAATAATATTTATTTGCCCAACAGGAAACCTACTTATAGGGCATACAGAATATACAAGAACTAAAGATATTCTTACCAAATAATATAATAAAACAGCAATGAAAATAAATGTAAACTATAACAACATAAACTGTAATAATAATATAATACATAAAAAATAAAAAAAAACCAAGTCAACAACAAAATCACATATAACCTAGGCTAAGCCAATTTATCGATTCCAGTTTGGGATGCCTCCAATGACTCCATTTCTAGTTTGACATCTATCGTTGAATTTTTGAATGACTTGTGTTGTTTTGAGCAGTTCATTACAAAGATTGGACGAATTTTGAAATGTGAATAGCTATAAAATGCATCGTGTTCATTGCTACCACAGTAGTCTCGCAGATCGCTTAAGTAATTTTGATATGGCGTTATTGAAATCTAAATGCATCATTACATATGAGTAACTTTAGGAGTTGAGATGTAAATTTAGACTGTGTGAGTGGAAGTTTTATTCCCTTGACTGAACGGAGTCGTTATTGTTACATCCTCAGCAGTTCCTCCGAATAGGTTCAGTTTGGTACAGTCACTAAGTTTCACGTTTGAAATATTCAGTAGTAATGACAGTGATAAATACGAAATGATTTCGACAGTTTACGAAATGTTGTTATGATAAGATCCTGGCACCGAAGGCGAATTTATGTTACCTAATGGTAATATGCTTGAGGAAGTTGTCATAAAATTATTTCGTATTTATCACTGTTTTTGCAATCAGACTCCCATATACAGTATATTTGTCATTAACACTTGATTCATACATATTTAAATTTATTTATTAAACTGTCAGGAATTTTCCTATCGACCGAAACTGATAATTCCCCTGGGGTGTTTCTATTGTAATCTTAATGTTCTTGGCCCATTTTAATCACATGATGATAAATTAGCTTATTTCATTGGATTTCTGTTTCGGCAAAAAAATTTCCACTGAATTTTATTTAACGCTATTGCCAATAGTTTGCGGTTTCTTAGCAATTTGCAACGCTTGTAACAGGAATCAGTATCAACCCCCGTCGCACATTTACGATAATATTCTATGCTTCCAAAAATGTGCTTTAACGGTATACAGGGAGCAAAATGCTTTCTTTTTATTGCTTTTCGCGCATCGAACTTGTATTGCTTCTTCGTTTTCGGTGACTACTTCAAATGGTGTAGACCTTACTGTTCATGTGATGTGTGCGATACGTATCCCGTGATAGAAGAATATATAAAGGTTTATTTTCACCGAAATCGATTGGTTCTCTCCTCTTTTTGGTCAAATTGATAGTTATGTTACTGATTATGGCGTTGATTACTTCCATATATTGAGAATTACTAGGGTTTTTATCTAATCGATGCTGTGGAGGAACTAAAATGTCTATCTCGTATAGAACTGTATCGGGTCGCCCGTTACGATAGGGCCGTTTGATAAGGTTGCACTCGATGTGTAAATTTGCGTGCTTAATTATTAGTATATTTAAAGAAGGCGCATGTAAAACAATAGCTTTCAATGTCCTCAATTCGAATTCCAGCATGCGTCCTACGTTATTTATTTAGCTGAAATCTACATCGAATATGCAGCTAAGCTGGCAAATAGCGTATTGTTACTTGTCGTCAAACTAAACAAATTTTACGGTGTTTAATATGTGTATATGCGCTTAGTTCTTGCAATTTATATGCACCGTGAAGAATTTGGATTACTCTCGACTCCTCCTTATACTAAAACTTCTCATTTCCCGCGTCAAGTTTTCGTATGCTATTACATCTAACCCAACTACACCAATTACGCACTGTTTGTGAAAAGCAAGTTCGAGTGTATGATAGACATGAAGCATTACCAACACCCCCTATGCTAAATGTTATCGACATGTTATTTTACATTGCCGAAAGTAGTTCATAATCACTTCAATTGGTGGTCGAAGATTATGGACATTATAGTAGTACCATACTTATTTACAGCGATTTTCGTAACAAACTCGTTGCACACCAAGTCCGTTTTGACTATTCAAATTGATTATTACGTGCTCGTTTTTCCATGGCAACTTGGGCATAGTATCTCTCATGAAAATATCCCTAAAGCATGGTACATTTATCTAATTTTTGGAAACGGTTTCAAGTACATTGTATCACCGCGATTACGACGTGAGGACTATTGCAATATTTGGGCATTGTTTGCATCATTAATTACCCAAGAGATCCCGATGCTTCACTTCTGACTGCCAGTAGACCGGCGATAATTAGTATTAGAAACGTTAGTAGACCCATTGTTTGGGTAGAAAAATTATATTTAGAATTTTGATGTTGTGTTTTTATCTTAAACGATTTACGGTATGTCTTGCGTTTACAAGTTGTCGGCTTTATGGCTCTCGATAAATTTTTGGATTTCATTGCGCAAACCAAACAAGGTCGTAAACGTCTGTTTCACTCCCATCCCCAGTCTCCTTACTGCTTCCGTAATTGCCCCGCGGCTAAAGCAGTATTACTTTTCTAAGCTCGCGCCTGGTGATTTAAAACGTTGCCCAGCTCTTTTAAAAAAATGTATCAGCTCTATGTATAACTTGGAAATTCGTATTATCCCTATCGCTAAAATGGTGGTTTTTACATTCGGCGTCTAGAGGATTAATACCCGAATCTCCTCGTCTCAATCCTTTCCCTAATTTTGTACCAGGACCACAATACTGATAACAAGGAAGATGTAGCCCAATGCTCTATCGCTTCCTAACATTGTTCCGCTACGTTACTCTTCGGCGGATTTATTAGGAAACTACACCCTGATTATAATTTTTGTGATTTTGCTTTTATAAAAACCGCTACAATCTGTGTCTGCACAAACATATTTTGTAACAAACATAAGAAGAGTTTAAAACATAATACATTGTGAATGATACAAATACATATTCTATTTCTAGATTTCGATAACTCCTTGTCATCTCTCGTAGTGTATAAGTTTCCTTGCTCTTGTGGAAAAGTATAAATTGAAATATCAAAACGTAGCTTTGACACTAGACGTAAAGAACATATATTTTTTAGATTGGACCAACCAGAGAAGTCTGTGGTGCCTGATCATGCTTTAAATAATTTAAATCATGACATTTTAAGAATATGGAATGTTCACTTACAGCGTGAAATTATTATGATATATAAACATCTAAATAACTTCAAGAAGAAAATCTCCCATTACATAGGTTTTGCCATCTTAAATTAAAAAATGGCAAAATCTTTTGGCATGCCTAGATATTTTGTTGTGATTTTCCTAGACCTTGAAGTAAATGCTTTAACAATTAAATATGTTAAGTTACCAGCATTAACTTAACATATGTAATTCAAATTAAAAAACATATTAAACGTACACATTGTGTTTTCACTGCACAATAACAATTACTATTATTAATAACTAAATGTTAGATATGGCTAGATCTTTAACTATGCCAAAGTTCTATTTGTGACAGTTATTATCAACTTAAATAACGTTTTTCACAACTTTAATTCTTTTATTATGATATTTTTCATTATCCATTAGAAGGCGTCTGATTTATCGTCTTCAAGACAGTTAGTAACGTTTAATTTATTTATTCTTTATTAAAATAAAATTAGATTCCATTGTTGGGTTTATACGTTTATCAAGCTGTTATATTAATAGCGGACTTATACTTGGGTTTTATTTATTTTGTCATCTCAATTACTTCTTAAACAATATTGTCATTTTCTGAGGACGATAACTGTAATTTTTATCAAAACGTTTAAATTTATATAAGAGTTAACGGAAAATACACCATTTAATACCCAAAAATAAGTATTTTAATTATTAAAATAAAGCTTCTACTACATAAAAGGCAGATACAGCTTTTGATTGTTTTGAACAAAGCCTAATATTAACTGGAGTGGGTGGGCCAAAGGTCATCACTTAAGCCACATCATAAAAATAAGATAAAATATGCGTCTGAAACCGGATGCTGTATGAAACATTAGTCATACCTGTTTAGCATTGAACAAAAGAAGATACTTTAGTAAACTATACACATGTTTTGGATACCCGGTCCTGATTGCAAATAAAAATAGGCATCTTTAATTTAAATTTACCTTTCATTACAAATAAGGTTTAAGGAATCATTTTGGTCAAAAATATAAGCTAGTTTAACTACCATTTTCACACACAAAGTGACCGTCTTCCTCAGATGCACCAACACACTTTTCGTGAATTTAATTTAAGGCATCCTTGGCATGAAAACCAACCCCTCAACAGATATCGTATTTAAAGCTTTCCTAACGCAATAGATGCAATAGGGATTTACATAATCATCAGATTTTTCGAAATTTCGGGTTTAGAAGTAGACAAGCATTTTGTAACTGTTTATTTTTTTTTTTAGAATCATTTTTCTTTGCTAGCATCTTTCATTCATTTTCTTGATCCAACTACTAGAGAATTTTTCACGGGTCTAGACATTAACTTTGCTGTCCTATGCGCATTTCATTTAGTCATTGATTTTACAGACTTAAACGTTGCGATTTTTTGGTAAGAATATGGAGTACTAGTGTCACCACCAGATATGTCTTATGTAGTTAATAAGACTGGAATTAATTGAGCAATATTACTTTCAAAAATGAAGTTGATAGAAATGGCGATATTTCACCGAGAGTTGACGTTTTTGGGACTGATTGGTTTTGCTTGCTATTGCGTTTTTGAAAAAACTTGCGTCATATTTCTTAATTCGGTTGTCATGATCTGCTTGTACTTCTTCAACCGCGGTAACTGATGAAAGGACCAAACCAGTTTGGGAAGCCATACTAGGATTTTTAGTTTAGGCCTTTATTAGCGTTTCTAACAGTGGCAACATTACAAAAAGCCTTACCAAACACGCTCATAAATCACAAAGTCATATTTTAGCTACCTTATTGGTGATCTATTTAAGGCGCTCTCCTGCATATAGACTTTTGAGTGGGTCACAGAAAGAGCAGTCAAGAGGTCCCATACGATAGGGAATCAAACCATTACACTATTCATACTTCGAGCTAAGGGGGTTAAGGGTCCGATGTCTGTAACAATTATATCTATGCTCAATAATATTTTTGTAACTTCGGATGCAACTGCGTGTTTCTCAAAGTCTTCTAAATATTTAAGCAATTGTTCACTCTCCAGCCAATCAGTGCCATTTGAATATCCTGCATTTCCGGCATGGCCACATAATTATCAATTCAATCAATCTGTTTCTAGGAAAAAGCACAACAGGTGCAATGTATTAACCAGATGTCGTATTGTGCAAGTCAGCGTTGTGTATTTGGTCAGGTTAAAACTATATTTTTTGAGAACTGAAGAAAATAGATTAAAAAATGTTGTGACTCAGCCGTTTTGGAAACTCTCTTATATTCTAGTACTGTATGAGTCAGTTGCTATTCCTCTTGCACCTATGTAAGGATCTGCTTAAACTTGTCATCTTAGAAGATAAGTTTTTGGATCGCCATATTGAATAATTCACCTTTATTTATTGCATGTTAGCTATCTCACCACCTTAACAGTAAAGTCTACTGTTAATGTCGTTTCTTTTTTAAAGGTTCGAATAATTTAAAATTAACCTTGAGATAAGTAGGGCACATAGCCATCGGTGCACAGAGAAATGGGAACCAGCCCTCGAGGAGGTTTAGAACCCTATTAATGATTCTGAAAGCATATTTTGCACAAAACTTGGTTAAGGCATAACTATTTTTATACCGGCATTAAGAAATATGGTTGGTGTAAACATCTACCAGTTATGAAAAAATTTGCTAATTACATCTATTAATTCGGGGATTAACGTAATCCTGGCTTAAAGCACCTTTGCGCCAACCGGCCCTTGGATGTTTTCGCCGCATCATGTCAGGTGTGAATCAATAACCACTTACTACGTTAAAAACTTTCCCTCCTAAAAGGAAAGCCATTTCAAAGAGTCCAAAAAGGCTTGCATGGGTTTGTAAGTGAGTGTTACCGTGTTTGCGTGTATGCGTGCGTGTGCGTGCATGTGCGTGAAAAATTGTACGCGCGTGCGTGTGTATGTGCGTAAGCGTGGATATGTGCTTATATGTCTGTGCGTGCGTGTGTGTATACGTGTTTGCGTGTGTGTGTGATGAATCTTTCGTAAGGGATATCCCAAAAACTGATTGCAGTCAGATTTCACATAAGCATTAAGGATCTGCGGGGTAAGGAGTAAAAGTAGTAGCCGTGATTGTATTCAACCTTGACATAAAATTTTAGTGGAATTTGGGGAGATCAGTGCAGTGGTTTCGGAGTAATACAAATAGTATGAACAAAATCACGTTAAATGCGAATGAAGCGCATCAGTCCTCACGGAGGCATACCATTTGTTGATTTAGAATACACAATAATGCGGTTTAACAAATTATATCAATATTTTAATTGTTTTTTAGCTATATCGCATAACGCAAATAAACTGAAACTAAATGTGATGATAGCCCTTCGTTGCCATTAATTGTGTCATGAAAGACACGTAACAGCTGGTTCTACCAGCTCAGTTGATGTATAGCCATATAAGTGTTACAAGCTTTTTAAATATTTTAGGTGAATACAGAAATTGGTTCGAATCTGACAAGGAATAAAGTTTATTTTATTTTATTCTTAACTTTATTAAATACATAAATAAAATGTGTGCTTTGCTAGAGTAACACTATAACTAACTGTGCTATCAAGATACAAGCCCTAATCGATGTAAATTTTGTCTTTATGTATGTAGTTTTTTTATTTTAATAAAAAAATTTAATAAGAAAAAATCACAAACAAGAAGTTTAATTAAAATTTAACAAGTCCGGGAGTATTCTATATTTTATTATGTGTGCAAATAAGTTTTCGCCGTTTTTGATCAAAAATTGGCCATTTACTGTAAAATAACAGAACCTATTTGAAGTACGCTTTCTATTTGGCAGCAAACGGATACCGCGTCGGAAGAATGTTTCATGTTTTGGGGGTATACACGAATCGATACACCTTCACACGAAGTATTGCTGAGACAGGCCATGTGCCACAGATCGAAATAAGTGTAAATCAGAAAGAGCGAGTGTTTTCAAGAACCGGCGACGAAACATGTGGACGAGCATTATCATGTAGGAGGATAATTTTGTCGTGCTTGGAGTAGTACTCACATTAGTTTGAGTGTTCGACATCAACTGTGTTCGGTAGACATCCCGAGTAATGGTTTCGATAAGAAAATCACTAATATGTTAAGGTTATATTGTTCTAAGATGTTCAACCGTGTATAAAAGAAATGTGAATCATTTTTTTAATTTTTGTACAAAACAATTTTAAATCATAAACCAAGTGATATAAAACAGTTGGTTAAATAATTTTGAAAACATTGTTAATGACATTTCCGTAAAATAAGTTAACATGCATGCAGTACAACCCACCAGTAAGAAATGTGAAAAGAATCTGAAATGTACACTTCTAGAATGCAATGTTTAGTGTATTTCAACTTATATACTCATATACAGGGTGGGTGTCTACCGCGTGGTCAGAGGATTGATTCTTAACCATTAGAGATATCAAAACCAATTTTGGTGTGGTAATACACGATCATTGAACCTACATTCTACAAATATTTAGGTATATACAGGGTGATTGACAAAAAATATGCCAACCCAAACCTGTGTTTTTTGAATGGAACACCATGTATATTTTTGCATTTTTTGATTCACTGTTACATTTAGAATAAGAGTATAGAACTTTGTATATGTATCAGTAACCATTCTGCAGATATCTCTCACTTTAGTACCAAACTTTGGTACCACCATGCGAGCGTTGTCACCACGGTTTTGTAAATCTGTAAATCGACTATTAATAATAGTCTACTAACAAACAAACTGGAAAATTTTTCTAAAATATGTAAAACTATACAGAATAATTAACTCACGCGAAATGTAATTTTTCTCAATTTTTCAAATGTATATTTTTTCACATTTCGATTCCCCGTGAAAAGTAGATGCTAATTGATAATAAGTTTCATACCCATAAGATGGGCCCTTTTTGAGATATTGACGCTTTTACGTAAAAATATTCTTAAATACAAATTTACTTTAACAATAGAATTCAACAAAACAAATCAGGTAGGCTAGCCGCTTGTAGGTTAGCCGCTCGTAATAAAGGGGAACAATTGCATCTGTTGTTTTGACGTTTGTATAATCATTAAAATATTGTTCGATTAGTTTGTGTATTTTTGGATTTCGCTTTGCAGTTTGCAAATAAGAAATGGTTGATATGACCTTTATTTACGGCGACGCTCAAAGAAATGCTTTGCTGGCTACCCGTTTGTACTGTGAACGATACCCAGAGAGAAGGCTGCCGCGGAAAGAATTGTTTATGAATGTAGCTGAGAGATTTATCAATTCTGGAAGTGTGTGTTATCCCAAGCGCGCAAAAACAAGCCCAAATGAACAAATTGAGTTTCAAGTTGTGGCATCTCTTATAGAAAATCCACAAATTAGTACCAGAGAGCTGAGTAGACACCTAGACCTAAATAGAAACACAGTTCGCAGATTTATTAAAAAAACAAATTGCATCCTTATCATATCGAGCAACATCAAGCTTTATGTGAAATAGATTTTCAAACTCGTGAATCTTTCTGCCAATGGGTAACTACTAAAGTCAATGAAGAACCCAATTTTGTTAATAACATTAACAAAACGGATGAGGCAACTTTTTACAATAATGGCAATATTAATACACATAACTATCATCACTATTCAGATACTAATCCATACATCTTAAGAGTTGTTGATCATCAGCATCGATGGTCAGTTAATGTGTGGGGTAGTATAATCAAAATTTAATGTGGTTGGTCTTTTTTTCTTTGATGGGAGTCTTACTGGAGAAGGATATTTACAGCTTTTGTAAAATTATTTACCCGAGCTTTTGTAAAATATCGAGGTAGATAATATCCGTACGATGTGGTTTCAACTGGATGGCGCCCCTCCACACTATGCAATCAACGTTAGGCAATATCTTGGTAGAAATTATCCGATGAGGTGGATAGGACGAAGTGGTGTGCAAAACTGGCCAGCCAGACCATCGGACCTTACGCCCCTTGATTTCTTCCTTTCGGGCTACGTTAAAGAAAAAGTTTACCAACATCCTACCACCACAAGCGAAGATATGAAAAATAGAATTAGATCTGCGTTTCAATCCATTTCGCCTCTAATGTTGTTGCGAGTGAATCTTTTATTTACCGAGCGAATTGCAAAGTGTTTAGGTAGGCGTGGTCAGCATTTTGAACATTTAATTTGAATTTATGGCTTTATTCGTTTATAGTTACTTGTTCAACATATTTTTAGGCGTAGAGAATTATTTTATTATTTAGTTATTAATTAAGTTTTCCTATGAGTTAAAGAATTTATTTCCCATTCGTATTTTCTTATTTGCTCTGGATTTTGTTTTATTTGTTCTTCTGAATGTCAATATTTTCAAACAAAGCGTCTTATGGCTATGAAACCTATTATCAATTAGTAGCTACTTTTCACAGGGAATCGAAATGTGAAAAAATATACAGGGTGATGCATTTGAAAAAATTGAGAAAAGTTACATTTCGCGTAAGTTAATCATTCTGTATAGTTTTACACGTTTTCGAAACATTTCCCAGTTTATTTGTTAGTAGACTACTATTAATAGTCGGTGGTATAAACAGATTTACAAAATCATGGTGACAACGCTCACATCGTGGTTCCACAGTTTACTATATTTTGGTACTAAAGTGACGATATCTGCAGAACGGTTAGCGATACAGACACAAATTTTTATACTTTTATTCTAAATGTAACAGTGAATCCAAAAACGCAAAAATATACAGGGTGTTCCATTTAAAAAGCACAGGCTTGGGTTGGCCTATTTTTGTCAATCACCCAATGATAGTGTATTACCACACCAAAATTGGTTTTGATATCTCTAATAGTTACGGAGAAATCCTCCGTCCACGCAGTAGACACCCACCCTGTACATACATCTTTGTATCTTGATACAAGACTGTACTCAAATAAAGGAAAGATTTTTTTGTGATAAAAATGACATTACCTGAGGCACAATAACAATCACATTACTTCATCAACATCAAAATTTACTAAAACTGTTTGATTGAAATAACACCTTCTGTTTTCTTATTTATTTCCAAAGAAAGAACCAGTTAAATGGCAATTATGAAACAATTAGAATGAATCACAAATTAAACTGACTGAAAAGATCATTTTACTAAGCAAATATACATTATATAAACCTTCTAAGGAAATTACGCGGGTATAATACCCTGAATTCTGAAGCTTGAAAAATGTACCTAATCTCAAATTTATCTACGGTTTCTACATGTTGTTGAGGGATAAGGTGCTCACCAAGTTAAGCTATTATGAATCTCGTTCGTGTTCAAATTCTAATTTTAAAGCAAAATCTTCGTAAAAATTAAAGTTAAAAAGTGTTATTAATTGCTTATTTTAAATAGAACCACAAATTATGATGTTCAAAACGGTCGTAATTTTTCATGCTGTGAATTTAGTAAGATGTCTTTAACGCACAGTTTTTGACAGCTGTTAATATCTCTATTTATCAACTAAATTGGCAAAGGATAAAAATGCCACATTTCGAACTTCCTGGCAATTTGTTGCTATATAATAAATTTATTTCCATTTAATAAACTTAAACGTATGAAATATGACTTTCACCATTATTACACATTAAAGTACTTATCTTTTTTGGGTTTTTGTATGATATATTTCTATATTTAAGTTATAAAATCTAAACGTTTCTATAACACTTACAGTTATCTTCGTCAATAGTAATATTATCTTTCAAGATTGTTTCAACATCTTTAACAATTTTAAAAGATAATATTAATACTGACGAAAATAACTGTAAGCGTTATCGAAACATTTAGACTGTATAATTTAACATACATCATATAAAAACCCAAAAAAGATAAGTATTTTAATATTAAACGTATAAAATTCAAATCTGTGCAATATGTATTAAAGAAAACTGCAAAACATTTATTAATAGACAAATAAGAACGTTATTTAACCCTCTAGCTGGCAGGGCTGGCTGCGTTTTGGCCAGTCACAACTAAATCAAAGTATCTCTCAATGTCAATATTATTTTCGTTGCAACCGGCTACCTAACCCTTTGTCAGGTATCGTTCTACGCACCGTTGTATGTTTGAACGCTCTCTGTGTTTCGTTTTCGAACTTATGAAGTTATGTAGTGACTTGCTTCGGACTTGCACGACAAAATTCAACGTGTTGAATCGTTACTTTTCATTAATCTTGAAAAATAGTTCTAGTTGTTTTTAAAACATACAAAAATATTGGTGAGTAGATAATAACCTATATTTTATTAGTAAGATGTTAGATT
This sequence comes from Vesta saturnalis, assembly GCA_036346205.1. Taxonomy (NCBI): domain Eukaryota; kingdom Metazoa; phylum Arthropoda; class Insecta; order Coleoptera; family Lampyridae; genus Vesta; species Vesta saturnalis. The sequence goes on along the minus strand of JARFJB010000595.1, from coordinate 656,871 downwards.
ACTTGTTTTCTAAAATTGTACGACCGTTAACAGCTAACCAAGACAGCCTGCCAAAAGACGGGTTCGTTTTGGAACGGGAATTTTCTTTACATTTAATTGTAGGTTTTTGATAGAATTTTAGTAGTTTAGGCATTTGTTCATTTCTACCATCAAACTTGGTGTATATTAGTATCTTAGTGTCTTCTATCAGAAAAGATCCATTTCTTCCTAAATATCACGATGTTGTAAATAAGAGATGGAATGTGGAAAACTTATCAAATGAGGAAGTTCAGAAAATGATTATGGATTCCCGCGGCGAGTTCGACGACGACGATAGTATAAAAGATCTAAACTTATTTGTTTATGACCAGGAACAAATTGAAGAGTGCATTGATCTTATGCAAAGATCATGCTGATTTAATTACTAAGTGGCAACTGAAAGTTTAAGTGTCAGTAGTCAGCTTGAAGTTGCAGAAGTAGTATCTAAATTAGTTGACGATCCTTTTACTCAAATTGAATTGTCCCCTCAAGCCAATCATCATCATCTAAGAATGGATCATTACCTGATACAAGACCATTATCTGAAGAGAATTACCTCAAGAAGGACCAACTGAAACAATGTATGCTGAGCATCCACGTTTGAAAAGCTGACGTGTCAAGCTACCGCATTCACCATTACCTGTGGAAGAACTGGGTGGACTAAATATTCAACTACATAACGGTGGATTTGTTGGATGCACTGCAGCGATTCCTGAATCAAATGCATTTGAGAAAATTGTTTGGCGAAAACGCATTTGCAACTTCATCGTAATGAAGTGGTATTTCGAGGTGATGCGAGATTACCAGAAAGGTTTAATGAGTTGAAGACACCGTTTCATTGTTTCAAGTGTTTCTTCACTGATGAATTTTTGGAGGTCATACTGGTTTCACAAATTTGGGTGCTCGACAGAATGATGTAAATACAAAGTTCACAGTGAGCAGTGTAGATATCAGGCAGTACATCGGAATACTGTCTGTTTATAAATAACCAAGCTTAGAAGAATACTGGGGTGAGCATTCGTTGGAGCCTATTCGAACAACCATGACATCAAAACGTTTTTGCCTGATTCGAAAACACATCAGGTTCAATGATTTCTCTCTTATGAAAGTTCGTACTCATCAAGAACATGATCAAATATTCAAGATCAGACCAATTCATGATCATTTGAATGAACGTTTTGATTCCGTGCCGAAATCAGCTCTATTAGTGTTGATGAGCAATTGTCCTCCACAAAGATGTTAAGTTCAGTCAGGCAATTTGTGCCAAACAAATGTGATAAACGGGGAATGAAATTATTTGTGCTGTATGATTCTTCTCGATTTTCATATCATTTCGAAGTTTACTGTGGCAAAAATGATTACATTATTCTTCCCAATAGTGTGGTGGTTCGAATTTCACAAACAGTTCCAGACTTCAAAAATTACGTCATCTATTTTGATCATTTTTACATCTCGCTACCTCTTTTGGTATATTTAAGAAGTTGTGGTATTTATTCATTAGGCACAATCCGTGCAAATCGGATAAACAATTGCGAGTTGCCTGAAGATGACAAAATGAAAATCAAGGAAAGGGGATATTTCGAAGAATATGTCGGAGATGCTCTTGGTGTAAACATTGCCACTCTGGTATGAAAAGACACTAAAAATGTTCCGCTGGCATCCACATACATTGGTGTGAAACCTTTACTAACAGCTAATCCACAGCCAGCTGAAAAAATGTCAAGGTATGATCGAAAAATAAAAAAAATCATTGAACTTGATTGTCCACGTATTATCATATGGGAGGCGGGGATCATATGGATGGGTTGTTAGGACGATACCATATTCGCCTCAAAACACAGAGTGCATCGCTGAAATTATTTTATTATTTTATCGACATGGCAATGGTTAACGCTTATCTTCTTCACAGACTATTGTGACGAAGGAACCGTTAGAGTGACTCCCGAATTACCAAAATTTCACACTGAAGTTGCAAGTAGTATGGGTTTTTATCAACAAAACCACAAAAAAGACTAATTTGTAGACCTTCAAGTTCCGGTAAAAACTCCCCAACAACAGGTCCTGCAGGTGTCAAGAAATCGTATGGTTTAAGCTTAGATGCCCATTATGATGATGTAGGGCGTATGCCTGATCAACTAGAACAAAAAATTGGCAAGCGGACGTGTAAATTACCTGGTTGTAAATCGGAAACACAAAGATATCGCCTAACATGTAAAGTAAGTTTGTACCTTTCGTCAACCAAAAAATGTTTCCAAATATATCATAGTAAGCCGTAGTACTACTTATGTTTATCTTTCTTTCTCTTTTGTGATAAAACATTAAATAAAATACATGTATTTATATTTCTATTTATTTCTTCACCCAGCCAACCTGCCTTTTGGGGGTATACCTTTTTTCTCACCTCCAGTATAAATCTTATGTCGGATATGATTTTTGACTTGATAATCGTGTTCTACGCATTACAGTTACTCAAGGATAATTTTTTCATTCAGAAAAAAAAAATAGATTTAAATTGTAATAAAACTACTCTGCTCTATTAGAGTATTTCAAACTGTGTACGTTATAATGTAATAACGGATAATGAGAATGTAACATGCTACTTTAAGAGTGTAAACGGATAATGAGTTGGAATTCATTATTAATGCATTAAGAGTGTAAACTCATAATAATTGTTATTTATAATGATTGTACATAACTGTTACAAAACAAAAACACAAAGCATAAACCGTGAGCTGTGTTAAATGAATTATAATTCTTGGTCCTACAAAATCAAATCATGAATAATGAGATTCTAAAACAACCGATTTACTTACAGCAGCATACTGAAAAACAAGTTATAATGAATGAGTTATAACACGAGTCTCTGTCGCACGAGTGGTGAGGTCACGAGTGTCTGCATTCGTCACTATTGCGACCAGATACGAATATTAAGGTGCGTGTACACTAGAAAAACGCAAACAAACACACGCCGTTGAATTCATGCGGCGTTTAATAACAGATTTGGTTGTTGACCACATTACAACGAAGGAACGCGCTCTTTGTTCTTTGTCATATTATATGTTCGCGAATTTATGCGGTACAAATATATTTAGACTATTTTATTTACACTATTTATTTAAAAAAAAAGCGTCAGAAGTTGACTTAATCATTGCTAGTGCGTCGTACATTATTATTAGTAAGGAAAGTCATAAAAACGAAGACGAAGACGACGGTGGTGGATGACTTCTTTGTTCAATAGTAGAAATCGGTATAGAGGGAGAGACTTGATAGCTGAAAATGGATATGGACCTACGTTATTGCAGCAGATTGGTCTGAAAATTTCTACAACATTCAGAGAAGCGATACCGGAAACAGAAAGGTTAATGATGATTTAACTGTACCTGGCTAATTCACAAGATTGATGTATACATTCAAAATTTCAAAACAGCTTATCTCGAGGATAATGCCTGAAGTATGTTTTGCAATTGTTGAATGCCTTAAGGAATATGCAAAGGTAAGTAAACAATTAAAAATATAATTATTCAATTAAGTAATTTATTGAACCAAAAACAAACAGTCTGAAAGATAATAAGCACATAATTCACTGGTTGCTTGGAAAAGTATTTATAAAACTGACTAGCGCTTCTTGAGGCCGGGAATAATAATTATTGATTGGTTGCAATTCGTACAATAAATAATTATTGTTTCGTTGGAATGTAGGTGGTGTTGGAGTATTTGGTTAATAGTTGTCATCAGCGGCTGCTGAGAATAAGTGCACGGTTGTTGATGTGTGATCTGTTAAAGCAGGTGTGGATGATGAAGCCATAACTGGCTCGTATTTACCCATATCGACGTTGAATAGAATCTTTCCAATAAGATGTTCTACTACACTTTGTGTGTGGGCACTGTAGCTTCTATGCTTTGAGACCACATGTTCTCCATAAATCGTGCTAGTGCCCCATAGATTACGATTATAAGCAGTCTTCAGTAGTATCTGATAAACTCCTTCTGATCTAGTGTTTGGAATGTTTGCAGGCTTGGTGTGTGTGAAGAATTGCAATATTGTTGAACTAACTTTCTTTTAGGTATTGGAACTTCTGTGGCTCATTGCTATGTGTCAATTCAGTCATTCTTCATCAACAATATCAGGACTTGCAATATTTTCTTCATTCTGTCCCTGAAATTAATTTATTTATGTACTATATTCATAATCATCCTTTTTCCTATTCCTATTATGACAGAATATATGTTTATTTGCAAATGCCTTCAACTGAAACTGAGTGGTTGACAGTATCTGACGTCTATGAAAGATAATGCAATTGTATATATTGTCTTGGGGCGATTAACTGCCGGCATTGCGTATTGCAGACATCAGTGTAAAAAAAAGTGAAAGTGAGGATTATAATTACCTACGGGATGATAGTATTGTTTTGGTAGGGATTGCAGAACCTGATCACTGAAGGGAAGAGGTTCTTGGTAGTAGGTATATGCAAGTTCCATTGGTATTTGTTGCTATTGATGTTTTTGCTCTTGAATGTAACATAATCAAGGCTTATCCCAGAAAAAGCTACAACACTGGTTTTAACATGCGTTCATATGCATAATTTATTGAAGAAAAATAAACTTTCTAGAAATATATATATATATATATATATATATATATATATATATAATGGACATTCGATGAGGGTCATGAAGAAGAAGTAATTTTTATAACTTCGCGATAGGAAACAGGAAACAATTCACAGTCTTTTCGTCCAATACTCAGGATCAGACGGAAAAGCGTTGCCAGTTGTGAAGGAATAAAATACAAATTGACTGAATATTTATGGGAGAAGGTAGTGTAAGTTGGCAAAATATATATGCGTAAAATATAATTATTGTTACATAACAATGGATATTGGTATTGTTATTATGACACTTTTTTTATAGAAAACTGAATCAAAATAAACGTTTGGCTTACCTCACTATTTTTTGTTTCCCTTGGTTTAAATTTATAGAGCAAAAATGTTTTTAAAAGCAAGTCATATCGATTTCATTATGACGTAAGCTACAGAGCCTGTTTTACATGAATATTCCTGTTTCTAACGTTCACGTCTGAAAGATCTCAATAGAGATTCCACTTTTTCCGCCTCTTCTGATTCACACTTCATATCACTAATTTCGCTCCAGGTACCATATTTCCTTATTTTCTTTTTGTAATCATTATGAGTAGGGTTCCATAAACACTCGAGTTGCCTATATACAGTGTGAGCCAAAAAGAATGGGGTCAAGTTGAATTTCGCGCCACATAATTTGATAGTTTTGAATTTCTTCAATTGGTAACCATGTATAATATTTGTTGATATCTGTAATTCACTGCCGCCACGTCGCTTACGAATTTTGTAAATTATCTCTATTCATTCTGTTTTATCTGCCTAAATAGGTTCATCAAGAACTGTTCTTTTCTGAACAAACAGCTTTGTTGTGTTTTCAATAAGGTAAGAGTAAACATAAAATTGAGGTTACGATGTGTAATTTTTGTATTTTATTTACAATAGAAAATGCCTTTATTCCAGGAGCAAAAGGCAGTTATTTTAAAAGCTCATCATAGAAGTGGTACGCGTAACGAAGATGGAATCTGGACCTATTCGCTGCAGTCATGCTGACAACAATTTGAAGAAGCATTTCCCGATGTTCATATACCATACAAAACATTTGTTAAAGAGAAGCATAGAATTGTTTCACATTTTGATGCTCATAATTGTATCTGTAAGAAGAAGTCAACTGGCCGACCACAAGTGTTAACTGAAGAAACTGTAAATGATTTACAACAACGAATAGAACGAAGTCCTACTAAATCGTTGGGAAAATTAAGTGCGCAATCAGGCGAGTTTCTTACACTTCTAAATTTTGGTTTTTTATTACTAAAAACAAATTACAATAATTATTAGTGCCCACAAATTGAGTGTTTAAGTTAATATTTATGTTCTTTAAATTTATGTTCGTTTAACAGCTTAATCGATTTGTTTTGCAGGTGTGGCTTATACTACTTGTCACAGAGCATTGAAAGTGAATTTGCATATGTAACCTTACAAAGTGACAGCTGTAAAAATTGTTACCTGCTGATCATGGTCAACGTTTACAATACTGTGAGTGGTTCCACAATAATCTGAAGAACGATGATATTCTAAATTTGACATTTATGTCGGATAAGGCATGGTTTCACTTGTCTGGTTACATAAATAATCAAAATTTTCGGAGGTGGGCAGCTGACAATCCACACAATTTTATTGAACGCAATCTTCACCCATCGAAAATAGGAGTCTGGATTGCACTGTCAAGACGTAGGATAATTGGACCATATTTTTTTAATGATACAATAAATGCTGAACGTTATCGAACACACATATTGCAACCATTCATAGAAGAGTTGCATTATGATGAAATGAGAAATGGGTATTTTCAGCAGGACAATGCACCGCCACATGTTTCTAATGCAAGCATAGTTTTTTTTAAACAATTTTTTGATGAGAGACTAATCAGCAGAGGAATTTGGCCAGCACGTTCGCCTGATTTGACGCCTTTAGATTTCTTTTTATTTGGACATTTGAAAAATAAAGTGTTTCAAAACTGTTTACATACTTTAGAAGAATTACGAGAAGCGATTATTAGAGAAGTTCAAAACATCGATGGAAACACTTTGATAGCTTTATTTGAAAATAAGATAAGACCAGTAAATTTGTGTATAGCCAATGATGGCCGTCATTCTGAACATTTACTGTAGGTTTTTGTCTAAATTTATGCATACTATAAACATGTTTGAATAGGAATTTAGCTACACTATATTTTTTTATTTAACAATCACATTTGACTTTGTATCTAGTCCTAATTTATTTTAGTACATCTCATTTTGACAATACAATAGAGGCCCTGTTAGAGTGAAAAAATACATAATTTTTTTTGGGTTAAATTACATAAAAACGAAGTATTTAAAAAAATGGAATTTCGTTTTATGAAATAAAGTTTAATTAGAATATTGACCCCTATAAGTGCTATGCCCATGTATAAACTAAAGGAAATGACACAGTCCTACCAACTGTGTAAAATTTCAAATTTGCGGGAAATTCAACTTGACCCCATTCTTTTTGGATTACGCTGTACTATTAGTTTTAAGGAATCCGAGTTAGACAGCTCCATATTCACAACAAATACGTTATTTTTGACGTGCACACTATAACTTAAGCCGAACACGTATGGTCTGTATCTTGCTTAGATGTACCGCCTTCCGAGCGAATACGATCGTATGCAAACGAATGTGTTTGCAAGCGTTCATTCGCCTTCGTTTTGGCGTACACACTTAGTGAACATATGCGTTCGCTCGTGTGCGGTCGCATTATTCAAATTGAATTTTTTTTGTATAAATTTAAAGCACTAGTCATTTTGATTTCATTGATTGGCAGCATTTCGGCAATGCGTATACAAGATATATTACTAAAATATAACCTAAAATCTGTATTAGTTCAGCAGATATTGTCAACTATAGCGTATCATAAGTTGCAATTTTTAGTGTACAGAATGTTTCATTGTAATACTGTTTCTAATAAAAACAGACGCAGAACATTTTCATTATAACACCGAAATAGTAAAAAATAAGTATGTTCATGAAAACTTTGAATGTCTAAATGTTATAAATTCCTATAAGTTCCAATATTTCCTTGGATGAGTATTTGATCTTTGTTTATTACATTTTTGAGAATTAAATAAACGTTAATTATTACATTTTCCTTAATACAGATACAAAAAGTGCTACAAGAAGTGCGTTTTTTCGTAACATATTTAACATGCCACACAAGTAGCTTGAGTAAAAATTCAACACACAGTGACCTTCGTTCTTTATTAATATGCATTAAAATATTATTATAAAATGAGTTTGCAACATTGTGGGTGTAATGATAACCGTAAGTTATTAATTTTGTAATTTCCTAAGCTTTAATTCCTTCGATACCAAAAATAGTGTATATACCACAGGAATAAAGTACCTTTAGTAGCTTGGGTGGTTGCTGTTAGAGCTTAAGTCCTGTCTAGTATATAGTTAAAACGTTTATTTTGTTATTAAGGGTGTTCTCAACATAATCATCCACAACTACGGTATATTTCCACTCACCTGTCCTTTTTTACGTTCTAGCCTTGCTCCAGAATCATCCGAAAGGGATGCGCCTGAAGTAATGGCCTGTGTAATATGGAAAACTAAAAATGTATCTATAATTGTTTGTTACAAATTGTGTATTTACCCCCTTTACTCTGAACAAATAGAACGCAACTGATGTGTGTGTCTAATTTTTTCAGGTTATCAAACCATGTAAATAACTCGACATAGTAAATTTATCGTGTCTACATTTTCAACAAAAAATGATGTGTCAGTTTGGTTTTGAGTATTTTTCATATTAACTACAAAAAAGGAAACTGAAGGCTCTTGTTTCTTATTTTTTTCTGTTTTTTAATTTAATTTTTTGATTTAACAACATTAATACCAACATTAGATGCTTTTAGTGAACAATTAAAGAGAGTCTATTTTCAAGTCCAAACTTCGATAGGTAACGTTTTAAACCTAAAAGGTTGTAACGTGCTGATGTTTAACGGTTTGACTGTTGAGTGTATTACTACTAATGAATAATTCTCACTTTTCCCTTTTCTAGCTCAGTCGGAATTTTGTACTTGCAAAATAAGGATCGGGGTTCGTTATTCAGGCTCTCAACACGTTGAACAAATAGATTACAAAGGTTCATATATATATATATATATATATATATATATATATATATATATAACTTTATTTCCTATTTATATTACACTTCTATATTATATGGTTATTTAAATTATTTAACTAAGATATAGATACAGGTAAATGTACGGAACTGTGACCCATGCTCTCGGGTGCCAAATTGTAACGGTAACGCCACCTCCCTCTTCGGTATCTTTAAGTAGACATCCTTCGTCCAGGTACTAATGGTTAGGTGGTCCTCTGGAGTTTCTGTAATGTAACATTAATAGAAGGTTTGGGGTTTTGACTTTTAGTTTTCGTCCTTGAACTGTTTCAATTTATACTGGTTAATTGCCGAAATAAATAAATAATTTTACCTGAATACGTCCCTGTATAAAATACAGAAGCAGGTAGCCAGATAACGCAGTATAAACACGTGCGCGATAAGACACTGAGTTCAATACTCTGCCTTTAAAGAAATAATCAATATTTTAAAGCGGTCGGTTATAAGTGTATAATTTTATACCTGCTTTTCTTATGAAAATAAACTCATTCACATTTACATTCCACTTAATGTACGATCTTTAGTTAAATGAAAGCTTTTCGTTTATTTAGGTAGCTGGCGTACGGTAGCGGCGTATTATTTGTTTCCTCTTACGAGATTTATTTTAGTATACCGGTTTTATTTAAACAAAAATAAAAATAAAAGCTTTTTGTTATGTTGGCCGTTTTAAAATATAAAACCTTCGTTTTCTATTTTAAAGTAAATTTTTCGCGTCTAACAATCACGATTTGACTTATTTAACACAAGAAACTATCAGATAGTTTCTGGTTTACGGTAACAATCTTAGTACTTGTCAAAGGTGCAACTTACGTTTTTACGGTGGCGGCGGTGGTGGTTTGTTTACTTTACAGGTGGCTATTTAATACTGACGGACACGTCTAGTATTTACGGTTACGTTTCTATATTACTGGATTAACGGCGTTAACGAGGTGTTCAGCTTAATCTTCCGACGAGGTTTTAATTACAGGTATCTGGCGGTCGCTGGTACGTTTGTCGAGGTGTGTTGTGTTGTAGTGTTCGTGTAAATTTGTGTAGGTGGATTTCCTTCGTTAGTAATCTGGGCAAACCACCCGTTATACCAAACAATAGGATCTCCGTCGGTCAAATGGAATGTCGGGCAACTACCCTTCAAACTCCACAGTGTAGGTGTGTATAGGTGGATCTCCTTTGTTAGTAACCTGGGCAAACCACCCGTTAAACTAAACAATAGGATCTCGTTCGGTCAAATGGAATGTCGGGCAACTACCCTTCAAACTCCACAGTGTAGGTGTGTACGTCTAGTAACAGAAGAGTACGTCGGGCTTACAACCCTGCATATCCCTATCACCAGGTATCTCAACTTACGTACTTTCACCGTTAGATCTCTGCAACTCTAACCTTTTAACTTCGGTGATGCTATCAAGTCGCGGAGTCGCGATTTCTACTCGGACGGCGGTTACAAGCGGATGGTTTACAACAGGTAGCAGTCGGCGCGAACGCGACGATATAGCACACGGTTTCGATTCGAATTCTTCTGGTAGCGTGCTTCTCGTAGAGAGCTTCTGGTAACGAGTGAGATTGAAAAAGGATTTCTTTCTTTAAGACTTTTTCTTTAAGACTCTTCTTTAAGACTCTTTCTTTTAGACTTTTTTCAGCAGCGCGTGCCGCGTTTTTATATAGAATTCGCGAGGGTGGTTACGAAACTTTTTTGGTGAGCTTCCGTAAGCCCGTATTGGTGGAAGATGCTCTGACGTATACAAACTTTTAAACGTTTTTGGGATTTTACGTCTGGAGGGAGGATGCATGATTAATTATTGTGCAATTTTATGCAACGTTATGAAATGCACCTGTGCATTTAGCGCGTCACGTTATCTTACTAAATTCCGTGAATCAGTACTGGTATTTTACTTAGCAAATAATTAATCATGATAGGAAAATTTTTATAAAGGACGGCGTCTTGCTAATAAACTTTGGGAACTAATTAAAATAATAAAAATCGGGATATCTGACGGCGTCCTTTACATACCCTCCTTTCGTCGGGGTTTTCGACGTCCGTCCTCTTCACCTTGATTCTGGTGCCGGTGGGGGTGAAGATTCCGATGCGACGGCGGTTTCGGCGTTTTCGTGCTGATTGTCCTCTCGGCGGCTGTTGTGCGGGCGGCGGCATTTGGCGGCTGTCATCGACTTCCTGCAGTTTGATGTCTGCAAATTTTCGGGTGATTTTACTCGTTTGTCGGAGGTGTTCCAGTGTACCCGGCGTGCGTGGTCTGCCGTTGGTGTGGAGGCGGGGCGGCGAGAGTTCCCAACTGACGTCCATGGGCGTCGGTTTACGAGGGCCGGACGGTGATGGAGTTCTCGGCGTCGGCGTGGGCGGTCGGTTCTGGATGGGTGATCGGTCCCTCTCAGGAGAGTTATTTAGTGGCACTGGGCGGTGCGATATGAAGGCGGCTGGTAATCCTTCGGTCCCGGGTTGTCGGTAGCTCTTCGGTTGCCACGGGGTTATTTTCGGGCGACGTCTCTTCTCTGGTTTTCTTACCGGTGCCATTTTTGTACTTATATCCGTCCTGTTATCATATTCTCTATTTATATGTTCATTTAAGCGCGGGTAATCGATGACCGTTAATTTTGCTTTGTCTTCATTGGTTACGCGCGTCGCCTGGTTCGTGACGTCAACTGCTGTCTTCAAATCCTTAACGTGTGTTTCTCCCGCGGATTTTTGCGTGCTGGGTTCTCGGAGTTCTACTATCACGGGCGATTTTATTTTGTGGATCAGGTATGGTCCGTCGTACTTTTCCGCTAATTTTGCAGCAAACCCTTTATCTTTACTTGACAGGTGGTGTGTTTTCTTATATACTAGATCACCTACGCGGGGGCGGTAGGCTCTATGACGAAGATTATAATGTTTGCGTTGAATTTCGAAACTTTTTGTTAATTGATCCCGGGCTAATTCTTGTAAATCTTTCAAGTATCTCATGTGCTTCTGTGCTTCTCTTGCTCCGTGGCGGTTACTGCGGTACCTTTTGCGGTAGTTCTTGTTGCGTGACCCATGCTCTCGGGGGATCAAGTTCTCTACCCAAATTTAGTAGGGCTGGTGAAAATCCTGTTGAATTGTGTTGTACCGTGTTAATTGCAAACGATATTTCAGGCAGGCGGGCATCCCATTCCTTTTGATTGTCCTTTGTGAATTGCGCGTCCATCGTTCCTATTTCTTCTTCTATAAATTCGTTGAGCACGGGCAGCTGGTCCTTTTCTAGTCCTTGGATTCCGTTCAAGCCTCCTTGGACGGAGCTTTGCAATGGGATCCGTATTCCTGAAATTTCTAATTGCTTCTGGTGTACATGGATAGCGGCCTGGAGATGTTAAAGTACGTCTAATCCGATCACGATGTCGGTGGACAAATGCGGTATGTAATAACCTGGTAGCTGGAGCGTTTGTTTGTCTATGTCGGCGGGGAAAATGTACAAGCCGTGGGTTTCTGCGAGTGAACTGTCAGCCAGGCGTACAGTTGCGGTTTTTAGCGTGCTCGGATATACTTGGTTAGTGATCAACAAGTTCTTTACTTTCTCTCCTATATACGTTCTCGATGCTCCGGTGTCGATTAATGCATTAACGGGTGTATTAAAGATTACAATCTTGAGAAATAGTCTGTCGTCAAAGGGACGGTGTGACCATTCATCTGGTTTTCTCTGGTTAAATTGTGCCACGGTTTGTAGCCAAGCGTGCCATTCGGTCGAGGACACTCTCTTTCCAGGTCTGGAGGCCGGGGTGATTAAAGTTTCCTGGTTGGTCTTTACCGGCGTGCACAGTTTTCCGACTTCGGGCAGGGGCAGTCACGGGATAACACATCTGTCTTTCCACATCTAGAACAAAATGCCTTGAAGGGACCTCTACAGTGAACCTTCAGGTGTCCTGGTTTTCCACATCGCCAACAGACGTCTTGTATATTGTACGGGGTCGTCTCTGGTGCTGGTCTTCTTACGGTGACAACGGTAGTTTCAGGGGACCGGGCTGGTGGTTTATCGGTTGCAGGAGTTACGCCGCTGAAATGTACTTTCGGTCGGTTATAGCTGGGAGACGGATAATCCGTTGGTGGTGGTAGCATTTCAAATTGCGTAGCTAGTTCCAGGAGTCCGGTCAGGTCAGTAAAATCCTGCTGTCTTATGTAATATTTGTAATCTACCTTCAGATTATCGTAGATTCACTGTAGTCGAGCTTCCGGGGACATGTTTTCGTGACGTCGCGTTAGTGTCAGGATGGCTGTAACATATTCAGAAGCTTTTTCTCGTGGTCTTTGAAATCTGTTCCTTATCTCTTCTTCCAATTTGAATTGATGACGTGGCGGTAAGAATTGTAATCTGAAACTTTTAAGAAAGTCTTGCCAGGTCGTCCAGGATCTTTGATTATTTCGGTACCACAATAAGGTTGGTTCTTTTAATAGCTGCGGGAGTGCGAGTAAAAGATCGTTGTCTGTGATGTTGTAACATGCTTGCAATTCTTCGATTCTTTCAAGGAACGAAATCGGGTCACTTATCCCATCATATTTTACACCCCATTTGCGTATACGATCGCAAACGTCTGCGCGTCTAGTTTCTGGGTGGCCGGTAATATTTTCTGTCGGTTGTGACGGTATTTGAATGGTGGGTGTAACAATTGTGGATGTGTGTGCGGTGACTTTTGACCTTCTCCGGTGCGTATGTATTTCACTAAACGAGCTCTTAGTGCCTCGACGTTTCCACCAGTTTCCAGTTTATATTTACGGGCTTCTTCCGTTAACTCTTCCTTCTTCAGGTGATAGATCCATCCTACCTTCGTGTCCGTTTCTTCTGTATTCTTCGTATACTCATTCTGAAATAATTTGTTAGTATTCCTGAAAAAATATATATACAAAATTAATTTAGTGTTGCCCGGCTTCTAGTGTTCCTCGGTTGTTTCTGTAACAGAATTTATCTATTGTTCAATGTGTTTTTTTCCGGAGCCCCACGTTGGGCGCCAAATGTAACGCGCTGATGTTTAACGGTTTGACTGTTGAGTGTATTACTACTAATGAATAATTCTCACTTTTCCCTTTTATAGCTCAGTCGGAATTTTATACTTGCAAAATAAGGATCGGGGTTCGTTATTCAGGCTCTCAACACGTTGAACAAATAGATTACAAAGGTTCATATATATATATATAACTTTATTTCCTATTTATATTACACTTCTATATTATATGGTTATTTAAATTATTTAACTAAGGTATAGATACAGGTAAATGTACGGAACTACGTTTAAGTAGACATCCTTCGTCCAGGTACTAATGGTTAGGTGGTCCTCTGGAGTTTCTGTAATGTAACATTAATAGAAGGTTTGGGGTTTTGACTTTTAGTTTTCGTCCTTGAACTGTTTCAATTTATACTGGTTAATTGCCGAAATAAATAAACAATTTTACCTGAATACGTCCCTGTATAAAATACAGAAGCAGTAGCCAGATAACGCGGTATAAACACGTGCGCGATAAGACACTGAGTTCAATACTCTGCCTTTAAAGAAATAATCAATATTTTAAAGCGGTCGGTTATAAGTGTATAATTTTATACCTGCTTTTCTTATGAAAATAAACTCATTCACATTTACATTCCACTTAATGTACGATCTTTAGTTAAATGAAAGCTTTTCGTTTATTTAGGTAGCTGGCGTACGGTAGCGGCGTATTATTTGTTTCCTCTTACGAGATTTATTTTAGTATACCGGTTTTTATTTAAACAAAAAAATAAAAAATAAAAGCTTTTTGTTATGTTGGCCGTTTTTAAAATATAAAACCTTCGTTTTCTATTTTAAAGTAAATTTTTTCGCGTCTAACAATCACGATTTGACTTATTTAACACAAGAAACTATCAGATAGTTTCTGGTTTACGGTAACAATCTTAGTACTTGTCAAAGGTGCAACTTACGTTTTTACGGTGGCGGCGGTGGTGGTTTGTTTACTTTACAGGTGGCTATTTAATACTGACGGACACGTCTAGTATTTACGGTTACGTTTCTATATTACTGGAATCACGGCGTTAACGAGGTGTTCAGCTTAATCTTCCGACGAGGTTTTAATTACAGGTATCTGGCGGTCGCTGGTACGTTTGTCGAGGTGGGTTGTGTTGTAGTGTTCGTGTAAATTTGTGTAGGTGGATTTCCTTCGTTAGTAATCTGGGCAAACCACCCGTTATATACCAAACAATAGGATCTCCGTCGGTCAAATGAATGTCGGGCAACTACCCTTCAAACTCCACAGTGTAGGTGTGTATAGGTGGATCTCCTTTGTTAGTAACCTGGGCAAACCACCCGTTAAACTAAACAATAGGATCTCGTTCGGTCAAATGGAATGTCGGGCAACTATCCTTCAAACTCCACAGTGTAGGTGTGTACGTCTAGTAACAGAAGAGTACGTCGGGCTTACAACCCTGCATATCCCTATCACCAGGTATCTCAACTTACGTACTTTCACCGTTAGATCTCTGCAACTCTAACCTTTTTTTACTCGGACGGCGGTTACAAGCGGATGGTTTGCAACAGGTAGCAGTCGGCGCGAACGCGACGATATAGCACACGGTTTCGATTCGAATTCTTCTGGTAGCGTGCTTCTCGTAGAGAGCTTCTGGTAACGAGTGAGATTGAAAAAGGATTTCTTTCTTTAAGACTCTTTCTTTAAGACTCTTTCTTTAAGACTCTTTTTTTAAGACTCCTCTTCAGCAGCGCGTGCCGCGTTTTTATATAGAATTCGCGAGGGTGGTTACGAAACTTTTTTGGTGAGCTTCCGTAAGCCCGTATTGGTGGAAGATGCTCTGACGTATACAAACTTTTAAACGTTTTTGGGATTTTACGTCTGGAGGGAGGATGCATGATTAATTATTGTGCAATTTTATGCAACGTTATGAAATGTTACTTTTACTGAACTTCTACGAATTTTATAATGGCACTTTTAGCGCGTCACGTTATCTTACTAAATTCCGTGAATCAGTACTGGTATTTTACTTAGCAAATAATTAATCATGATAGGAAAATTTTTATAAAGGACGGCGTCTTGCTAATAAACTTTGGGAACTAATTAAAAATAATAAAAAATCGGGATATCTGACGGCGTCCCTTTACAAGGTTGAAGATGGAAAGTAGAAAATGAAATATTGCATCCTGTTAAAATAAACAATCCTACAGCTCTTAATACGGTTATAAATGTATTTCATGTTCATACTTAAAAGGTTGCAAGACAAATGCTTGTGGGCGTGGTAAAAAAATATGAAATGTTCTACGGC
The DNA here is from genome assembly GCA_036346205.1 of Vesta saturnalis. Classification (NCBI taxonomy): domain Eukaryota; kingdom Metazoa; phylum Arthropoda; class Insecta; order Coleoptera; family Lampyridae; genus Vesta; species Vesta saturnalis. The sequence goes on along the minus strand of JARFJB010000595.1, from coordinate 640,805 downwards.
TTGCGCTAATTGTGATGGTAGTAACTATTGTAATTCTAAGAATATTAATATTCCTGATGATACCCAAGAAGATGCTGACAACTGCAGCGGAGATATAGATTCTGAAGAGCCCACAACTGATAACCAAAATTACTCATTATCAGACAGCGAACTAGAAGAAAACATAGCTCTGATTCCTCTGATAGTGAAAGTGACGATAATTATTATTTACTTAAATACTTATTTAAACGATTATTTTTTTAAACCTTTTTCATTATAATAAAAATCATTTTTATACAATAAACATTTTTCACAAAAATAGATCCATATTATTTTGTTAAGTTATTTACATACCATACATATCATATTTTAAATAAAAATTTGATGCTATTCCGATGTCATTTTGAATTTTCCAATTTCCCCATTCCCCGAATTTTCCAACGGTATGTATCGAAGTAATATAATGTTATAATAATCATTTGTATAGAAATTTTTCAATAAACTCTCTTTTTCTTGCATAAAAGTAATTTTCCCAACGCCATTTTGACTTTTCCAATTTCCCTATTTCCCGATTTTTCCAACATTACGTATCCAAGTAATATAAATGTGTACTAATCGCTCTCATAAAAATTTTTATGGATATGTTACATAGATATGTTATTTGCGATATTAAAAATTAGTTTTCCGGCGCCATTTTGAATTTTCCAATGTATATTAAAATATGTTCAAAATAAATAATTTATCGTTTTCTAATGATTTCTAGATAACTTTTTTAATAATTTATAGATATATTGCAAATTTTTCCCTCGGAAAAGCCAATTTCCAGGCGCCATGTTGAATTTTAACTTTTTTTTACATCAGATTCGTAATCAGCACTCTCGACCCTCCTCTTTTGTTTTTTAAAAATTTTCAATCTACTACCTGTTACACCACTTGCCCCAAGGGGAGGGGGCTATATTGAAGCAAGGGGGCATCCCCCGCGAGCCAAACCTTTCTAATTCTTAAATATAAGCTTAAATAAGAAATTGCAAAAGGCTTCATCAAAATCCATGCTGGCAAAAAAATTCCTAAACAAATATTAGTTTTTCTTGGCCTATCAGTTCGTTAGAAATTCATTCTGTCAAATAAATGGTAAAAATTTCAATAAAGTCATATGTATCTTTAAAATATAAAATCTATGATAAATTAACCTTCAAGAATAATAAACGCACTATGCATTACGTAAATAAATTATACATATGACTTTTATTTTGATTAATTTCTCATTTAGAAAATAAATGCAATTAAGTGAAAAGAGAAAAACAGTCAAAGAAAAATACCACAAGCAAACCCTTACTATATTTGAACTGAAGAAAAGTTTCGGGCTACAAAGTTCTTGTCTGTAGAGTGTTGCAAGTCAAAGCAAGTAGTAGAAGTAAATGGTAGAGGTGTTCTTTTATTAAAATGAATGTTACAATATTTAATGTAGTTATTAAAAAACTCCAAACCATGAAGTAATAGGATTAATAAACGATTTTAAATGAAGTTGATAGCAGGCGCTGCGCCGATTGTGTGGTTAGCATAAAGTTTTCACTCTGGAAAAAGAGGAAAATTAAAGAAAGGGATTCTTTGAAAAAGAATGTAACCAACTCGAGTATTATTAATGCGCGATTAACGATCTCGACTTTTTTAAACAAGTTCGGTACGCTTACGCGTTAAAACGTCTCATCGTTAATCGCCTTCATTAATGAATGAAATAACTTCGAGCACAGAATCATATCATTTGGCCCAGTCATTGTTCTATTTTTTATTTCATTTCAGAAGACATTGGTAAACACAAAAGAAAAATCTATTGAATGCAACTATTATTATTGTAATTTGAAACATCCATGTAAACATTTTTTACTAAAACTAATATTAGAAAACTAGAGATATGCACGGAACACTAAATTTAATAATATAACATTGAATCATTTTGTTAGGCTCATGCAATAAACATCAAATTAGCCTTGGGTTTATTGCTGTTAATGACAATCAGCAATTAGGTTCCAATATGTTACTTGACAAAATGGTGCGGGGAAAGGCATTGTCTACCGATTTACGTCAAGTTATTGTTAATTTATACAGAGCCTGTAATTCTTGTGGCAAAATTGCTAAGCAATAATTATCACGCTGTACTGTGCGAAATATGGTTCAATCGTATAAAACAACGGAACAGTTAAAGAAAACCCCAATTTGGATAGAACTTGAAAATTAAGTCCGATCAGTATGAGAGCTATACATAGCATTTGATACAAAACTGACGTGACAAAAGTGGTGAATTAAGTTTAGAGTGGAATAGAGCAACCGGTAAACATTTCTCAAGGTCAATTTGTCTCAGAGCTATCAAACGGTTAGACTATAATTTGTATAAAGTAAGTTATTTTTTAGAATTTTTTCATACAAACTGACAATAAGTGGTAATTAATGTTTAGGTAGGATAAAGAAAACCTTGTTAACATGTGTCAAAGAGTTAATATGGGTCAGAGTTATCAGAACGGTCCAAATAATATAGTTATTTGTGACTAAAGTTGTGTATATGTTAGGATTCTCGTTTCATACAAATAACTAGTCGGAAAATGTTTGCCAGGATAAAGTAAAATTGTTCTGTAATGGTTTGGGGAGGCATGTCGGCTCAAGGGATTTGAAAGTTGCACCTGATAAAAGGGATTCTTAATGCTGCTAGGTACATTAACATCCTTAGAGACAGCTAATGCCATCCATTGATCCCTTAACAAATACAGAAAACGACTACATATTCCAACAAGATGGCGCTGCGTGCCATAGTGCTAAAATAGTAAAGGATGTTGTGAAATAATATTTAAATGTTAGATTGGGTATCCAGTAGCCTCGACCTATCACCTATTGAAACACTTTGGTATAACGTGAAAAGGAAGTTACGTGCGACACCTGCTAGAACCGTTCCTGAATTAAAAGGGAGACTAACTTAAATTTGGAACTGGATTACTGCTGAACACTGAAAAAGTTAGTACACTGTGTCAAAGCAAATTCAAGCAGTTCTGAAGTAAAAGGGAGATGTTACGCAGTGGTAAAATCACTGAATCCGTAATACGATTATGAGGCAATGGAAATGATTCAATGTTATATTATTAAATTTAGCGTTCCGTGCATACCTCTAGTTTTCTAAACTTAGTTTTAGTATCAATGTTTACACAAATGTTTCAAATTACAATAGTAATAGTTGTACCCAATAGATTTTTCTTTTATGTTCACCAAAGTCTTCTAAAATAAAATAAAAAATAAAACAATGACTGGGCCAAATGGTATGATTCTGGGCTCGTATTGTAATGTATCCCAAAATCTTTAAAATAATTGCTGTGGTCAATAAAAATACACTAAAAATTATACTATTTTTCTTATGCATTTTCTAACATTATTTCGTTTGAATTAAATTTATATTTAGACATATTCAAGTAACCGTTAATCCATCTCCTCTCTTAAATCGTTAATGTAAACAAATGAAAACTTTACAATGTAAAGATTTATAAATAACATTAATAATGTACTTACGCCTGGATTCTTTCAGTGCACTGTTACTTATTTTTAAGAGACCCTTTCTATTTCAAAACAACCTATTAAAAAAGTTAATTCTGTAAAGTTAAATAAATAAAAAGTGTATACTTAGAGCAAGTATTTATTGAGAGGGGTAGCAGGTTAATTGCAAGATTAAGACTGTTGAGTCTAAAAAAGAAACAATTTTGTAGCGATTAATTTATTACTGTACCTTTTCCAGAATGATTAAAGATAGACGTATTAAGATTAATTACTAAAAATTATATAATAACGAAGAGATGAATGAACAGCTGCTAAAACATCACCAGTTGTGTAATTTTTCACCATTTATAAACTGAAGTCATTAATTATGCATACTTACTTATATCACTCACTTTATTAACAGTTAGTTCAATATAATTGTAATATGTTACCTAAAAAGGGTACGTTTTATAATAACAATATATTCGAATAGTTTATGTAAAGAGGTTAATAACTTTATTGCTGCAGATGCAATTAATATTGTAAGAAGACTAAATAACCGACCCGTTTGTCTTGTTAGAGTCACATTAAGTGTGTCTCTGTGCATATAAGGTAGCATTAGCACTTACACGTAAAGCGTGACAGAAGGTGTTATTAAAAAAATCTATAGTTTCTTTATATGGTTAAGTCTCTTACTGTGATTATGAAATGTGGAGTAGATTCATAAAATACGATTAAGTATTGGGATTGATTTTTTTTGCAAGGAAACCATTTTATTTCTACGTCAGCGAACAGCAATTTATATTTATTTTTTGGAGTTTCTAGTACAGCTGGGTTTTATCGGGTGTTGAAACGGATGAAATCGTGAAAACCGATAGCACTTTCGAGTATAAACAGAAACCTCTTTTATATGATATTAGAAAAACAAGAATCGATATGAAAGTAGTTCTTAATGCAATGTAAACATATTGAGAGGATATAAATAGCCTATTAAACTCAACTGTACAAAACGATATTCACGTGTTGCTTGGTACTGACATTTTCTTCCAATAGCATTAAGCTAACTGAAGCGTGCTTGATAATATCTATAGAATTGGCATTATTTTTTTGGTCATAGCAGTAAAAATTTATGAAAAAATAGTTCTTATAGGCTTATATTCAAACAAAAGGAATAGCTAATAATTAGTAATGTCAAGATGAGTTTGACAAAAAAGCAGGGAGATGAATACACAACGAGCTTTGCTGCTCGGATGACAAGATAAAGATTATATCAGTACCAAAATTGGTCATGCTAATTCGTTCAACTCGTTTACATTTCATATACATTACTACTTCCATAAATAATAAACTGCAACTGAAAGTGTATTTTATTAAATAGACATTTTCATATTGCACGATATTAATACAACAATACTCTTTACACCCGCCGAATTAAGTTAAATAAAATAAAACTAAATCGAGTAACAAGAACAAAGAAATTGTAACGATGAATTTAAAACCCTATATAACCTATGTTTTACTATTTCGGGATTACAATGACCATTTTGAGCAACTGTTTTTCATGAAAAATGTTACAATGAACGATTTTATAAAATATTACCTTTTAAATTCAATATTTTGTAGAATCGATGTAAAACCTAATTTTTCATGAAAACTAGATAAATGTTAACAGTTTTCAATATATATATATATATATATATATATCATATAATATATATATATATATATATATATATATATATATATATATATATATATATATATATATATATATATATATATATATAGTTGATTTTAGGTTTCCGCAGTGTAGAATGAAACACTGTTGTTTATCAGGCGTTGTCTCGCGTCTGCTGGTGATGCTTCTGACTCCTGCCAGTACAAAACGACGTTTCGGCAGTCTCATTTGCCATTTTCAAGTTTTCTCCTTCTCCAACTGATTTGGTCGGCTCGTGTTACTCGAATCGAACTGTCCTGTCTCGTGTTTATATTTGGTGTTGTGTACTTTCACTGCTTTGAAAGAGGAGAAGAAGAGAGAGAAAGAAGAAAAAAGAGAGAAGAAAAAAGAAGAGAAAGAGAGAGAAGAGGAGAAGAAGAGAGAAGAAGAGGAGAAAGAAAAAAAAGAAAGAGAGGAGAAAAAAAAAAGAGAGGAAAAAGAGAGAAAAGAAGAAGAAAAAGAAAAAAGAAAGAGAAAAAAAGAGAGAGAGGAGAAAAAGAGAGAAAAGACGAGAAAGAGGAGAGAGTGAAAAGGAAGAAGAAGAGAAGAAAGGAGAAAAAAAGAAAATAAGAAAAGAAAGAGAAAAGAAAAAAATGACGAAAAAAAAAAAAAAGAGGAGAGAAGACAAAAACAAAAAAGAAAGAGGATAAACAAAATAGGAGACAGTGGAGAGTGAAGAGGGAGAGGACCGAGGAGAGGAGACGGAAGAGGAGAGGAAATGGAGAAGGAATAGATGATAAATACCTTAAGCTGCTTTCAGTAGTTTAGTAGTTTCTGATCCGTTTAGGTATTAACAGCTATCTGTTCAGGATAAACGGGTACCTGTTCAGTATAACCCCGTTTTGCTAAAATGGATAATGAGATGATATTAAAGAAAAAAATTATTCGGTCTCGTAAAGTAATATAGCGGAAGTAGAACAGTCTTAAAACTGCCCGCATTGATAATGAAAGGATTTTTGAAAGTACTCATAAGTCCATAATAGAACCTCTAGCTGAAATAGTAAATAAAATTGATCCTGATAAAAAAAATTAATACACCTAAAAAGGAGGCATCGACGTTAAACCCAACAAACCACCCCTATTCATATTTCCAAGAAAGCATGCTACAACCACTACTACTCCCACTAGCCTACTAGCTCAAGTTCAAAGGACTCCAGGATTCACTTCACCGTCATTAGGTGACTCAAGAAAGATGATACTGGCCCACTAGCTTAGCTTCCGTTTTTTCAAAAAAATCCTCCCAGGTCTTCTTACACCATGTTCCTTAGAAACATCTGTTGTAGGGGAGATTAATACTGAGGAAAAAGAACCTTTTAGTATCGCAGATGATTCCCTTAATGAACCCATCTCAGAAGAAGATTTTCTCGAGCAGTACAATGAATTACCTCGTATATACGTTGACCGTATTATGAGGGATGCTGAAGGTGATATTGATCATACTTGTGGAGTCCACTATGATACCAAAGCTGATGAATGGACAATTGGTAATACTCCCGTTACAATTAAAGGAAACCATATGATTATTAAAGGTGTCACGTATAAAGGGACTCCAGGTTTATATAATCTACTTATAATGAATGAACCCAATTTAAATCCAGTAAATTCAGAAGATAGAAAAAAATATAAAAGTATTTTAGAAGCTACAAATGTCGCAAGGCGAGATTATGATGTAAGTGGATAAATTCGAGAAAGCCGTAGCAAAAAGTATATACAAATAATTAAACCCTTGCTGTCATTATCATCACCACCTACAACTAAAGGAAGTGGAGTTATGTTTTTTTAAAGAATTAACAAACACAACGATTGAATAGAAATGTTGGAATGATACGCATGAACTAATTCGTGAAAGTTGGTCGGAAACACAAGTATCGTAAATGAAATAATATCAATTGTAGAAGAACTATATGAAGATGGACATATTGAAAAACCAAACAGTAGTTTTTTAAACAGTATAAATGAGGATGCATTGTTATCGACATATCATAACTAAAATCCCCCTTGACTGATTTGGCCATTCACATGCCCGATATCAACTCAAGAAATTAAACTCTCTGTTTAAACTGATTGATGATAATCAATTTGATATCGAAAATAAGAGACGCAACAATGTTGCAAATCCCATAGATCCTCAAGATGTCATCACCAAGCAATACCATTTATCAACAAGGTTCAATTTGGATGGAAACCGTTTGACACAGTTGGCAGACCCTGAAGAAGCCGACGCTGCTATAAGTAAAGGAGACCTTGATTTTAGTCTACAAGCAGTTCAGAAAGCTTTTAAAAAAAGGAATACTAACGCTTATCTAGTGTTGGAGCAAAAACTAGATCAACTTAAAGAAATTGTAGATAAATTAGTGCGATGTCTAAATTACAACCCGTCAACGAATTGCATAAACCTGCACGAAAAAATGCTAAACGAAGGAAAACAATAATTAGAGGTTCCGATGACCTTTGACAAGCAGATTTGGCTGAATTTAACACATATGCCAAACACAATAAGGGTTATAAGTATATACTAGTGGTTATGAACTGTTTTTCGAAATACTTGTGTTTAAAAACGAAAACGGGCATAGAAGTTACCCAGTACATGCAAACAATCTTCAAAAATGGTCGGAAACCTACCAATTTGCAGACAGACTCATTTTACTAAACTAATGCAGCGTTATGGAGTCAATCATTATTCATATAGCACACAGAAGGCTGCAATTGCGGAAAGTGTTATCAGAACCATTAAGAATGCTCTATACTCGACGTTTAGTCTACAAGGTAAATACAACTGGATTGGTATAATTGCTACCATAACGATGGATGATAACGATCGTAAGCATAAAACTATCAGAATGAAGCCCAAAGCTGTCGGTAATAATACAAAGCTGGAGGCTTACACTCACATAAAAAAAAACATTCAATAGGAATCGATATTGTGTGGGTGACATAATACGAATCAGTAAATTGAAAAGCATTTTCGCTAAAGGATACACACCAAATTGGTCTAGTGAACTATTTAAGATAATGAAAGTTCACAATACTAGCTCCACCACATACATGTTGGAAGACATGAAAGGAACACCTGTACTGGGAGGGTTTTATAAACAGGAATTACAGAAAACAAAGTATCCCGGTGTGTACCTTGTAGAAAAAGTTCTTCGCTCCAAGAATAATAAGTTAATCGTAAAGTGGTTGGGATTGGATGAAAGATCATGGATCAATAAAGACGATATTGTCTTATAACTAGACATTTAACTTGTAATTTGTGAAATAAATTACTTATATACCCATAGGAATAGTTTGTATCAAAGCATGCAGCTTTTAGATGAAATAAAAGAACATACAAAAATAAATGTGTTTTATTTATAAATATTACTTAAACAATGTTTGTTTCCTAAAACTTATGCAGTAAACCTAACGTACTTCATAGTCATTTAAATTAATGGATGGCCATATTTCTGAATCTGGTCCGCATGTCCTTCCCAAGCAGACGTTTCTCATCATGAGCACAATGTATTGACTGGTATAAACTACTCTGTACCTGCTTATATAGTCATATAAACCGCATTCAGGTTCAAATATATGACCTTGAAACTTCTATTTTTAGATTTTTAAATTGTGACCTTGAAGAGTGAGTTCATAACCTTTGTCTGCACAGGTCAGTGCCAACCACCTCCATTTTTTTAGCAATTGTGCTAACGTTAACAGTTTAATAATATATATATATATATATATATATATATATATATATATATATATATATATATATATATAATCTAAAATTTCATTGTAACATTTAGTTACATACTTGCATTTTGTAATGGCTTCAAGCAGTAAGAGAACAAAATTATCCCTGAGCAAGAATATAGCAAATATTTTGCACAATGTTTTGGTGCAATCACCTGCAGCAAAAGACTCTCACCTAGAACCACTTTCGATGCAGTAATTTTATGATATCGGAAGTGGCAGAGGCTAACGTATGTCAATATTCCCTAGCAAAAGTGCGCCAAAACATCCACGATACGCAAGTGTTACATACGTTAGAGAATTTAGGTGTTTAAGCTTTAGTTTATTTTTTGTTAATTAGTGTTAGTTTATGTTTAAAATAGTTTTTTTTTTGTTAGGCTTAGATTTACTTATAATAATGTATAAAGAATAAATTAATGTTAAACTTATGAGAATTATAATCCTTATTATACTAACATTTTATTAACAATATATTTAAGTGTTTTTCGAAAATATTTTTCATAATCAAGTTCATCACTTCACCTTTAGCTTTCTTGAAACGGTTAAAGGATCGTAGGAATATTTCTAACACAAGTAATAGAAGTAACAAGAGAAATTAAACATTTTTTTCTATATTATGGCATTTCATTAATTAGTTACAATGAATATTCATTCATTCATTATCTAGTGGCGATAAATTGTCTATTATCTGTAACAGGTTTCCAAAAAATTCACTGTCAACAGTAGTAAAAGAGAAATTACAAAAAAAAAGAACAGACATTTAAATGTCTGAAGCATGTTTTACGGGTTAATTATAATTTTATCACACATTTTTCATAAAAAAATGCATTACAACCACTTCACAATTTTTTGTCTTAAAAATTCTTGACCTTTTTAACATACTCAAAATTAAAAAACTACGGAGAAATTACAAAAAAAAATTCACTTCACAACTTTTTTCTTGAATTCTTAACCTTGTTTTATATGTGACAACATTACATATTCAAATTAAAAGAAAATTACAGAGAAATTAGGAAAAAATGAACAAACGCCTAAAATCTATGAAGCATGGTTTTGCAGTTAATTATATTTTGTCACATTTCCCCTATAAAATTATTACAATCACCTCATAATCTTTTTCTTGAATTCTTGACCGATAATACCTATTCAAAAATTAAAAAAGAGCTACCTTACACATCTAATTTGTCTAGTGCCTGCAACAGTTTTCGGCATTCCTTATATCCCGCCTTATTTTCTCTAAGTTATTTGCAGCTTCTGCTAATTCGACACATAGACGCTCCACACGCGACACCTCACTTTTTATACATACACTTAATACTTTTAATTTTAAACTGTTCCAAGGTACTGGGAAGATGTGTTCCGGCTTCCTCCTCAGCGATTACCGTCAAATTTTCCCCTCCATATTGTAGTGGAGTTGCTATGATAGTCGTTGCGGGCATAATGCTGAAAAATAGTAATGGAATAATCAGTAAATGAGACCTAAATTAAGTAACTTATACTTACATTTCAATATAGCGAGATAAGTCGTCCTCAACATCGCTATCTCTGATAGAGATAATTGGAATATTTTCAATTGAACATGGCACCAAGATATCATGTAATATATTACATTTCTTCTTGAATGATAGTTTGGATTTTTTATTAGTCATCATGCCTACTATTACTAGATAATGAATGAAAGAAAGAATATTCACACTTTAACACTGTATACCTGAAAAATCTGTTAACGTTACCAACAAAAATGGGGGATATCAAGCGGTTACTACTGCAAACGTATATAAAAAAATAATCTACTGAAAGCGCGTGAAAAATATCCAACAAGTGTAAATAAATGAAGTAAAACGTGCGATTTTATTTTAAGAAAACTTAACTTACATTCTCGGCTAAAAGGAATATATTATATACAGCGCTAGGTACCTTTATATTAAAAGCACTTGTGAACATATTGTAGTTACAACTACTACTTCTATTTACAAAATCACAAATACTGTTTTTCAATTGAATGGCACCTTTTTATTAATATTTAAAGCATAAACATTTTTAAAAACTAATTATGCACATCATATGTACAAGGAGTCATTTTCAAATTGAATGGTAACTTTTTGTTGATATTTAAAAACATAAACACATGAAAGAGACTAGTTTTTCAATTTCAAAAGCTTCAGCATTATTTTTATACATCAAGTACTGGACCTGCAACAAAGTAATGCTAATGATTATTCAATTACCCTGACGCTGCGTTTGCGTTTTTTTTTCTCAAAATCGCAAACTCAGCGTCAGGATAATTGAATAATCATTAGCATTACTTTGTTGCAGGTTTTTTGCGTTTTTTTTTTCTAAAAATTACCGAGCTAGTAGCGTAGTGGTGACACGACCTGCTTTGCATTCGGGAGGTAATGGGTTCGATTCCCGTTACCGACTACCTTGTCTGAGGTTTTTTCAGGGGGTTTTCCTCATACACATGTAGCGGCATGATCACTGCGTATATGCACACCATGTGCGGCTACTTAGGCGAATGCTGGGGTAGTATTTTTTCTCTCAGAACCCTAACTCTGTTCCTTCCGATCCTATCCTGACCACACCCATGCTTAATCCCACCATGTATATATATATATATATATATATATATATATATATCATTTTTCTTGAAAAATTCGAGCTTTTAGTAATTTTTTGAAGTAAATTGATTTGTTTCAAAGGAAAAATCAAATTGGTCTCACAAGTTTTAATTAATAAATTTAACAATTGATGGTAAAATGAAATGAAATTCTCAAAAAACTGAACTATTAATTTTCTATTCGAATAATGCTCCTCCTTTTTCCGCACAGATTTCAATGCGAGCTCTGAATTCATTGAAACTGCACCTTATTTCTTCGATTGATAGGGACTGGACAGCATTCCGTATCCTATTTTTCAATTGCTCTTCATCATTGTCTAATGGCTCACTGTACACAATTTGTTTTAAACGAACCCACAGATAAAAGTCCATTATTGTGAGATCAGGACTTCTCGGCGGCGATAAAATGGGACCATCTCTTCCTATACAATTATCATGGAACACTGTATTGAGCCACTGGCGAACAGTACCGGCATAATAAGCAGGGCACCCATCGTGCTGGAAAAACATTTCAAATTGGTAGTTCAATGGCAATTCATCCAGTTTACCAATTAAAAAATGTTGCAACATTTCCAAATATGAATAACGGTTTAAATTTTGATCAAAAAAATATGGGCCAATAATTCCATGGTACGAAACCGCACACCACACATTAACTTTTTTCAAACATTGTCTGCGACTAGCAATTCGGAAGTTTGGATTCGTCCTACTCCAGTAACGGCAATGTTGGGAGGAAATGACTCCGTTAGTTGAAAAGGTCGATTCATCGGAGAACATTATTCGTTTATGAAAATTTGAATCTTCCAAAACTCTATTGCCCATTTCCAAACAAAAATCCAGACGTTTGGCTTCATCACCGTTCTCTAAAGTTTGCCTAAATTGCGGCTTAAATGGTAAAATTTTGTTCTCCTTGAAGATTCTTTGTAAATGAGATTTACCTATCCCAGTTCGTAGTGCCCTCGTTCTTAAAGACAACCTTGGAACTTCTGTTGCGGAATGAACGGCGAGAACAGTAGCAGCATCTTCTTCATCGAACAACTTCTTTGGCTTCTTTAGGTTTAAAAGCGAGCCTGTTTGAAGGAGTTTAGTTACCAAGTTTTTTGCTCCGGCATTCGAAATGGCAACCTCAGGGTATTTTTGGTTGAATTTTCTGATAACAACTCGGTAGCACTCTTCCCCAGTTCCGTAACATTGAATTAGATAAATTCTTTGTTGTAAAGTTAACATTATAGCATACAATTCAAATTAGCATGAATTAATTTGCAGTTCAACAGAATTATCACATTTGATAATTTCTGTCAGTGGTGTTTTTCAATGAAATCCGCCTACTAAAGTTACTTCTAAAAATTAGGAAAAACATTCTAAGTCCAAAAAATGATATTATCTCGAGAACCGTACGAGTAAAATAGAAAGTAATTTGTGTTTCGGGGGTTTGAAAACAAGCAGGGCAAATCATCAAGAATGAAATTTTCTGAGAAATCAAAAATAAGAGAATTTTCCTCTTTTAAAGTCGATCCGGGACATACTGTATATACATACTATGTATATATATATATATATATATATATATATATATATATATATATATATATATATATATATATATATATATATATATTTATGCTGGGAATCCATGATTGTGGCTGAAGGAGCTCGGAAAGCTCGAGAAGCCCGCCTCCCACTTGGGGAGGGAATGAAATACGTGGCCTTTTCCGTTTCCTTTTTTTTCTCAAAATACTGCGGACCACGCACACACTTTTATTCTCACACCTAGAATCCCTGACAGCCCTAATCACACATCTCCTGGACCTATTCCTTACAACTAAACCACTTGTCTATAAAAGGAGAGTCCTTTCGCCACTTAGTCAATCAAACCACTGCCTAATCGAAATAACTTCCTCTGTACCTAATCCCACCGTTACTTTAAAAACAGATAGAACTATGTGGTGTTATAAATCAGCTAACTAGAGCGAACTGCGAGAATTTTTTGCAACCTTCTCCTGGCGTGAGTATTGCTGTAATCGGTCCTCTTCTTCAAATATTGCTCTATCAATAAGTGAAGTTACCTTGATGGTTGTGGAGTTATACACTCCCAAAAAACATAACCGTATAGGTCATGCACGTTACGAACCCTGGTTTAATAAGGCTTGCACTAATCCATTACCGCAAAAGCATAAACTCTATACCAAATGAAGATCAAATAAATTTGTCGAAAATCACGCCGACTATATTACCGCAAGGAACAGTTGCAAAAGCATCATCACCAATAGTCGTAAATTTTAGTCATTAGCTAAAGCCACCAGTAACGCTTCCTTCCTCTCATGACGTCTCGCGACGGAGCTGTAGTAGCTGATCCTGCTAACAAAGCCACCCTCTTTGTCGACTACTCTGTATCAAATTCATGAATCAATGATTTTGGTAAAATTATGCCGTAGCCCAAATCTACCCCATATGCTATGAAACCAATCCACTTTCAATACAAGCTTCTAGAATCAATTATCAATAAACTTAACTTAAACAAAGCGACGGGCCCTGACGTTATTTACGCTATCGTCCTTAAAAAATGCTACTCCGAGCTAATGCATGTATTGTCCAAACCCTTTTCGGCCTCCATGTCATCTGGAGAGTTTTCCTCATCGTGGAAGTTCGCAAATATGCAACCTATTCCTAAAAAGGACTACAAACCAATCCCTCAAACTATCGACCAATAGCTAACACCTCAATTCTATCGTAAATCATGAAAAAAGCCATAAATCACAACTACTTTCGTTCCTCGAGTCGTATAAACTCCTAAGTGACCACCAGTATAGGTTCAGACCGAGTCGTTCAACGCGTGATCTTCTATCATATGTCAACCAACTTTGGAATAACACATTAGAGAGGTTCGGTGAAACAATCGTAGTAGCTTTAGATATTTCATTGGCTTTTGACTAGGTTTGACACAACTGCCTACTTCTAAAGCTCACCTCGTTCGGCTTATCCTGTACGCTCATCAATTGGATCTCCAGCTTTCTTGACAAAAGATATATAAGCGTTGTCGTCGATGTCTTCTTTTAGGAAGAAGCTACTATTAATGCGGGTGTACCCCGAGGATCAGTGATAGCTTCCACACTTTTCCTATTGTACATAAATGACCTCATTCCTCAACTACTAACCCGATACATTGCCTTGCAGGCGACAGCACTGTACATTGTAGTTCTGCTCAGTTTTCCTAGTCAGGACGTCAAAGTGAAAATGGCAGCCTCAATCAACAGTGACTTGGAACGTATCCTTGAATGGGGATGGAATAATCTACTTACGTTCAACGCCAACAAAATCCAGTGTTGCCTTGTATTAGCCAAGAAAGACCGATCATTTCCTGCTGTAAATATGAATGACAGGTTTCAAGTTTTCAAACTCTACTTCTATGTTAGGGATCTTCGTATAATCGAACCTTTCATGCGTTGACCACTTTTGTCAGCCCGCAAAATAGCTGCCCGTAAACCACGCTCTCTATACAGATCTAAACAGTACTTAACATCGCAACAACTCCTTTTACAGTATAAGGATCAAATTCCACCTCATCTGGAATACAATTCCCACCTCTGGGTTAGTGCTCCCCAATACGCCCTTGATATGGTGAACCTCATCCAAAAAAGAGCTATAAAGCTTATAAATGACCCGTCTCTGACTGCTGACCTACAGTCTCTTGAGCATAGAAGAATAGTTTCGGTTCCTTCCTTGTTATATCGCTATTACCATGGCAAGTGTTCCTTCGAAATATATTCCTTAATACCTCGCAGGCCATCTTCGCTAGGAACACTCGGTTTGCCCATTCACACCATAATTACGCACTCAAAATTCCATCTTGTCACACCAAACGGGTGCAATCTACATTTTTCCACACCACAAATTGTGGAATGTTCCTGTTTTCCTCCAAATCTTGACTTAAGCAAATTTAAGGTAGCCATTCATAAACATTTCTCGGCAGCCTAACAATATGCTTAAACCTTCCCAGTGTTCCTGAGTGCTTTCGCACGTTAGGCAAATCTTAGCCTGTTCAGGAATACTATTAGTAAAAAAAAAGCAGCACGAGCAATGCTTCGATTGCCTGACAGGTCTGTATGACCGGTATAAATTCCCACATCACCAATATATGGTTGTGATGAGACGGGAATTAGTACAAATCTTAAAAGTCACTCTATAATTGTTGCAAAACGTTGCAGAGGACAAGTTGGTGCGTTGTCTTCCCGTAGAGCGTGGTCAAACGGTTATTGTCAAAATATGTTTGTCAGATGAGGGTGATTACGTGCTCCCTCTTGTTATTTTTCCCAGACAAAGACCAGAGCCAGAATTAGGAGATGGAGCTCGGCACAAAAATTATACGTGCAGTAGTTTAACCTCTCCATAAGACATACAAAACCAACGTCTAAGGACCCCGCCCTGATAATCATTGACGAGTATGTTACACATACGAAGAACTTAGAAGTCATTCAGAAAGCTCGACAAAATAATGTAGTTATGTTGTGTTTTCCACCTCATTGTAGTCACCGAATACAACCCTTCGATGTTGATTTCATGGGTCCGTTAAGCAAATGTTATAGTTTGGAATTAAAAATATGGCTAAGAGCTAATTCTGCACGAGTTGTAACGCAGTATCAAATATCAGAATTATTTGGGGCAGCTAATGTTAAGGTTGCTATGCAAACTGAAATCCATGCCTTTGAAAATTTCAAAAACCGAACGAACTTCCAGCTAGTAACATCGCAACTATTGTTAGACAAAATCATACGACCCCCCCCGCAACTTCTTTAAATAACAGCCTGCGTGAAACTAAAAATGAAGCAAGAAATCAGCCTCGTCCAAGTACTTCCAACATTAGTTTCATTGTGCCCCCGGACACTGTCTGCGAAATTCCGAAAGACACGAGAAAAGAGGTTCAGCAGGCATTTCAAGGTCAACACCTGGAGCGGAATATAAATGAGGCTGAAACAAAATCTGCAAAAAATAATATTTCTGATGATTCTCGGAATAGGAAAATTTCACAACCTCTCCGTAGTAAGCAGAAAATTCAAGAAACTTATCCTTCTTCTAACACTTCTTCTGACGAAGATGATAGTGACCCTTTTTGCTTATACTACAAAAAACCATGTTCAAAATCGAAGTCTGATCATGGATGGGTACAGTGCAAACAATGCTTTAAATGGTCTCACGAATCGTACCCGTCTTACACCGAAGAAGAATTAGATCAATTTCTTTGTGATAAATGTGACTCTTAAGTACTGTTTTTGTCATGAAACGGTTTTGACCCACACGTGGGGCAAAATCGGTTTTTGAAATGTTCTTAATTTTAGATGTTTATAAAGTTTCTATTTTAAGTGTAATGGGATATTTGTATCAGTTTAAGTAATCAACATTACAGGTTTGGTGTACTATTATTTTCAGGCCTCAGTCCATAACAGTAAGTCAAAAACAATTAAATGGTTTAAGGGGGCGGTTACGCCCTCCTTCCTCTACATAGTATCATTTTCAGCATTTGTAGAACCATCTAGACCATTTTTGACTTAATGTATGTGCGTGCATGCGCGTGCGCGCGTGTGTGTGTGAGTGTGTGTGTGTGTGTGTGTGTGTGTGTGTGTGTGTGAGTGTGTGTGTTTGTGTGTGTGCGAGTCTATGTATGTATTGTGTGTGTGCGATTGTGCGTGTTTGTGCGTACATGTGTGCTTGTGTGCTCGTGTTTGTGTGTTTGATGAAGTGAACTTTGTGGACTTAGGTAAGTACATAATAAACTGGTTTAAGGTATGTATGTATGTGATTTTCTTATTATTATACTTTAACCTAACCATGCTTATAGAATACATAATCTTATTTTACTGCGTTACACAGTTCTCATCTTGTTAAGGTTAAATGAAATATTTTTTGATAGAGCCTACATGTAGGCGAAACGTAACATTAATGTTTTATTTACGGTAAAAACTATTACTTTATGCAAATGAAAAATCTGGAAGACTGGAACTGTGGCAGAATCAGCAACAAGCAAATTACATACACGCACCGCACAAAAATTAAAAAACACCGACCACGTTTCAGTAGCTCAGCTATCATCATTAGCAGTGACCTGGGGCGAACCAAAGAAATATCATATATATATATATATATATATATATATATATACCATCAGCAAGTAACGCTTTGTTGCTTATCTGGTGAAACTGAAACCTTAATGAGTTCTGTCCCAACATTTGTATTTAACGTGAACTACATGTCCTTTAAATAGAATTTTGATAGGTCGCTTAGTTATTCCTACATTTATTTGTTCACAATTTTTACAACTAATTGCCGATATATCCTGATTATCCATTTGAACATTTGTATTGCCTAAAAGAGTTTGCAAACTATTATCTGAAGCAGTGACTGTTTTCAAAATAATTTTGTAAAAGATTTTATGTAGACCTTTTGCATAAGCAGGGTAGTCTGGTAATTTTACATACTTTGCTCCTATTTGTTCTTTAGGGTTACCTAATGTAGCTACATTCTGAACCCTCATCCCATGTGTGTGCGTTTCCTTACTATAATTATAACCACTTCATCTGAAAATCGATTGTATGCTGCAGTTTCTTTAATGTTGCGCAATTCTTTATTATAATTTGGAACTGAAAGAGCATAACTAAACAATCTATGAACCAAAGAATTAAAAATCGCGAGGTTATGCTGCCTGCACTGACAGCAGTCATTGGTTATGAATCTTTTAGTGCTAGTTCCCTTACAATAAATATCTGTATCCTGTTTACTATCATGTTCTAAATCAAAGCTTTGTACTTACAACTATTATATGTGGAGGCACTCGGTAGTGATTAGAATATTTTTGCATGTGTAATATTTGTTGAAAAAGTGACAGAAATATGTTAACATTGATTTCTGATTAAGTTATTTTAATTACTCTTTTTTCTTTTGGTCTCTGGCAACAACCGTCCTGTTACGCAACTGCTGTAAAAATAATACATATCCGTATATGGGATTTGCTTTTACATGCAGATCATATTGATAAATCTGTAGCAGCACATAATTAATACTCATTTTGAAAAAAATAGTCAATACGGTTATAACAGCAACCTTATAACGATCAAGCAGTAAGCAAAGTAGACTTATTGCATGTCGTCGTGAAATAATCCGATTTATTTAAGCAAGGACCACGTTGCCACGAACCCGGCTCAATAGTGTACAATTTCTCTAAACAAATAAGGTGTAGCGCTTTATTTAACACCGACATGTATGATTTCAACCAGTAAAGGAAGAACGTGCATTAATTATCTGAATTAACCTTGAATAAATTACAAATTACATTAGCAGATAAAGGATTACTAACTGCATCTCGATCCACGACTACCAAAGCTAAAATTTTAATACCATTGGATTTAAATATAAATAGAGTTGTAACCGAAGAGCACTTTGTGAAAAAACTAACATCGCGGCATCGCGTGTTTCATTTTTAAGAGAATGTGTAAAAAATATGGAATCTGCATCACGTTTTTCAGTAGTGTTTCTAGATCAAACGTGGGCATTCGCAAGGGGATCTCCAAAACTATCATGGCAGGACGACAACCCGAAAACAGTAAAAAATCCTGATCAGTCGTCTTCAGGGAAAGGGTATATAATGTCGCTAATAAAGGCGGGTTCGTGGAAAATTTGCAGTTTGATATTTGCTTCAAATCCTAAATCCAGCGATTACCATGACAGTATGGACGCCGATTTATTTGAAAAGTGGTTAAGAGAACGGCTTCTACCAAATTTAACGGATTCATCCTTAATAATAATGCACAACTCATCGTACCATTCTCGCCTTGTAGAAAGTCGCCAACTGGAACAGAGTTGGTTGCGGAAAGAAAGTATTCCAGTTTTAGATCAGGATTTAAAGACATAACTTTTAGGGCTTTCTAAAGCATATAAAAAGCAAAAATCCTTAGTCATCGATGAAATTATTATACAATACGGACATTGCGTTTTTAGGCTTCCGCCGTATCACTGTCTATTTAATGCGATAGAAAATATTTGGGATATTTATAAATCTTGTTACATATTGCACGTGACGGTTACTGTAAACAGAGTATTCTACAAATGTGGAAATAATCTTTGAAGCAATGTTCCGGTGAAGTGTGGAGAAAAATCATTGTGCATACAGAAAAGGTGATATCAGAATGGTGGTCGCGAGAGCGCATACTCGACGTTGTTGTGAAACCTCTTATAATTTGTTTTAACGGGGAAGAAAGTAGTGACGATTCAGATTTGGACAGGACAGGAAAAATAAAAAAAGGGTTGATGTGTAAAAAAGCTTTTTTGTAATTAATAATTAATTATGTTTTTAATTCCCAAAAAAGATGCGTTTCTTAGGCATTTTCAAACATTGTTTGAAAATGTTGAAAAAATGATTCAAAAATTTTAATGAAGTTCTATTTGTAAAATATTGTTCACATCTCGTATTGTGTATGTGTGTAAATTAATATGAAGTGATCGAGTAATGTAAGTTCCTTTAATTACAAAAATTGTAATTGTACCTATATGTATTTTATTTTTCTATGTATATCTTTGGAATTGAAATAAGGACTTTAGTTTTAGTACTAAATGTATTAAAACTCGTCGAAAATGTCATTAAAAACTAGTTTGTTAAAGTTCGATATGTGTTTAAGAAAACGCATGGTTGCCTTATTTTTTATTTCTTTCTAACGTGACGGTTGTTATGATGAATACTTTCAAACATATAGTGTAAGTCTTAATTCATATAACTAATATATATATATATATATATATATATATATATATATATATATATATTTGTCATCCTATTTTGACTATGTATACATCGATTTCTCGTATGAGCTCAAGAACGGGATTGAGAGGGTACAATTTTTGTAATCTATGGGTTTTATAATTGCACTTCAGTTCAAATCAATGACTGGATTTATGAAAATGTCGAGTAAGTACGTTTTAATTAAACTTGGGATTAAAAACAGGTGAGTAAACAAGGTGACCTTTAACATTGTTTTGGTCACGTCAAGGATTCTGTAAATTTGAAAAATGTATTTTATGTTATAATATCCCGTACGCTTAATTATTTTATTAAGCAAGACTGTCACATGTGGCGAATCTTTATTCATAAATAAACATTGATAATCGATTCTTTATCAAGATAGAAATGTGTACGTCTTATGAATGAATGGATTTATTTAGAATTTACTAATAATGGCCATTTCAAATTCTTATACAGGGTCCTGCATCGTAGCTTCCGTCTTCTACTACATTTAAATGATTTATTTTAGAAAAAATATTAAAATGGTGCAATAAAATGATTGCTAGACAGCACATGTTAAAAATATTTTCACAAATACAGGATGGCTAATAAGTCCATGACAACACAAAAGTGTATATTTTTTAATGGAACACCCTATATTATTCCAGATTTGAATTGTCCTCAACAAAATTTCAGCATCTTACACCGAATGCTTTCAAAGATATGACAATTTCTTTTTCTGAATGGACATGTGTTGATAACTCTCTGCCTTTCAAGAAACGAAATTAATTATTATTTGTAGTAGGATATTTTATGTATATGGTCTATTTTATTTTTATACAGATGGCTACACGAAATATCGGAAGTTGTATACAGTATGGTCCAAAATGAGAATCGTAGATTTTCTTCAAATTTCCAAATGGAGCACCCTATGTTCTTCATCGACATAGGATAGCTTATTTTCTACTCTATCAATTTTATTAAACATTCCCTATACCCAAACTCACTCGTTTTTTTAGATAAATTCGTCTTTATCCGAAACTACCTTTTATTAATAAAAACTAGGCGTAAAAGTTATATCTTTTAAAGCCAACACCTGTACATCTTATTCCTATTACTATTTACTTTTAGTAAGCTCGAAGCGTTTTCCAGTGTCAAGTATTGATATAACTAGATGTAAATCTTCATAGGAGTTAAACTTTGGCCACTCCAGGTAAGATACCTTTAATTTAATTTGTGAAATAACCGTTCTCAACATCAATTAGTAGTTGATTAAATATAATTTTGATAGTCAACTCTGCTAAAGGTTACTATTATTTAATATTGTTATTGAAGATTCAATGCATCGATCATATGCTAACTGTAAACACAATCAGTTTTATAATTTGTTCTAAAATCTTCCCATATAGTAGCACCACAAGGTCACTCAAACCTAACCGTTCCAGATAAATTTTCGTTTTAACTTAATTTTATTAATTTATGTAAACGATCTCTGACTTATAATCATAAATATTAATTCAATTGTGGTATGTTTATATAACTGCAATAGTTTGTGGTTAAGAACTAATATACAAACTAAAGTATCAGACACCTTTTTCGCTTCAATGAGCAATTAACTTCTTTATTACTTTAAACAAACTGCAGTGGTCATTAATTAATTAACTGAAAGTATCAGACAAAATAAAACATCGTTAGCTGTGAATATAATTTCTTTTTTCTTTTTGGAAAGAGCAAGATCAGGCAATAGCATTTTTCTGAAATTACTATTAAGATTCACATTTGAATTTAACTGACCTTCAGTTTAAGTCACGGAATAAGAGTTAAAAGCAGTTTAAATGTAACAAACGTGACCTATTTATTAATAAATTTTATAGATACAAACAAAACTATCTATGTCTCTGTTAGCTACCTAACTTATCTCTATTGGTAATACAGCAAGAAATTTATTGTACATAATGCGGAATGGTTAAGTATGAATATAAACACAATTTAATTACAAGATATATACAAACACCTACTTATGTATATATAAAATTAAAAATTCATATTAATACTCAATCATTAAAATATTAATTTAATTTTCAAACAATTTCTTACTTATGAGTGGTTTCATATGATATAATACTTCTGGCCACTATTCACACATCACTAACTGTGCTCCAGAGCAAGTAGCAAGTATATTCCATGATCCTTTAGCCTTTTAACTTAGATTGTTTTCTTCAAATAGTCTACCACTCACGTTAGTAGCTAGTAAATTATTTAATATTAAATGTCTCAATATAATTTGACATACATTTCATACTGATTTTCGATACAATAATATTTTAGTTTCTTGAGATGTGTATCCATGTGACTTTTCTTAACAATGAAGTTAAATCACAGAGTTCTATTAAGATCTCTTTTATGACCTTTAGGCATTTTCAAATTTGAAATTTTAATAATTAAAAATGGCCACGCGAACCGATTATCAACAGTCTCGCGTGATGTTAAATTAAGTTCGTTCTTACCCACAAATTTATTTTATAGATGTCACCTTCTTCGGCGTATTAATACATCCAATCTCCAATAAGGATTCAGATAAAGAACGATTAGGATGGTTTTGGTAAATTTTTACTTCCCTTATATCCATTTTATGCGTAAATTAATATATAGGACTGGTACTCGCTCGGGGGATCATTTCTTTAACACAATAGCCGGGATACCGTTTCGGACAGTCGCCGTATTGAGATCTAGCCTGCTGATAATTGATTCTAGAAGCATGTAGCAAAAATGAATTGGTTTCATAGCGTATAAAGAAGAGTTGACTAGGGGAACATCTTTTCCAGAACCATTGAGATACGAGTTTGATTCAAATAAATCCACAAAAAGGTTGGATTGTCTACAGAATCAGCAACTACAGATCCGTCCAAAGATGTGATGGGGGAAAATGAAGATGTACCAAAGTTTTTACGAATGGCTTAAGCTAAAGGCCACAATTTTCGATTACCAGAAAGAGTTGTAGTTAGTTCATTGCATTTTCGTTGTTCAAACAACTTTTTAGCTCTAGTTTTGCAGCTATTTTTAGCACCAACCTAGTCTGCATGACTTTCGACCGTTTTATTGGATTTCCATTTAATATAAGATTTATTTTTAAAGATATTTCATCTGCACAAGCCTTATTGAACCAGTGTTGGGAACGTGAACGACCTATACGACGTTGTGTTTTGGGAAGTATTGGTATTCAATATTTAAACAAGTGCAAGGTTGTTTAAATTTTTTGAGTGATTATCTTCTATGAACAGAATTTTAATAGATGCTTGCCGTTGTAAGGTCCTTTCTTACAATTTTTATATTTGCCGCGGCTAAACTGCAATCGGTCTTTGTATTTAACGAAAGAGGGGAGTGGGTTCGTCGGTATATTTAATCTTAAGCTCTACACTGTCCACATGAAATAATTAAAATAAAATGGTTTAAAATAATATATTGTCCTATAGTACAAATCTATATATATATATATATATATATATATATATATATATATATATATATATATATATATTTCTAACTCGACTAACCTACGTATAATAATAACAACTGGATGTTCTGAGGAGACGGTGGCGTCGGGGCGTCCTTCCTTCTGCTCGGTCAATGCGTCCCTTATTCGCGTCGAAGTCGTTTCTGTAAAATAGATTTTAATGCACCTAGTTACATCCAATAATGACCGTAATATTTAAATGATTTAATAACGTTATGTTTAAATAATTATTTATGCTGAATACGGCCCTGTCTATAAAAGAAAAGAATTTATAAACAAACTACTGGTTATACAAAACGAGGGTTGCGCGAATCTAGGTCACTAGTGAAAATCGATATCCCAAGTTCACGATTGTACGCAGGACTGTTATACCGGCTAACTGCGTGCGGCTCTTTACCTTTAGTAATCTCTGGAAGACGGACAAGCGCGTATGCTTCGTGAAGTAATTTTACTTCGCGATGTATTATGCTTAAAATATGACTTCTTCAGAGGTCGATCTTTGCATTAGATTTAGACTAGGCGGATTATACACGTTTGGTTGTATAATTATATATATTCGCACGTTATCTACTGGTGGATATTTTATGGTGGTGATTTCTTTTATGCAAATGAAAGAAATCTCCGTAGATAAACGACGTTACCTATTTGTACACGTACAAATACGTATTGATTAAACGCGGGTTTTTATTTACACTGACGGAATAAGCTGGTGGAAAACAATTAATTGATTGCTTTCTTGAAATTCGTGTACTAAACGCGTGGGTATCGGTGTACGGTTTTCGTCTACTACCGGTCTTTGACGGATACTCTACGTTTACTTCGATTTTGTGATTATCGGCACTTCGGTCCCTGCCAGCGAGCTGGTGAATTCAGGTGTTTAGAATGTAAGTGAGAGTAAATGATAAAAGCTGCAGGTCTATACAGTCCTACTTAGCTCTCGTCGTCAGGTATATGGTGGAGTGGTGAGTGTGATCTCCCGACTACCTCGTGGCTTTTGCCCGTGGCTGTCTGGGGGTTTCTGGTGTGTTTTGCTGTGATCTCCCGACTACCTCGTGGCTTTGCCCGTGGCTGTCTGGGGTTTCGTGTGTGTTTGCGCTGATCTCCGACTACCTCGTGGCTTTGCCCGTGGCTGTCTGGGGGTTTCGGTCGGTTTAGCGTGTGTAGTCTCCTGACTGCTCCGTGGCTTTGCCCGTAGCGGTCTGGAGGTTTGTGTGTATGCTAGTGTGTATGTTTGTGTTCTGAATTACTCTATCAACTTACGTTTCGTTAATCACAAAGATCGAGGACGGCTATTTATTTGCAAAAGGTTCGCGATGCGCGTTCGGCAAATACAGGGAGCTGAACTCGCGGTGGCTATCACTCGGTCGGCGGCGATTTACTTTTACGCAACCGTCACGTGCGGGTTTTCTGGAATCGGAGTTAGTCAAATGGACTAACTAATACAGGAGCTGGTGAAACCAACTAAATAATTCTCGGCGGCGGAATACGTTCAAGTGGCGCGACGGAACTCCTCTACTACGGCGGCTGGTCGGTTACGGTTACGGCTACTGAATTTACAATAATTCACAATAATTCACAATAATCAATAATAATCAATAATAATCCATCTCCAAAGGTGCGCGTCGCGGTTTTTATAGAGGACCCTCAGTAGGCGGTGATGGCTTCTGTTTGGGGGAATCCTATTTGTAATTGGCGGAGATTACTCTGACGTATAAAACTTTCGATGTTTTATGAAATCCACGTTGGAGTGGGAACAAATTAATTATTGTTGTGCAATCAAACGAAATAATGAGCAATATCTGTAAATGACTGAGTAATACGGAATACTAAGAAATATTAGATTAAGTTTTGCAGGTGTTTGAATACTAAGAAAGCTTGCATCCTTTCTTTTACGAGGGCTGATTGTAAAATAATTAATTAATTAGAAAAAATTTTGAAGTAAGGACTTGCGGTTCGTTACACCGTTGCCCGTGGCACTATCTATCTTCACGTTGTTTCACCAACATCTGTCACATGTGGATTAAATGAATAATCCAATGAATATTAATGAAAAATTGCATGATAAGTTTTTAGTAAATAAATGATTAATAATTATAGTTGACGTTTTCCTGTCACATATAAACGTCTTTATTTATCGTAATTGGTTTTCTATTATACTCGTATATGAGTACATATATGTGAAGTTTCTATTGGCCGCTAGAGAAAGTAATTACGAAGTTAGCTTCTTATTGTGAACTTGTATTTTGAAAATCATAATACCGATTTTCCTTATATGTATAATAATTTGGTAATCTCTTATTATGTGACAATATTTTACCTAACTGCAAATGTAAATGTGATTAATAAGTTTGATACTCGTTTAACTTACTTACGTGCCAAACAAAGATTATGCAGCATTAAAATTTTGTAAGTTGTGTTAAAACCCGTTAACTACAAACAGAATAATGTTGTTTATTCCTTGCTATAAGTGTATGAAATATTAGTGTACATTTTATAAAGCAAAACTTGTTTTTTTCAACTGGGTGTGAAATTCCAATTCAGCATGTATAAAAAGTATGTCAGAGATTAGCGTAGTTATTTATAAAAATATCTATACTGTTAGTGGGGTTAGAATAATGAACGATTGCATTTCGTGCAGAATTTTATTATTAAGTTGAATTGCTCTTTTATTTGGGAACCGGTTACCTATTATCTTCCCGACTATTTGTGAATTTCGTAGTGGTCAAGGGAGCGGTTACACAATATATGAAACCACTTTACAAATAAAAACGTTATCCTCTGGTGAATAATAAATTATGATGAAAAAGCTTGTAGCGGGTCATTATATCGTATGAGAGTTGGTGCGATAGTGATTGTATGGAATTCAAATATAGCGAAGCGATATTTCAAGCTACAGAGTATTGGTTTGTGAATACAATTTATACAAAAACTAGACCTATTCGATCACTTGCATGTATACTAATTTTACAGGCCATTAAGCCATTCGGTTAAAGCCGATATACGATTTCAAAGTAAACTTTTCGGATGGACGGTTGCAATAAACTAGACGTACCCTAACGACTGTCAAAAGTCCTTATCTGGATATCTTTTAACGTTTCAGACTTTTTGTAGATGCGTGACACGAAAACAGAGGACAACGCATATCAAGAAAGGTATTGAGAATTTTTATTCTGAATAGCATTTTTGTTTTTTCGTTTTCAAGTGTCAATTATGTACAATGTGAAGAAAAGCGTTGACTTAAACATGACGTTACAATGCAGTAATATTGATAGCAGAACGGAATAATAAATATCAAATACTAGTTCTTTTATCTATGATATTAATCTCACAAGCGGTTTAGATTATGCACTAGCCTCTTACAAGTGAAAAATGCTAACGTATAAATGCCAAGAAATTGAAATTTACGACCGATTGCTGTACATGATTTACAGAATCCAGTTTTTATATGCATATAGGTTATGTATTTTAGCTCTTAATATTGATTGACGTTTATACTGATGCAGAAAATCTTTCATATCCTTTGTCTGCTACCTTTCTTTGCAACAAAGAGTTTATTTCACCTTAAAACATCAAAATTTCTTGGGATCTGATGCGACCCTTTCTTTAAAACGAATTGAATCATTATAGGGTATCCTGAAAGATTCCTTTTATATAATGGTAATACATACATTTTCTTTTATTGCGTTCAGATTAAAAGTAGTTCTAAATCTCAGTAGTACATGATGGGTAAGGTAATAAATGTGAACATTAATGAAATTAACAAACTTAACAAATGCAAAAATCTTTAAGTAAATTAGTAGATACCTTGTGATAAACATGCACGGAGATGATGTGTAGATCCATTTACTTAATTTGTCAATTCCTTTGGGATCATATTTTGTTGAACTATAAATTTTCCTCAAATAGTTATAAGGCCCATCAGAATCTACTTCTCACCTTGAAATCAATCAACTCACATCGTGCTTTAATAGAGCAAGCTTTGGATTAATACTAAAGTTTTCTGCCTATACGTAATACATACTATGCAAAGGGAAGTTTTAATACAAGGGCAGTTTAAAAAGTAAAGAATACATCTAACGATTATACCGCGTGTCTTAATGACACAAATATATACATGAAATATTTACTCTTTGTATTGATGAGAGGTTAAGGAATTGTAGCTTGAGGCTACGAATAATAAATTTTATTCAACGATGGTACGTTTCGGGAATCTAATGCATTATATCCCCTTCATTAGAATAGCCGTTTAAGTATTAATTATAATAAATAAATAAATATATACATTTCTCGACGTTTTGTGGCCTAAACAATACGAAAAACACATTTTTAGAAAAGAAAATCTCGTGTATGATTGTGTGTTAAAATTATCGATATGATCATTGCCATAAAATCTAGGTCAAGTTCGTTAATGAGTCAGTGGCGGGGCATTTTTAGGGGATTAGAAAATAAAAAAAATGCATTGTTTCAAATTTTAAAAAGGTACATAATTAAACTAATACGGGGACACCGTGGTTGGTTGTGACAGTGGTTGGTTGTTACAAACGCTTTTGTACTCGATGTACAGATGTCAGCTGCGTCAAGATCATCTCAATAGAACAAGCGTTAGTCCTTTGTATTTAGTATGCTTCCAACTTCGAACGGTGACGTATCACGTGTGTTTAGCCGATTTTGGTATTTTCGAGGTGTATTAATAAATGTTGGTGTCTTCAAATATTGTTTTATAAAGTGACTTTAGTTTTAGTTATTACTGGTATTTTGGTGTCAAAATAGTAATTGAGGTATGCTCTTTTATTTAAATAACGTAATTCTACTATTTATTAAACTGTGGGCAGTACTCAAAACAACACAACAAAAATGCGCTTGGGGATAGGTTGTGACATTCGTAATGGAGTAGGTTATGATTGTCACAACCAGCCCAATACATGTGATTGTTAAGTAGGTATATAAGTAATACCTGTCTTTTTAATTTATTTTAGAATTAATAATGAGGACGTATAAACGGAAAACCAACCGAGGAAAAACACCCTTGGAGGTTTTTGAACGAGCATCCCATGAAGTTTTGGAAAACAAGAAGTCTCTTCGGGTAGCCGATTTCCAAATTAACTACACGACGTTACAGAGATTATGTAAAAAATTACGATGGTAAGTTTTCTGTTGTAAATTTAGGTGTCTCTAGATTAAAAATCTTTTATTTCTAGGTTTGGAACAACCATTGTGTGTAGGGTATAAACGAATTCGACAAGTTTTAACAGATCGAATGGAAAATGAATTAGCAGAATACCTGATTTATCAATCCAAATTATATTTCGGATTATCCACAAAAGAAGTTCGTAAGTTAGCTTACCAATTTGCTGTGAAAAAGAATATAGCTGTCCGTAACAATTGGATCAGAGACGAAATGGTATCTGCTGACTGGCTTACTAGTTTTCTCAAGCGACATAAAACGTTATCCTTAGGACTCTTGAATCAACTAGTCTCAGTCGCGCTGCTAGTTTCAATAAGACAAACGTGAATGCTTTATTTTCTCTTCTACAAGAGGTAGTGGATCGTTACAAATTTGAACCCCAGGATATATACAATGTAGATGAAATGGGCATAACTACTGTGCAACGGCCAGACAAGAATTATTGCTAGAAAAGGTTCTGTAACCTGTAAATCTGTAAATTATAGGGACTATTTTGTTAATAACGGTCCCCCAAGATGCATTGGATCCGCTAATCCGCCGGGTTGGATAACTGAAGACGGTTTCTTAATATATTTAAAACACTTCGCCATGCATGCCAGGGTATCTCAAGAGAAACCGGTTCTCTTGATATTAGATAATCATGAGTCTCATCTCTCATTACAAGGTATTACTTTTTGTAAAGAAAATGGAGTTGTTGTAATTTCGCTACCACAACACTGCTTCCACAAACTCCAACCATTAGATCGGCCAGTATATCGGCCTCTTAAAAAATATATTAATAGTGCATGCAACTCATGGATGCGCAATCATCCAGTGAAAACAATGTCAATTTATGACGTACCCTCTATTGCGAAAGACGCTCTTCCTCGCGCAGCAACGCCAAAAAACATTCAAGCTGGGTTTGCAGCTGCTGGAAGTTTTCCCTTCAATAAAAATATATTTTCCGACGATGAATTTTTTCCTGCAGCCGTTACAGATCGTCCAAATTCTGAAGATAATTTGGTAGTAGACGTAGTTATTATTCCAGAAATGCAGAGCACAAGTCAAAGAAACTACATTGAAATTCATATTACCCCTAACAATTCACCACCTAAAGCAGGTTCACCTATGGTACCACCTGAAAATTTACCTGGACCTTCGGGTATCAAGTCATATTTTCACCAAAAGCTGGACCACGAGTAGCTACACGGAAAGAGAGAAAACCTGGCCAATCAGCTATTTGGACAGATACTCCAAATAAGGAGGAATTAGAAAATGCACAGAAGATGAAAACAGCAAAAGAATAAAAGAAAAAAGCTAAACAATCCCGTACCAAGAGAAATACATGTAAAGGCAAATCTAAAGCTAAAACTGTTTATTCTAGTGGCAATTCTGATGACGAAGACGAAACTTTTTGTTTAATTTGTTGTGAACCATACTCCAACTCTCGTCTAAAAGAGAAATGGCTGCAGTGCACCAGTTGATACAAATGGGCTCATGAAGAATGTACAGATAAAAATCCATATTTCGTCTGCATTCACTGCAATTGTGACGATGATGTATAGAGGAGTAGGGTTTGTCTAACCCTACGAATATCACAACCAACCCCACATTGGGGCAAATTGTGACATTTGGCGTGATATGTTTTTACTATTAATAACTATGTTTGTTTTGCTTCTAATTTTTCTATTCCTTTATAGATAAAAGTTTAAATAAGATACTTATGTTCAAACAAAATGTATAGCCTTATTATTATTGTCTACAAAAAATACACGTAAAAATTATCACAACCAACCCCGGTGTCCCCTAATTTCAAAATTAAAAAATATACAGGGTGTCTCCGGATGGGGTTGCGCACTCTTGTAAATTTTTTTATTTTGGAGTTTTCGGCAAAATGTTATACTTCATAAAAAGTTTTGCGTGGCCTGAAACTTATTTTTAGCCTACTTTCGATTTTTTAAAATCAAGTAGGCCTTTACAGTTGAGCAAAAACTATTTTCATTTTAGGTAAAGTATCTTTTCTGTTCATAGTATGCCAAAATCTTGTTAAGAAAAGTTGTTCGGAATGAGAAGATATCGCCATATACAAATTTTCAGGATCATAGTCCTACTTTGATCAAATTCGAGAAGTTATTGAGTTATGTAAATTTTTGTCGCAAAATTAATAATAAAGATCTTTCTGCTATTGTCGACGCCATATTGATTATTATCAAAGTACGGTAGGTAAATTACTGCTATTTGAACGATATTATAAAATTGCATAAACTTCGCATGATTTAATGGAAAAATAGACCGAACTGTAGTAAACAATTGCAGTAACTGCATACATCATATCTAGGATATTTTATTTTTTAATACAGCATAACAAAAAACAAATTAAATTCTAAACATTGAAATTATTCCACGTAATATCCTCCTCTTAGTACACATTCTTCTATTCGGGTTCTAAATTCTAGGTAGGTCGATGAAAGCATTTCTTCATTCACTCTAGCAACAGCTTATAATGCACCCCTATTTTGGTGTCAAATTTATATTGCGCCCTCCTGGTTGGGCAACCCAACGCGGTTTTATTTTGCCTCGGCTTTGCTCAATCGGGTTTATTTTATAAACGGGGTGTGGTTCGTAGTAAGTACTGGATGGGCTTAACACTGTAACCTTAAATAAAAACCGTAAAGCATTTTTAAAATGTATATTAACCAAATATTTACAATAAATAAAATAAGAAGGTAATTAACAAAATGTATAGGAGAACTTCTCGGTCCGGGTCCTAGCGTCACTGGGTGCGACGTCGCTTCTGTGAACAAAAGATGGTCTTGTTAATCTATTCCTTACCTAAGAGGCAAAGTTTAGGTTACGGTCCTGCACGTATAGTAGCGAGAGCGTCAGCCTTGATACCGTTGTTGGTCGGGCGCCAGCGCAATGAACTCGAATCGTTTGAGAAAATCGATATCGTGTTTATACGTTAGTAACTCTGGATCGCTGAAGCAAGGATGTCTTACTCCCGGGAAATAATACACGCGAAATGCACGTATACAAACGCGAGGTCTTGTGACGGTCTTTTTCCAATTATAACCGGTTTTAATGCAGGCAATTAGATTATTTATCTAACTAAATTAATTACCGATCTCTATACTAAGTTTAATTATTTATAATTAATCAAGGGAACAAAATACTTAATATTAAAACTACTCTAATAGGTTTACGTAAAGATAGAATACTCTACGTAATCTCTAATTTGTATACAAACGTTCTCGCACCAGGTATTTACGATGGTTAGGTGGACTACTAATTTATACTACAGGTTATGGAGGTATTCCTCTGCAATTTAAAGACACCGTGTATGGTTATTATGTTTGTCTGGAGATAGTGTATGAGTTTCGAGCGAGATTTCAGTAATGCCCAGAAGACGTAGGCGACGGCCTGTCTTTACTGTATATACTAAGAGAAAGGTCGTAGGTCTTTACAGCCCTGTAACAACCCTTCACCCTCAAGTGTTGATGAGATACGTCGGGGCTACCCTGCGTTCCTCTAGGTGTACTTTGTGGTGGGAGTGACGATGGGATCTACCTTCGTGCTACTCTAGGTGCTAGTGTAGTATAACTCCTGGAGCTCAGCCCGGAATTATTTACGGTCTGTGTGTTTGAGTGTAAATTGTCAGAATGTATAACTTTACAACTTACGTGTCTATCAATAGCAGTTTGAACTTTAGGTTGCCCGGTGCGAGGTGGGGCGTTCTCGCCCGATCGCGAAGGACTCTTCGTCGGTGAACAACAGGTCGGTGCTTACCTAAGCAAACGGAGCGGTGCGGCTACTGGTTTCTGGAACGGTCAACGGTACGGGGCGGCTGCTGGATATCGGCTTAACTTGAATCTACTAAAGATTCATCTCTCCTTAAAATTTTTTTATGCGCGTCGCGAGTTTATAAAGGTGCATCTGTGGGCGGCTTCGCGGCTACCGTGGGGGAATACCGTTACGTGATTGGTTAAAATCGTTCTGACGCCAGAAACTTACGGTTTCTTAGAAATACACGTCAGCGGTGATGAATAAATTATTTGTTGTGCAATATCGCGTAAACTTATGAAATCTTACAAAGGATGGTCCGCACATTTTATTCTAAAACATTAAGTACAGGACGCTGGTTCTTTACATACCCCCTTTTCCTCTTGCGGAAGATCCGTCCGCTTGATTTTTCGCCCACCAGACGGACGCGGCGATTGGTCGCTGGCGGCGATTTAGGTTTTCGGTGGTGGCGGCGGGCCGGTTCGGGTACCTCCTGTATCTTTAAGTCCTGGATTTTAACCTCGGCCGTCCGGCAAATGTTCCGGTGGAGGGTCCTTGGTCTACCGTCGGGGTGCAGGCGTGGCGGTGACCAATACCATTCCGTTTCGGGTAGGATGGTCCTGGTGACGGTGAGGGGCGCAGGCGGCGGGTTTTTACCGGAGTACTGCGCCGAACGCTGCGTTTCTTCGGTCCCGGGTTTGCGGTATCGGTTGGGCCCAGGGCGAGATCCAACGGAGCTTTGGCAACTGGTTTGGGGCCATGTTGTGGAAGATAGCATTTTGGTTTTATCCTTTGCTTTTATATGATTTTGAATACGCGGGTTTTAATAGCCGTTAAATTTTCAACGTTACCATTGGTCGTTGGTCTAGTCTGATCGGTGACGTCAGTCGCATTTCTCAAATCTTTTACATGCCTTCTCCCGCCTTTTCCTACTACCGGGGAGCTCGACAATTACGGGCGATTTGATTTTATACACAAGGTAAGGACCGGCATACTTTTTCGCTAATTTCGCGGAAAATTTTCCCTTTGCTTGACAGGTTGTTTTACGATATACGAGATCTCCTTTGCGGGGCGGTAGGCTCGGTGACGCAGGTTGTAATGATACCGTTGTACTTCAAAGGTCTTTGCTAATGAATCTCTAGCAAGTTCTTGTAGATCTTTTAAATACTTCATGTGGGCTTGATCAGCTGCACGGCGGTTGCTTTTTGTCGGGGTTGCTTCTGGGTTGACCACGCCCTAGGTGGTTCTAATTCCCCCGAGATTAAGGGCGGGGAGAAACCAGTTGATCCATGCTGTACGGTATTGATAGCGAAGGCTATTTCAGGCAGGTGGGTGTCCCACTCGTTGGTTATTTCGGTTTGTGCGATCATCGTCCCGATCACTTTATTGGTTCTTTCCACCGGGTTGGCATGCGGGGATGGTGGAGTAGAACGATGGTTGATTCCATGCTCCTTCAAGAACGTGCGGAATAATTTTGGTATACTGTGGGCCGTTATCGGAGATCAGGTGTCGGGGAGTTCCAAAGCGGTATATTATTTGTTCTTTTAACGCTTGGATAATCGGCGGACTGGTAGCGTTACGGAGCGGTTTAAGTTCGACCCACGTTAACCGGTCTTGAAAAACTAACAGGAATTTATAGCCTTTTTGGAGCGCGGGCCCGATTCGTACTTTTATTCCACGGATGTCCAGGTCGCGAAAAGTACATTTCTCCTTGCGGCTTTTGCGTACTACCTTTATAAGTCTGACAACTTTCACGTTTTATTTTTATCACGTCGGATTTTATGGTGGGCCAGTAGTAATTGCGGTTTGGGCATAGTGTTTTCGCAATTCCTAGGTTTCCTGGGTGGGGACATCGGACATTCTTCCAGGATATTTCGGGTTTTTCTGCGGTAACAAATTTTCCAACTGGATGGCTTCCCATCTCTTTTCGGGTGTCCGATCAGGGAATGATTTAAATAGTTGTCCTTCATTTTTTATATCTTGGGTGTTGATCAGGGTGTTCTCGGACTTGCATCAAGTATTTATACCACGGACAGGTTATTTCTTCGGTTTCCCCACCTCTTGGAGACAGGTCGGCTTTTACCTTAGTCCTCGTGTGCGATGAATTCCAAAGCCTCCTTGTACGGAACTTTGCAAGGATACGTATTCCGGCGATTTCTAGTTGTTTCTGGTGTATGTGTAGAGTGGCCTGAAGATGTTCCAGCGCGTCTAATCCAAACAATGTCGGTGGACAGTTGGGGTTGTAATGGGTAACTGGAAGTTTTCCTGCCTATCTTAAAATGTATAACCGCGGTTTTCATGGAACTGTCGGCAAGACGTACGGTTGCAGCAGCGTGCTCGGATATATACGGTTGTTAATTAGTAAATTCTTTACTTTCTCGCCTTATATGTTCGGAGGCTCCGGTATCAATTAAAGCATTGATGGTTTTGTTAAAGACCATAATCTCTGGAAGAGTCTATCGTAAACGATCTAATCTTTTATCGGGTTTTTCGTAAACTGCGCTACGGTTTGTAGGTGGTCCACTGCTGGCGGTTGTTTTGTTTTGTGGGGGAAAAAGTTTGGTGTCCCTTTACCGGCGTCTGGAGTTTTGACCGCGGACAGGGCAGTCCGGGATAATAACCTTCTTTGCTGCATCTCGAGCAAAAGCTTTAAACGGTTCTCTATACCTCTCTTTGAAGTGTCCGGTTTTCCCACATCTCCAACAGACGGTGGAGCGGTCCGGGGTGATATGGTTGGGACGGTTTTAGGGGAAGGGGAGGTGTGCTGGTGTGTCAATGGTGTTAGACCACTAAAGTGTACCTTCTTTTGGACTGGGAGACGCGAGTGTGTCCGTGGAGGTAGCATTTGAATTGGGTGGCCAACTCGAGAAGTTCGGTCAGGTCTTTGAAATCTCTTTGGCGGATGTAAAATTTATATTCCACCCTCAGGTTGTCATACATACGTTGTAGTTGTTCTTTCTCGACATGTTTCCATGGCGTCGCATTAGGGTCAGGACGGCAGTCACGTATTCCGTAGCTTTTTCTCGGGGTTTTGCAATCTTTGCGGTTTCCTCGTTGAAATTGATGTCGCGGTGGTAAAATTGTATTTTAAAACTGACCAAAAATCTTTCCAAGTCGTCCAGGATTGTTGATGGTTTCTGTACCATAACAGGGTGCTTTCCTTTAATAATTCCGGAAGGGCGAGTAATAGATCACGGTCGGTGATGTTGTAGCAGGTTTGTAATTCCTCTACTCTTTCCAAAAAGAAATCGGATCGCTGATACCGTCGTATTCACCCCATTTGCGTATTCTATCGCAAATATCGGCGCGTCTGGTTCCGGTAATGTCTGGTGTTCCCCAGCTGGTGGTGGCGGTATCGGGGGCTAATGTTAGTATTTCTGGTGTCAGTGTGGTTACTTGTCCTTCTCCGGTGCGTAAGTATTTTATTATCCTGGCCAAGTGCATCTACATTTCCTCCTGTCTCTAGCTTATATTTCCTAGCTTGGTTGCTAATTCATCCTTCTTGAGATGGTAAATCCATCCCACTCTGGTGTCCGTATCTTCAGAGTCCTCGTATACTCATCCTGTAACAGACAGATTAGTGTCTCTGGAAAACAAAAATATGTGATTACTGGGCTTCTGCGGTCCTTTTGAAATCAAACGGAAAATTATTTAAGGTGTTCAGTGTTTTCGAGCCCCACGTTTAGGTGCTACTTTTATAATGCACCCTATTTTTGTAATAGCCCTCCTTTGGGTAACCAACGCGGTTTTATTTTGCCTCGGCTTTGCTCAATCGGGTTTATTTTATAAACGGGGGTGGTTCGTAGTAAGTACTGGATGGGCTTAACACTGTAACCTTAAATAAAAACCGTAAAGCATTTTTAAAATGTATATTAACCAAATATTTACAATAAATAAAATAAGAAGGTAATTAACAAAATGTATAGGAGAACTTCTCGGTCCGGGTCCTAGCGTCACTGGGTGCGACCGCTTCTGTGAACAAAAGATGGTCTTGTTAATCTATTCCTTACCTAAGAGGCAAAGTTTAGGTTACGGTCCTGCACAAGTAAAGCGAGCCTTGATACCGTTGTTGGTCGGGGGCGCAATGAACTCGAATCGTTTGAGAAAATCGATATCGTGTTTATACGTTAGTAACTCTGGATCGCTGAAGAAGGATGTCTTACTCCCGGGAAATAATACACGCGAAATGCACGTATACAACCGGAGGTCTTGTGACGGTCTTTTCCAATTATAACCGGTTTAATGCAGGCAAAGATTATTTACCTAACTAAATTAATTACCGATCTCTATACTAAGTTTAATTATTTATAATTAATCAAGGGAACAAAATACTTAATATTAAAACTACTCTAATAGGTTTACGTAAAGATAGAATACTCTACGTAATCTCTAATTTGTATACAAACGTTCTCGCACCAGGTATTTACGATGGTTAGGTGGACTACTAATTTATACTACAGGTTATGGAGGTATTCCTCTGCAATTTAAAGACACCGTGTATGGTTATTATGTTTGTCTGGAGATAGTGTATGAGTTTCGAGCGGATTTCAGTAATGCCCAGAAGACGTAGGCGACGGCCTGTCTTTACTGTATATACTAAGAGAAAGGTCGTAGGTCTTTACAGCCCTGTAACAACCCTTCACCCTCAAGTGTTGATGAGATACGTCGGGGCTACCCTGCGTTCCTCTAGGTGTACTTTGTGGTGGCAGTGACGATGGGATCTACCCTTCGTGCTACTCTAGGTGCTAGTGTAGTATAACTCCTGGAGCTCAGCCCGGAATTATTTACGGTCTGTAGTGTTTGAGTGTAAATTGTCAGAATGTATAACTTTACAACTTACGTGTCTATCAATAGCAGTACAGAATTGAACTTTAGGTTGCCCGGTGCGAGGTGGTGTGCGTTCTCGCCCGATCGCGAAGGACTCTTCGTCGGTGAACAACAGGTCGGTGCTTACACTAAGCAAACGGAGCGGCTGCGGCTACTGGTTTCTGGAACGGTCAACGGTACGGAGGCGGCTGCTGGATATCGGCTTAACTTGAATCTACTAAGATTCATCTCTCCTTACTGAAGGAGTTTTTTTTTATGCGCGTCGCGAGTTTATAAAGGTGCATCTGTGGGCGGCTTCGCGGCTACCGTGCGGGGAATACCGTTACGTGATTGGTTAAAATCGTTCTGACGTGCAGAAACTTACGGTTTCTTAGAAATACACGTCAGCGGTGATGAATAAATTATTTGTTGTGCAATATCGCGTAAACTTATGAAATCTTACATACAGGATGGTCCGCACATAATTTATTCTAAAACATGTAAGTACAGGACGCTGGTTCTTTACAAGCTTCTATGATTTTTTGCTTTAAATTTTCCAAATCGTCTTCTAATTCGTTTGCGTAAACTTTTTCCTTTAGGTAGCCCCATAAGAAAAGTCCCGTGGGTTGAGGTCTGGAGATCTCGCCGGCCACTTTAGTGGACCAAAGCGTCCAATGCACCGATTAGGAAAATGCTCATTTAACCAGGCCCTAACTCTCAGTGTGGAATGTTCAGGACATCCGTCTTGTTGATAGAAAACCTTTCCTCTGAACTCTAAACTCTCCCCTTCTAATTCGGTCATAACGAAGTTGTTCAAAAGCTCCACGTATGTATTTTGGTTTAAAATATGCAAAAAATAGGGACCAATGATTCTATTGTGGAGCATTCCGCACCAAACGTTTACTTTTTTGAAACGCTGTCTCCGGGTTCTGATACGAAAATGTGGATTGTTCTGAGCCCAAAATCTACAATTTTGCGTTGACACAACGCCATTGGTCGAAAAGGTTGGTTCGTCACTGAACAGAATATTTCGATAGAATAATCTATGGTCCATTATTCTTTCTCCCATGAGTAGACAGAATTCTAATCGATGGTCATCATCTCCGTCTTCTAGCTTATGGACAAACTTGGGTTTGAACGGATAAAAATTATTTTTAACTAAAATTCTCTGAATGTGTGACTTCCTTATTCTCAAATTCTCTGACCTTTTTCGCAGTGATAATTTTGGTGCTTCTTGAACTGAATTAAGAATTACTAGTGTGGCAGCGTCCTCTTCGTCATATTGTCGTGGTAGTCTCTTGGTGTCCTTCACATCGCCAGTTCTATCAAAGTTTTGTTGCTGCTTGCCTGGTTATATGCACGTCTGGAAATTTTTCGTAAAATAGTTGTATTGCATATTTGTAGCTGACATTTCCAATGCCATAACACTTTACTTAGTAGATACGCTGATCTAACGTTAACATTTTTGGCGTGTGTGATGGTACATAAGATATGTAACTTTACTGTCGCAGAAAGCGATTTTGTATGACAGTTGCTATCGAAATGCAACTAGATTTTCGACTTGCATTATCAGGCAAAGTTCTTGAATTTGGTGTAGTCTCATTGTGATAAAAACATTTGATATGCTATTATCCTCAAATTTAAAATTAGCATAAATTTTCGTAAAATAATGGCGTATTATCAACAGAAAAAGTACTTCACCTGAAACGAAATTGAAAAATGAAGAATTTTATCAAAGTAGGACTATCATCATGAAAATTTGCATATGGCCATAACTCTCTCATTCCCAACAACTTTTCTTAACAAGATTTTGGCATACTATGAACAGAAAAGGTACTTTACCCAAAATGAAAATAGTTTTTGCTCAACTGTAAAGGCCTACTTGATTTTAAAAAATCGAAATTAGACTAAAAATAAGTTTCAGGCCAAGCAAAACTTTTTATGAAGAATAACATTTGGCCCAAAACTCCAAAATAAAAGAGTTTACAAGAGTTCGCAACCCCATCCCGGGACACCCTGTATAATAACCAGTGGCGCGCCGTTTTCTGGGTACAAAATTGTGTATTCATTACTTTATAACCGATTTTTTTGAAAGTCGGGTATTGGGAGTTTTTAAGGACGCTAAGTGTAAATCATTTGTCAAAAATTAAAAAATTCAAAATGGGGATCAAAAAAGGGCGATTATTGTGTTTAAGCCGATATGACTAAAATTCAGGTATTGTGGGCTAATGATCAATTTTGCAACTTTGTTAATTTGTAAAACATTATCTAAATAAAAAAATTTAAAAACTGCCAGTGGCGCACCGTCTTTAGGGTGCAAAACTATTTTGGTATTGTGGTTTTTAAAATCCCTAAGAATAAATAATTTGTCAAAATTACAAAATTCAAAATGGCGGATCAAACATGGGGAATTATCGTGTTTAAAAACCAATATGACTCAAATTCAGGTATTGTGGGCTTTGAAGTTATTCATTTACATATATGAGAAAGCATTATGGCAGATAATTCGGCAGCGGTTTTTTAATAATTGAAGTAGTACTTTGGAAGTTAAAGTATGTGATACATTTAACAATTATTTAAAAAGTTTTAACCCACAAACGTATGTGTGAAGAATCACCATAATATTGTAATGCCCCTGGCTCGTTATTACTTTATTTAATTCCACTGAGATGTGGATTTTGTTATTAATGCCTTTAGATCGCTACAGTGAAGCTGGGGTGGGTTTTGACTCTTATAACTCTTAATAACGTGTACTAAAAAGGTTTTGTACATATATTAATATTAAAGTATTCTGGATTACAAAATCAATTAACATAAAACGATCCTGAAAATGTAAAAAAATAAGTTATATAAAATAAAAGAAAAAATATACTGGTCTAAAATAGTAAACTTAAACAATAGTTAAATGAACAACTCGAAATAATTCTGGAATGGTCTGTTCAGAGAGGCGTCTGTGTGTTCGGTAGCCTTTTATACAGCTGAACTGGTCGGGTAGCTGGCGAGTTGCTAAAATCGGTTAGGGACTTTTCTCCTTTTACTGTAAACACAATATATATTTAGTAATTTGAAATACACCAAACAGTTTTTGTTATGCAAATTTTTGTAACAATGGTATTTTCGCAAGGGGTGTCTCTATATAAGCGGGTCTTTTATCAGGTTAAATAGATATTTATACTAGATGGGTAAGTATCATTTTAATATTATTATACTTAAGTGAATAAAAATACGTGTTGAGGTTAGCATTCTGATATAGAACTTCCCTGTTGGACTGGTAAATAATTATTTATATGTTAATTATTGTCCAATAATTCGGCGGGATGGGTTATAATGCAGTTTAATGCGGGAGAATCTTTATTGTAACCAAAGTAGGTCAATGTTAGGAAACGTGGATGGCCTAAATTGTTCAAATTACGGAGATAATTGTATACGCACGGGCAACGGTTACCTAGAATTAAACTAATTGACTATAATTAATAAAACCTCTGCCAAGTTATCTGCCATAATGCTTTCTCATATATGTAAATAAATAACTTCAACGCTGGCAATACCTGAATTTGAGTAATATCGGTTTTTAAATACGATGTTTCCCCATTTTTGATCTGCCAGTTTGAATTTTTTAATTTTGACAAATGATTTACACTTAGCGATCTTAAAACCCTCAATACCCTACTTTAAAAAAAAATCGGTTGATAAATTAAGTAAACACGATAATCCCCCCATTTTTGATCCGCCATTTTGAATTTTCTAATTTTGACAAATGATTTATACTTAGCGATCTTAAAAACCCCCAATACCCGACTATCAAATGAAAGCCAGCTTTTGGAAATTTCTATTAACTCAAAATTTTCTTTAGTAATATAATCGTAGAAATCATGAGAACACGAATTTAATGATCGTACATGATTATGACACACGTAAATACCGTGATTTAGGTTTGTTTGAGGTGGCTTTAGTTTTTTGAAAAATTAACCTTTTGTACGATTCACCTTGGGCAATTCTCTTCTTGATTTCTTTCTTCACGCTTCACCATCTATAGCATTAATTACACTTCTATTCTTTAATACCATTATGGCGTGATGTTGTGAATATTACCTTTATTGGACTTGGAGTTCGTTGAAAATTTCGACCTAAGCGTAATGAACGGATGTTGGTTAAACTAATATCTTGAATATTTGCCAGTAAATTACGAATTTTGGTTTTATCTAATTCAATACGTAACTCGCTCAAATCTTCATTAGAATGAGGCAAATTAAATAAGTAGTAGGGTGGTTTACCTCCCCCTTTTCCATCTCTTTACTTTTGAGCTTCCTCCAGAAATTTTATTGCTTTCCTCCCTTTAATTCTTTACTTAATAACCAACTAAATTACCTTAAATCTAAATCCATAACTACAAAGCTCCTTAGTATTAATTAGAATTTTTTTCGTGCTTATTTAATGATCTTTGTGGTTCATTACACATAATTATTTAATTAATAATCCATCTACTTATTTCACTATCTAAATTATTTACTTGTTTTTATTTAAGGTTCTATCTGGTGTATATACATGCATTTTACAGCTTAATTTTTAATTATTATAGATGAATTAAACCTCCACTTGATCAAAATGTTGCTCTTCGCCATTTCGTATTTTTTTTCATTAGAGTTGGATTCTTTTTTAACGCTTTTATTCAACTCACTTTGTCTGTCCGGTTTAAATCTTGTAATTGAATTTTCAACAACTTTCTGCTCTCCGATTGAGCTGAAATTTGCTAAACATGCGTATTCTTGATGAGAATACACGAATGTGTGTTTTTTGCTTTGACTTTTGCGGCCAAATTTGGCCAAATATTTTGTTTAGGGCCTTGAAATTCAGGACTTACGCTATTAGCATAAGACCATGCAGAAAAATATACAAGTTGAGTTCAAGATCAAGGGGCTGCGCCTGGGGGGTTCAAAGTATTGTATTAGGTCAAAAAAAATCAACTATTTTCCGATCTCCGGTTGAGCAGAATTTCGGCATACATGTGCATATTGGCCAAGTAAGTTCGAAAATTTTGTTTATAAAACTAGGGTCTTGAAAAATTGAGTTTCTTTCTTTGTTGGAACTTACGCCTAAGCGACTAAAAAGTAGAAAATAAAAATAAGTAAAAAAAACCTTTTTAAAAAACGCTTTTATTTCGAAATGTACTAAAAAGAATAAAATAATTTTTTTTATTTTATTTTGCCACCATAATGTTCTTTATACGCCTCCAAATGCGGGCGTAATGTGGTCTTTATAGCACGGAAATGTCATTGATGCTAAGCAGCATGATTGACAGCAAACACATGACATGATACATAATAGCAATATCACAGTATCTTATTAACAACAAATTAGCCTACTGTCGACTTTATTTCACTGCATTTGCATTTAAAAACTTGCCGAAAATACTGAACCTTTTTAATATTTTGTTGCAGTTTCATGGTGCAAAATAAAATAAAACATTGTATGTACCACGGGCATAATTGTAGATTATGGCTCTCAGGAATATAAAAGCCCTCCGCTTCGCGTCGGGCTTTTAACATTCCCTCGAGCCATGATCTTCTGATTATGCCCTTAATACATAAACATCTATTATCTACCCATTAACATCAAAAATTTTTGTGACTAAAAATAAAAGTGTGGGGCATACATGATATCTTATATTTATAACAAAGCCTACCAACACCTACATTCAAATGCCCCACACTTTTTTTGATGTTAATGGGCATATAAAGAAATTATTTTATTCTTTTTAGTACATTTGGAAATGAAAGCATTCCTTCCGATCCTATCCTCACCGCACCCATCTTTAACCTCATCATGCATACAGACGTTATATATATATATATATATATATATATATATATATATATATATATATATATATATATGTATGTATGTATGCTGGGAATGAGACACGTTGCTTTCCTTTTTTTCAACTTTGGTTCGGTTAGGTAAACCATCCCGCATAACTGCAGATGATTTGGCACAAATTGAAATTTATTTTGTTAAACTATTCGTGCCCCATCCAGAATTAAGTAGGCTCACAAGATGATAGTGTTCATAATTTATAGGAAATGCGCTGGATGACCAATACATCCATAGGCACGGCTTATTCAAGTTCAATATCCACAGATAGTGGTCATCAAGTTTCGTATGATGGATTACAGATTTCTAAAAATACTAACTGTCACTTTAATTTTCATATTAATTATTATAATATGTAGATGTCTATAGTTCAATAAATGATTGTCTCTTAACGGCTATTTTATAATGGCCGGCGGCGGTTATCGTTCAGATTTCGGTTGTCAAATGAGTGGAGTTCAATTGAAATAACAGCGTAAGATTACGGAAAGTAACTTAATATTAAATATTGGGTACCTTCAATAATATGATCAGAATTTTATCCAATATTAATGGATACATTCATTCATTAGAGAGATTAAGGTGTCAAATAATCTTACTTGTTAACATGGAGAATGGTTTCTATCTATAGTTAATAAATGTGAAGAAATATATCACTGTAAAAATACGTTTAAACCTTTTTGTTACATAAAATGGCAAGTTACTGCAATCTTAAATTCCTTGCGCAGTAATAAAGCTGCAGTTTTTCGATTTATATGGAATGTCCAACAATGTCATATAGACGTTAAGGGTAATACTTACAATAGGTATGATGATTGTATAAACTTGTATTAGGTCTGCTGTTAAACGAAAATGTAATCAACTGTTATTACATTCCAAGTTGTAATTTTTAAATTGTAGTAGATAG
Organism: Vesta saturnalis; assembly: GCA_036346205.1. Classification (NCBI taxonomy): domain Eukaryota; kingdom Metazoa; phylum Arthropoda; class Insecta; order Coleoptera; family Lampyridae; genus Vesta; species Vesta saturnalis. The sequence continues at coordinate 596,441 of JARFJB010000595.1, read as the reverse complement.
TATAAATTGAAATAAGATTTCAAACTTACTAAATTGACCACAGATCAGATGGTTTATTTTATAAATTCGGAAACTCCACCAAAAGACGTTTAATTTTAATTTATTTTTAAATCGAAGAATATTTGCATATTTTTTAGAAACAATTCATGGAATGGATGCTTTAAGCACAGTGAATGATAATGAAAATCGTAAAGTGCGGAATAACAGATGCCATTAACCAGTAAAATTGAACCAGAAATGAAATAAATTAATAAAATAAGCTTATTATTATTTAGCAAAGAAGTTTTTCTCAAATATTATAATTACTATGCCCGTTCTTAATGTGCAAATTAGTTAATCGTGTGCTGAAATAGTTATTTGTATTACAAGGCCAGAATATGGGCGTTTGCGAGTCTCGGCCTGCAAATTTATTACTCGCAAACCATTTTATGGCAGAGTGATACACAAGAACAAAATTGTTGTGTATTTAAAATAAACCTGTTGAAATTTAGTTGGCAATACTGACAACTGACAGTAACCATTTCAAAATATAAACTAAAAAATACAATTGAGAAATTATTCATTACTCGAATTTTGTAGGTGCCTTACCAATTAGTTGACTTTATAATAATTGATAAATGTAATCTGTAGTTTATAAGGAACTAATACGGGCGTAATAGCGGATGCGTACACGTACACGGTAACGCGATTAAGCTTTGTATTATGATGTCAAATGCCGATTATCTCGAATACTCGATCCGTTCTGTCACTACAACGAATATCAACTGTAATTAGTATTATTTTGCACAGTTTCCGGACGCATTTGCGGTTTGAATGTGCCCTATTACAGAAGGCACAAAAAGGCAATTAGTTCTGTTCAATAAACCAAGTTGTTCCATAGCCATTGCTAATGAATCAACATTAGTAGTCAAATGATTGAGATCAGCAGCTGATTATGAAACACATTGATCTTCGTACAAGGTAAAAATCCAAGTTCTTTAATCTGCACCATGTCGTTCAAAATCAATCATAAGTAAGAAATCCCATATTTAATCTTCTCAGGTTTCATGAATAATTAGAATAATTATTAAAGGTGAGAAACATGTGTACCCCTTTCCAGCCGAGTAGGTACCACCACCCTTACCATGGGTTCCTTAATATTGGGTCTCCGATTTTCTGAGCTCGGCAAAGGTTGTCGTCGGTCACCATTGCCTTATTCTTAATATAATAATAATAATAATAATAGTAAAATAATAATTATTATTATAATAATAATAAAAATAATAATAATAATAATAACAATAATAAAGGGGAGTAATGTCGAACCAGCATCTCCCTGGTAACGCTAACGCTGGTAGCACGTCGTTTGTCCTTGTGTCCTCGATAGTTTTGGTCCTATGTCATTTGTTTTATGTCTTGGGAACCTGACCCCGTTACCAAAGGCGTAATCCAAGGTGTAATACGTACCGTGCCGAGGGATGAATGGCCAGATGTTAGTTGGTCGCAAACGGTGTCTGTCGAGTACCAGGCAGTCCCCGACCGTATTTTTTGTCTTGCTGCGGCATGGACCACAGCCGTAGTGAACTATTAATTGTTCCTAATATGGGGGCCGACATGTAAGACGTAGCCTATCAATCTATAGAGGACCCATCCTCTAAAATGGGCACTGATGTAGGACAGCGGAAAAATCCTCAAGCGGGTAAGATCACTAGCCCAGTCTCCCGCTCCACAGCGATGGAATTCCCCTTGATCTCTGGGGAGTCACCCGAAAGTTTGGGCAATACAAGTAGGCAGGAAAAGGAGATCCCCTCGTCCCGGTTTCTGCTACTGAAAAGGAAGGGTGGTGACTTCACCAAAGTCAGCCCCTTCCTTATCTCAAAGGCCTTGTGTGGAGTAGCCGGGAATATTCCTAGCATTAAAAAGTTAAAGGAGCGTTATTAATAGAGCCAGCACCCAGGAATCAAAGCAAAAGGTTATTGGATATGAAAATATTATCGGGTTTTGAAGTGGAGGTTGCACCTCGTCCAACTTTAAATCGTTGTAAGGGAGTAGTGTTCTGCCCCGATTTGTTGAATTCGACGATGGAGGAGATCAAGTAGGGCCTAGCTCACGAATTTGTGGTCAACATATATACAAGAAGGATTTAACAAAAGGGAACATGGCACCGCTGTCTTTTTTGATCTAAAAAAAGCGTATGACACAGTATGGGGATATGGTGTACTTGAAAAAATCCATGGTTGGGGTATAAAAGGGATAATTTTTAAATTCATAAATTCCTTCTTAACGGAAAGATATTTCCAGGTATTTATCTACCAAACATTTACTTGAAAACGGCATACCCCAAGGATCACCGATTAGTGTAACTTTGTTTATAGTCGCAGTAAACGATCTAACTGAATCGCTAGATTCGAAAATAGGACGATGCATATACGTTGATGATTTAGCACTGCACACTTCCTTCAAATGTGATGCATCGCATAATGCAACAATGTAAGCCGCCATTAATGCGCTAGTAAAAGAAGCTGAAAATATAGGATTTCGTTTTTCCCCAATAAAAATAGTGTGCATGCACTTCTGCAAGTTAAGACACCCGCACCACCCTCCAAACCTCTTTCTAAAAGAAAATAAAATCGAAAGTATTACAAATTATAAATTCCCAGATGTAACATTTGATCATACACTTACATGGAGAGCGCATGTGGGAAATGTTGTAATAAAATCCCGAAAAAGGTTGAATATAATTAAATTTCTCTCCAATTCAAAATGGGGCGCATAGGGAGGTGTTCCTACGAGTGTATAAAGCTAGTCTATTCGACTATGGGTCTTCAGCATACGGATCCGCGGCTTATTCCAACCTTAAAGCCTTAGACGTTATACAGGACGTATGTATGCGATATGCCATTGGAGCTTATCAAACTAGCCTTGTAAGTAGCATACATGTGGAATCAGGCATACTACCACTAAGGTTAAGAAGAATGTGGCTACTCCTGAAATATGTAATAAAAATAAAAAACCTCTCTAACCACTTCTTGTACCGAATAATTATCGCAAATAGAAGTGAAAGGCCAAGTTCAGTTGTTAGTAAGTTAAAGGAAGTATTACAACTTCATTTACAGTATCCCCCAGACACAAACGAAACTTAAATAAAAAATATAGTTTGGGAAGAATGGGAAAAAGAATGGGTGACGGAAAACAGACTTTTAAAGTTACACATACCGACACCCAAAAAAAAAGGAAAATATCCCCAAATGACCAGAAAGGAAAGTATAATGTTAACTAGAATTAGAATAGAACATATACAATTAACACATTCATACCTATTAAATAATAAGCCTCAACCAACATGCACTTATTGCAACGAAAAGCTTACCGTACAACACATCCTAGAATCATGTACAGAACTAGAAGATACCAGAATAAGGCTAGGAGTTAACAACGGATTGCAGATGAACATTAAAATCGAAAAAGGAAGAATTAACAATGTATTCTTATCTCTAAGGCCTTGTTTGGTGCAGCCTCCAGGTTGCGCCTCATCCAACTTTAAATCGTTGCAAGGGAGTAGTGTACTGTCCCGATTTGTTGAATTCGACGATGAAAGAGATTATGGACGGCCTGGCCTCGAGTAAACGTAACGGAGACTGGATCGATATACCTAACCATATCATCACTTTCGAAAGGGGTAATCTACCGAAAATCATTAAAGCGGCAATGTATCCGCTATTAGTGAGACCATATATACCGGCTGCCTTACGCTGCTATAACTGCCAACTATTTGGATATTCGGCTATTAATTGTAATCACGCTAAGGTTTGCATATGTGGAAAACCTCCTCACGAGGACATTCCATGCGAAACACCAAAGTGGTGTCCAAATTGTAAAGGTGACCATTCTGCTATATATATAAAGATTGACCCGTCTATAAATTTTCGTACTTACAAGTCAAACAAATGGAAAGATCTGCAGTTACAAGCCAAGCTAGTTATGCAGCGACTGCGGCGTAATCCAGCATTTCGAAAGCCTATACCTGAAATTAGAAAAATTATTTAAGAAGAAATATCTAAATTTACCCCTGTAAATGCTACAGCTGGGGATGTTTCGTTGCGTGACATACTTCCTGACATCAGGAACATGATTAGAGAGGAAATCACTAAACTTAACCCTGTGGTCGCCCAACCGGAAAAAAAACGATATTATGCCTAAAATTCATAAAATGATTAGAGAAGAGATATGCAGTCTTAGGGCACAATTTAGTATTCCAAAAGCACCTACCCCATTTCCAAAACCATCAGAAGACGCTATGGATGAAGTAACACATGGTGGCAAAAGAAAGAGCATTCTTGACAAAGCCACATCCACAGAATCTAGTATAAACTCCGTCTATGAGGACACTTTAACAGCAGCTAAAGGGGAGAAAAAGAGAAAAGGGTGGCCAAAAGGCAAATCGAGAAAATAGCTGTGATAGTTACACAAACCTGTGATTTTTTATTTTACGTGTCAGTATTTGTGATATCCTTATATATACACTTCATTGTTATTTATTTATCTTGTTTATTAAATCCAATTATCCAATCCTACAATGGATATAAATAAAATTATACAATGGAATTGTAGGGGTATAATAATGCGTTACTGTGACATCAAAATGATACTAACACAGCATGAACCAATGTGTCTGTGCATTCAGGAAACACACCTCCATCGACTACCATACGCACTAAGGGGATGTACAATTGAACGTTGAGATGGCGAGTTGAACGTTAGAGCTAGTGGCGGTGTCGTTATATTGACGAAGCGCGATGTATGTTCTGCGCCGATAAGTCTCAACATGAGCCTTCAAGCGATGGCTGTGCAAATCCCATATCCTGTTGTCCTATCTCTATGCAGTATCTACCTGCCCAGAGATGATTGGGATTTAAGAGATATTGAGAATCTTGTAGATCAGCTCACAACCGCGTTTCTACTTGTAAGAGACTTTAATGCTCACAGTCCTGTGTGGGGCTCTCAATTTAGAGACGCCAGGGGCCGTCGACTGCAAATTTTTATGGATCGCGACGATGTTATTTTGGTGAACACTAGAGCTCCGACGTATTTCAACTCCCGTTCACGTGATTTCCACGCGATTGATTTGGTCTTTTCTTCTCCGAGTCTGGCACCGCATTTCACATGGAGACCTATGGACGACCTACATAATAGCGACCACTTTCCCATCTGCATAGATACAAAAATTGCGAGACGGCAAATTTGTCTATGCCTAGGTGGCGTCTTGATAAAGCGGACTGGAAGATATTCGCGGAAAGTGTATCCACAAATATCAATCGCGAGCTTAGTCTATCCGAAGGGGTGGAAACCTTTACCAACGCTATGCTAAAAGCTGCCATAAATGCTGTTCCTGAGGGAGGTGGTACGCCGATGGTGCATAATGTGCTCTGGTGGTGTGCCGAGGTTAGCGATGCCATCAAAGTAAATATGAGGGCATTTAATTTATTTCGTCGATGTCCCACTGAAGAAAAGGTGATTTCTCTCAAGAGAGCCAGAGCTAATGATCGCCGAATAGTTCTACAACGCAAGAAAAGTTCCTGCGACAAATATGTCACTTTGATTAGCCCCAGCACATCTTCATCGGAAGTCTGGAAGAGGATAAAGCTTCTCGTGAATGGCAAATTATAACTCGAGACGGCATTATCGACATGCCGAAGTTAACCGCTGAGTCGACTGCTGAACACTACCAAGCAATCAGCAGTTCTTAAAACTTCGGACCAGCTTTTCGTGAGAACAAGATGGAACGAGATACTCCTCTCGACTTCACTACCGCTGATCACCTAGAATATAACGTACTCTTTTCGATGGCCGAATTTGACGAGACTCTACGATTTTCTAAGGCGCCTGGATCCGATACAATTTCGTACGAGTTCATCAAACACCTTCCTTTAACTGCCAAGTTGTCCCTTCTGAACTTGTATAATCGTTGTTGGTCTGAAAATACTTACCCTAGGAATTGGAAAGAGTCCATCATATTTCCCATCCTCAAAAACAGTAAAGATCCGCTGATTCCCTCGAGTTATAGACCCATAAGTATTACTTGTTGTATGGGTAAACTTCTTGAAAGGATGGTCAACAACAGACTTGTTCGGTACCTGGAGTATAATCGGTATCGCGCAGACCATCAGGCAGGATTTCGTAGAAATCGATCCACTCTGGACCAACTGGTATACTTGGAGAACGCTGTACAGCGTGCGCTTAGGGGCAGAAAACATACGGTGGCTTTATGTTTCGACCTCGAAGATGCGTACGATATGACGTGGCGGTACGGTGTCTTACAAAAGCTGCACGGCTGTGGACTCAGTGGAACTTTGTCTCTCTTTCTTGTCGACTACCTGAAAGAGAGAAGATTTAGGGTTAAATGCGGAAACGTCTTCTCGACGCCCAAGATATTTGAGAATTGCATTCCTCAAGGCTCGCCCTTGTGCGTCACACAATTCGCGATTGCCATAAATGATATCGCATCGGGTATTAGTCCTGAGGTAGAGAAATGTCTTTACGTTGATGACCTGACAATATTTTGTTCAGACATAACTATCGGCAAAATAATTAGACGTCTTCAAATCAAATAATCCACAATGCCGAAAATTCGGGTTTTAAATTTTCGCGAAATAAAACCAAATGCATCCATTTGTGTCATCTAAGAAAACCTCACTATGACCCACTTTTAACTTTAAGGATTGGCCAATCCCTATCTGAAGGTCGATCAAATTCTTGTCTTATTTTTGACGATCAACTCAGATGGAATGAACACATAGACTACGTAGTGGATAAATGTAAATCCGTTCTTAATGTTCTTAAGGCTCTTGCTGAACCCCAATGGGGCGCAGATCCCGACGCCATGATACAGTTGCGTCAGTCACTTATACTGATCTAAGCTGGAATATGACTGCGCAGCCTATTCTCTAAAATATTGTCAGAGACAGGTTTCTGGTCTCGTTGACGAGACCAGATCCTCTGTAGGTACGTCGCTAGGATTTGTGCCCAACCGAACCATCCGAATTATTGGGTTTCTTTGGAGATTGTCGTGAGTTTAGCGATAGGCCATCGATTACGCGACCGACCGGGGTGAGAGCTTCTGAATTGTTGAACACGCTGGACGCCCACCTTCCAGAAGTATTATTGTTAGGTCACGGAGAAGTTCCTCGTTAGATGGTCCCTGAGGTATAGACTTGCCTCCAACTCAGAAAGGAAGGCACACCTGATTTAATTTATAAGCGACAGTTTGCATCTGTTATGGACGAACACCGTAACTCAAACGTGATTTATACGGACGGATCGCTTCAAGGCGTTATGCAGAAATGTATCCAAATCGGTATCACCCAAAAAGGAAATTTTTCTTAAGTTTAGTACGCCGCCTAAGAGACACTGGAAAATTCAAACAACAACGAATAGGAACATGTGGATGGCCGCGTAAAATTACACCAAATCAAGAGGAAAAATTTTGCAAATAGTTGAACAAAATCCGGGTACTAGTACTAGGATTATAGCTTGACAGATTGGAAATGATATAAATTCGACAGACGTGCATAGAATTTTAAAACGTCACTCATTATATCCATATCATGTGCATAGAGTACAGAACTTATTGCCGCAAGATTTTCAGGCAAGAAACATCTTTTGCAACTGGCTCTGTAATGAAAATAACCGTAACCGCCGGTTTGTTACATCCATTTTATTTTCGGATGAAGCTACCTTTACGCAAAATGATATAACGAATATCCACAACACCCATGTTTGGGCAGATGAAAATCCAAGAGCTCTTGTAGAGACCAGTCATCAAGTAAATTTTAAAGTAAACGTGTGGGCAGGAATTTTAGACAATTTCCTTTTAGGTCCGGTATTTTTGCCACCACACTCAAATGCCGAACATTTTTTATTTTTTTTTACAAAATGAGTTTACAAATTTACTTGATGACGTACCTATAACTATTCGTCAAAATATGTGGTTTCAACTTGACGGAGCTCCGCCACATTATGGCAATAATGTTCGGGACCACTTGAACCAATACCTCCCTAATCACTGGATTGGTCGGGGACAGGATGCGCCTATTCATTGACCACCTCGTTCCCCCGACTTAAATCCACTGGACTTCAGTTTTTGGGGATTCATGAAAGATTTTGTTTATATGGTTCCAATAATAAATCAAAATCAATTGAGGGATCGCATCGCAGAAGGTGTATAGGTATTTAGGTTGAAACCGAATACTTTCCAAAATATTCGGTTTTCCCATATCCAACATTTAATTTAATTATTTGCATCCAACTTCGTACTATAATTATTAGCACAATTGATTGTTTTAAGTCATATTATGAATTTATTCTGATTAATAAAATAAAAAAATTGTTAAAAAAATCACCTACTCGAATAACTAAAAGTATGTCATAAAGGTTAGATAAATCATCGAACTACTACAAAAATGGATGCGACGTTCATAGGCGTTCGTCAGAAAAAAATGGAGGGTTGAAGGTTACCACACCCCTCTTATTTTTCTATTAGTTCTTTGAATTTTTTGCTTAAAATCATACAGAAGGTGCACTTAGAAAAGAGTAAGATTTGTACCAAATTTGAAAACGATATCTTAAAACACACCAGAGATAATAAAAAAATACACTTTTAAAAAGTGAAGTTTGATACCCTGTATATCGAAAAGGAAGCGTTAAAATGAAAAGTGACATAAGAAAAGTCTCCTTATTTTGTCCCAAAGAATATGTGGTTAACGGATTGGCCTACTTTTTTGTAACACCGAATGTAGATCACCAACCCATCATCTTGCTTACTTGGATTATCAAATTCAAGAAGCTTTCAAGAAAAGAGAGCACCTTGTCGCAATATTTTTTGACCTGAAAGGTGCGTACGATATGACCTGTAGGTACGGAATACTGGAAAAAATACATAAATAGGGTCTATGTGGTAACTTACCTAAGTTTGTGGTGTCCTTTTTGTCTAATCGTTTATTCCATGTTCGTGTTGGTAATGTCCTCTCATAGTCCAGATTTTTAGAAAACGGAGTACCCCAAGGTTCAACGCTGCACTCTGCTTGCTTTGGAAATTAATGAAATTGCCAAACAGCTGAAGCCTGATATGTAAATTGCAGTCCTCAGTCAACTCAGTGCACAAGCAAGCGTAGTCAGTGGGCTTTATTTTTTCAACTGAAAAAACAAATGTGTACACTTTTGCAGACTGCTTAAGCTCCACAACGATACAGTACTCTACCTAAGTGATATGCCAATACGATTTCTTGATACAGTACGGTTTTTTGGGACTGACTTTCGACCCCAAGTTAACTTGGAAGAATCATATCTTGGAGCTCAAGCAGAGATGTATACACACTCTCGATATACTTATAGTACTGGCACATACCAAATGGGGCGTTGAGCTCACTAAATGCATGGCCAAAGTAATGAGTAACAAAAGCCATCCTCATAACTAACTTACCCTTAGAGAAGCTGCATCAGAGCGATCCGCGTTCGGAAGATTTATAAACTTTTCTGATCTCCGAACAACTTTTTTCACTTGAGATAGTGAGTATAAGCCTTTCTGAATTTCCTTCTTGAAAATTGAGTGAAATCGAAATAGATTTTGACCTGGTTGAAAATCTAAAACATGAAACATCTAACCATTGATAGCGACAAAAATTCTTACAAACGATAAATGAAAAGAGCTACGACAAAATCATTTATACGGACAGATCCAAAACAAGTGATGGTGTAGGCTGTGCTTTTGTGGCAGGTGATGAGATGAATTCCTGATCCCTCAACAAAAACGAATCGATTTATTTTGCAGAGCAATACGCGCTGTGGCAAGCTTTTCTATATCTTTCTTCACTAAGCAGACCTACACAGCTTGTCTGATAGCATGTGACTTCCGTAGCGCCATGGAAGGTTTGTTAAACCTGTTCAATTCTGATCCATTTGTTCAGAGAATTCAGTACCTTGTGCACAACTTAGCCACGCGTCATAGCCGGGTAACTTTCTTGTGGATGCCAAGCCATGTTGGTGTGGCTGGTAATGACAAGATGGATGCGGCCGCCGTAGCGCCACTCGTGAATGTAGACACGGTGGCACCTTTTGTGAGATCCCTAAATTTTGTGTATTACCTAAAAGACCATATTTTCAATAAATGGCAGAGCAAATGGAAGAATCTAAAACAAAATTTATATTATATCAAAAAAAGCAGATCGAGAAAGCGTAACACAAACCCATCGCTTGGGCATTGGTTACACCTCTCTTATTCACAGACACCTCCTGTTGGATCAAAATGCACCAGTATGTACGGAGTGTAATATCCAGATGAGTATCAAACATATCATTTGCGACTGTTCCGTACATGATGCTCAGCAGATATTTTTTAGGTTAAGTAACGTTGTAGAGGAAAACTTGCAAAATAGTGTGGATATAAAAAACACTCTTGATTTTCTAAAGGCGTTTAACCTTTACCACAAAATCTAAAGTTATATGTATGTGTTTGTGTCTATTTATTTAAGATCACTTGTATATTTATCAATTTATGTCAAACATAGGCGAAATGACCCCAGCGGTCGAAGCCTATATATATATATATATATATATATATATATATATACAGGGTGATTAATAATAATAATAATTAAAATAAACAACTTTTTCAAATAACATTTTTTCGTTTTGCTTTAATTGTTAATTGTTGCTATGCGCCCAATTAATTATTCCCGCGTGTTTACCGGTGTTTATAGCCTCACCACGCATATTCGAGTTGTTATGGAACTGCAAACAATCTCTGTGATAAGATGGCTGTTAATTTTGCTTTGTTTCTGTTTACATTTTTTGTGTCAAGCAGAAATGTGTCAATTTGTTGTCAGTTAATCGCGTGTTACATTTCAGTCAGTTTGTGATTATTGAAAAATAAAGAATGGCTCATAATGAACTCGTGGACATGCTGTTGATTTATGGGGAGTGTCGTCAAAGTGCGGCTGCAGCCGCAAGGCTGTATGCAGAACGCTTTCCATTAAGAGTGCATCCGACGTCACGTAGTTTTATAAATCTCGTTCACAGCGCAAGGGATACTGGTTATTTAAGAGAACATCGTGGAGGGCATGTAGGAAGACCGAAACAACCTGTGAATATGCAGAATGACGAACACATTTTGAATATTGTGGAAGAAGATCCATCGATAGGTACTAGAGAAATTGCACGTGAGGCCGGTGTAAGTCAAACAAAGGTGTGGAAAACATTGCGGGAAAATCAGTTGTACCCATCTCACTTTCAACGTGTACACGCGCTACTTCCTCAAGACCATCTCCTTAGAGTTGAGTTCTGTGCATGGCTTTTACAAAACAATGCAGATCATTTGAATTTTACAAGAAACATTTTGTGCGTGGACGAGGCAATATTCACCAGAAATGGAATCAACAATTTCCGCAATACTCATGTTTCGTCATTTGAAAATTCCCTTGCTATACGGAGATCAAGTTTTCAAGAAAGATTTTCCGTAAATGTTTGGGCTGGAATTGTAAATGGAATATTCATTGGTCCGCACATCTTGCCAGACCGTTTAACGGGCGAGAATTATCTGAATTTTTTGTAAAATCATCTACCTAATCTGCTGGAAGAATTGCCATTGGATATAAGGCAAAATATGTGGCTTCTACAAGACGGAGCATCTCCTCATTTTAGACGAGAAGTGCGGGAGTTCTTGGATTATACTTTTCCAAACAGGTGGATTAGTCGAAATGGGCCAGTTGCGTGGCCACCTCGCTCACCAGACCTTACACCATGCGATTTTTTCCTGTGGGGTTACATGAAAGCGTCAGTTTTTAAAACACCGGTAAACACGCGGGAAGAATTAATTGGGCGCATAGAACAGGCAGCAGCAACAATTAAAACAAAACGAATTTCGTTATTACGCGCTGTCACCGGACAGTGGTTACATCGCGCACAGCGTTGTGTAGAACAGAATGGTGACAACATTGAACATGTCATTTGAAATAGAACTTAACTGTTTATTTCTTTAAAACGAAATATCTCTTTTATTTTTGAGTTAATTAAAAAATGTTATTTGAAAAAGTTGTTTATTTTAATTAGTTCTATACACAGTTTAAAAAAAAGCATCAACTTCAAAATCACCCTATATATGTATATATATATATATATATGTATGTATAAAATAATAACAATAATAAATATATTCAAAAGTGTAAGTAGAATTTCGAACTGCAAGGGGAAGTTCAGAAACATTGACAATGCCACAAGGTTAACAAATCCATATACTTTTTTAAATTAGATTATTTTGGAAAAAAGAAAATCGAACTAAACTTTGTTTGTCCAACAAATAACAAACTAACTGTTTTTCAAATGCTACCAGACCCAGTTGTTTTCTGAAAAGAGAAATTGAATTACACAGATTGGCAACAAAAAAATGAAAAACTGCGTACAAATAAGGAGGTGCAATGTACCGGGTGAGTCATTATGGAAGGACGCCGGCTACATCCCAGAAACCGCTTATGTTACGACTTCCAAAAAAAATATTCTTCAGTAAATGTGGCCTAGAGAAAATGCTGGAAATAATTTTAAAGTTTATAAATAGACCGCTAGGTAGCGTAACTGCTGACGTAAATTAAAAAATGTCTAATAAGTAACAGAAACTTAAGGAAAAGGTATATTGGAAATATCGTAGTTGTATTTTTGGGACAATTTTACCCATTTTTTGTATAAGAAGTTCTTTTCTAACTTCACAGGTTTTCCGTAGGGGAGCTGCGAAAGTTGTCAGACAAGCACGTAATTATCTTCGGAACCAGTTATCGAATCTCAAAAAGTAATATTTCGTTGGAAAGGTCTTTTTTTGCGCTATTCGTTGATGTGTTAAAAAGTTAAGTTTGATTAACGAACAAACCGCTAGAGGACGTTTTCCAAATATTGCTGAAATTTTAGCGATTTTCTTCAAAATATTAAATAATAGAATAATTTTTATATTTTAGTCAGAAAGAGTATAAAATTTCGTCGATATCTCTGTTGGTTTCAATTTTATACCTACTTTAAATTTAGATCCAAAAACAACAAAACGCAAAGTTTTTTGACATAATAGTTTATTGCTTAGGCCAGCTTTCATAAACACGGGTTAACCCAGCCCCGAGAGTTAACCCCAGAAATTCGATAATACTGACAGTTATTATCATCTAGTTTCTGGGGTTAGTTTATTATCGTTGGTTAATAATTACACCTGGAGGAACATCGAAAATTAACTAAAGATGAGTAGTACGCCATTACTCAGTGGCGACCTAAATGCTCAAATTGTCTGCCATCATTATCAATACACAGCTGCAACCGCTGTTGCGTTGACAAAACAGCGGTTTCTATCTCCGCTGTGGAGAGGGTGCGAATGCAATTTCTTATCCTAATGACCATATTTTCAGGCGTAGTTGGCCTGGTTGTAAAAGCAAGGTCCTTTATGCTTCCCCAAAAATAAAAAAAGTTAGATCGGGGGACTTAGAAGGTAACAATGGTAATGGTTATTAAGCTGTTAAAGTTAAGAATGAATAAGAAAATGTAGGTACCTAGCTAGCCATGGAAAAAGTGTTACTCAAAAATTGATGCACGCGTACTGAAAAATGTGCCGGACAGCCGTCATGTTGAAAAACATCCTCTGCCTAGTAAGCAACGGCACATCTTCTAAAAGTAACGGCAAATCGTTCCGCAAGAAATTAAGGTACGTTTCACCATTAAGTGGTGCGTCAAAAGTGTGAGGACCAATAATTCGACCTCCTAAAATACCGCACCAAACATTGACGCTCACCAGCCCTGATGTTGAATTTCTTGCATTCAACGAGGATTGGTTCTGGACCAATAATGCATGTTATGACGATTTATCTACTACAAAATCATTACCATGGATCTGAACTTAAAGTAGGTATAAAATTGAAACCAACACAGATATCGACTTGAAATTTTCAGGGTATAGGCGAAATTTTATACTCTTTTTGACTACAATATAAAAACATACCAGTCTATTTAATATTTTGAAGAAAATCGCTAAAATTTCAGCAATATTTGGAAAGCGTCCTCTAGCGGTTTGTTCGTTAATCAAACTTAACCTTTTAATACATCAACGAATAGCGCAAGAAAAGACCTTTCCAACAAAATATTACTTTTTAAGATTCGATGACTGGTTCCGAAGATAATTACGTGTTTATCTGATAACTTTCGGGAAACCTGTGAAGTTAGAGAAAAACTTCTTATACAAAAAATGGGTAAAATTGTCCCAAAAATACAACTACGATATTTCCAATATACCTTTTCCTTAAGTTTCTGTTACTTATTAGACATTTTTTAATTTACTACAGCAGTTACGCCACCTAGCGGTCTATTTACAAACTTTAAAATTATTTCCAGCATTTTCTCTTGGCCACATTTACTAAAGAATTTTTTTTGGAAGTCGTAACATAAGCGGTTTCTGGGATATAGTCGGCGTCCTTCCTTAATGACTCACCCGGTACATCAGCTGCTTGAAACGCAAAGTACAATTGGGTGTCATCTGCGCATAAATGGAATTTGCAATATGAAGTATTGGTATATAGGAAGGAAGTGTGGATAGCAAACAAAGTAGGACCTACAATACATTCTTGTGGAACTCCATGATTTATGGGTTCTTTTACAGGCACATTATTTCCAATTCTTACTCTTTGAAATTGCTCGTTAAGATAGCTAGTGAAAAAATAAGTCACAATATCATAATCATAAGAAAAATCTATCAAAAGTAAAGCCACAAAGTTATATTAACATCAACCCGAAAAATGTCGCCGGTAACGCTGAGGAGTGCCGTTGAACAGCTATGTCATGACCAGAATCCAGATTGTACAGGTGGTAGTATGTTATTCTTTTCAATGTAAGTATATTGTAGGCTGTTAACAACTTGTTCCAGTATTTTTGACATAATGGGTATAACGCTGATGGGGCGAAGATCAGAGAACTGAGATGGATTCGATTTTTTAGGAATTGGTGTTGTTAATGCAGTTTTCCAAAGTGATGGAAAACATTCGTGAATGAGGTACTGGTTAATTATATGAGTTATGTGAGGCAGAATGACTGGCAAAGCCAGAGCCAACCGAATTAGTTTTAATCCGATTAATAATACAAAGCACATCCGCTTCAGAGAGTAATTTAAAACTAAAACCGATGTATGGATTATTTATAAGATGACGTTTGTAAAAATTATTCAATCTATGAAAATCATTAGATTGCACAGGTTGAATGGAGTTAACAAGGTATTGATTTGATTGATATCATCAACATTTTGTAAATGAACCGGAATATCACTTCCATTGTTTGCGACAACATCCAAACGTTTTAACTCTGACCATGAATATTTAATGGTAGCATTATGAAGCTTAAAATTTAAATATGATTTTTTTTCAGTTTTAATGGCAGTGTTTAAATAGTTTCTAAGCATCCTGTAATAATTCCAATGATTACGATTTTTCGTGCGCTTAGCTTTGTTGTACGCTTTATTTTTAAGAATGCATTTGGCATTACGAGTGATCCACGGAGCAAATGGTTCACTTATTTTTTTCACAAGAACATGGGAATGTACATCAAGTAAAGAGAGAAGACTTTGGCTTAAGAATATCGTCTAGGATGTCCGAAATATCATCTATGTTTTCATTTTCCCTATACATTATTGTACGGGCTTTTTGATTAACATTATGTTCTTTTAAAGACAATGGTCAGATACGTTATGAAGTGTGACACAGCCAGCCTCCGCAATTTGAATATGTTCAGATGTCAATATATGGTCAATTAATGACATGGACGTTCATGTTAATCGCGTAGGTGATAAACTTTAAACCAAAAGATTCTAAGATATTTACATAAGTATTTACATGTTTTTCGTCCTGATCAAAAAAATTTATATTAAAGTCACCTAGGAAAACAACATTATGAAAATTTATTAAAATAAAAGAAAGAGATTCTTTAAATGCTTTAAAAAAATGATCATAATCGTACGTTGATGAACGATATACCACACCTACTCCAAACCTTTATTTATTATCCATAATTGTTTCACATTTACATCTAGTTCCATACGTATTACATCAAAACGATGAATATTCTTAACATAAAAGGCAAAACTTATTCAGAGTTACAAAGTCTGACATATCCGTTCAATATCAAAATTGATTGACCATATATAAAGTATCATACCGGATATGTGGTTATTGTGTTAAAACGAGCAGTGAAAATATATTTTGCATTTTATTCGTTATTTGATTTATATGTACGTAGTAATAGCTGCGATTATTACTGTAGGTATTAATTAATACGCAGAAAATATGGTGTAATATTGATTATGTGTACGATGTAACGATGATTGTATAATATTTCATAAACAAGAGAAGGGGAAATGTTTCATTGTACTTAAACATTAATTACTAAACTTAATGAAGATGAATTACGAAAATGTCGCTTAAACATCATACATAAACCGTATCTCCAAATAATAGTCGTAATATCTAATAAGAGATTAAGGCTATCAACAAAAGCTTTTAGAAACAGTTCTTGATTACACCAAGCTATATAGAATCGATGCTCTAGTGATACGATTAAAAGAGATATTTAGAGTATTTAGAGAGTAAAATAATTTAATATATCCCTATGGTTTCTGTTGCTAAAAATGAAACAAGTTTCCATGATTAAGCCAACGCGAAAGTGTACTTTATTGTAGTACAGTGCGCTAAGTTATTCAGATAACTTTGAATTTTACATAGGACGATCTGGGATCAGCAATTACTGTAAACAAAGGTACGGTACACATGTATATTACACACATACATTATATAATATTTGGTAGCTGAAATTACGAATAGTAGGAAACCTAAATTCTGGTTATCCAGTAAACTGTTTCTATCAACTAATCCCAAACAAACTCATTTTACGTATCACTTTGCTTTGCAAAAAATATTTTATATAATACTACATTTTATGGGAGGTAAGCATTTAGTGGTATTTTGATGTGAAAACAAAAAGAATTAAACGTTGAATGTGTTAACGAGTATTAGAGAAAGTGAACTGTACCATTTATTTCAGTTGCTTATAAAAACTCAACTGATTATAGTTTACACAATGAGTTTAAATTTTTAACTTGAAAAATCTTATATTATTAATTTTCAGGAAGAAAGGAAGGAACACCAATTTGAGTATATCGCTACTAAACAAAACGTGTTCCATGTAGCTCATTATGTGAATATCGTCCATTATATTTTCCGTTACTGTCGGTTTGCATAATTATATGATTCATAAAAAATCTATACAGCAACTTCATTTTTGTTTGCTACGGGTGTCTTGGTCGTGTTATCCTCTATATTGAATATAATTTTTACCCAAATAACAATTTACAGCTAATGTTCAATTTCAAATTAAACAGGACCTGCATCATTTTGCCACCATCATTAATAACTAAGTTAAATAGCAACTTTCACAATTATAGATTAGCATAAAGAAATTGTAACATAAACATTAGTCAGCAGTGTTACTAAATCAATAATATGAAGAATGCAACGTTGCATAATGTAAGAGCATTTATGCGCCACATTAAATTGTAATTGTTTATTTTTGTAAATAGGACAGTAGGATAGTTACTATAAATAGTTGCAATATTAGATTTAATAAACAGTATTCATTTAAAAATTATTATTAATTTTATTAAATACATACATAAAAATTTGATCTCAAGCAGGATTTGAACCAACGACCTGTACGTTGCTAGAGTACCGCACTAATGAACTGTGCTATCGAGATACAAACCTTATAATAATTTAGTATTGAGTTAGTTACCACTAGTTCAGTGACTCGTGGGGTACAAGGACCAGTCTATACTCTTGCATCCCCAACACATTTAGTATCAATTAACCCAAAGTTAAACATGGTCCTTCGAGCCGCCAACATCGGCAACCAGTAAAGGAAACATACTACACCGAGACACCACCTCCGGCAATAAGCAGTGAAAAATCATCGCCACCGCCGAGAAGAGGAAAGAAGCTGCAATTCCCCAGTACTACAGAAAAGGTGCATTGCAAAACATAACAGTCTACCCCATTGAAACTGTAAGAATTTGCGCCCCTTATGGAAAGAACACCCTAGAAAACAGCGGGCAAGAGATGAGGGAACAGACAAAGAACAGTCACAACGATTGAAACGGTAAGTCAAATTCAGCGTTCAGAGTTCCTACTACGCGTAGGAAAAAATTAGAGCAAGAAGAGAACATAGTCCAAATCAACATGTAGCAAGAAAGAATTAAACGAGAATTAACTGCGATTGAAGAGCTGCACAAGCGCATTAAGGTACATGAAACAATATTTGAGGATACCTATTTTACAGCAAGCGAGTTTGAGAAGATCGAATGATGTGACAATATATGCATCAAACTCGGAAACGAACATGACCACACAAGTATATAGGCCATGCAACGTTGCACTAGCAAAAGTGCAGCCCACCAGTAAATATAGGTATATTTAGTGGTGACTATGAAAACTGAAAGATCTTCGAAAACATCTTCCAAGAGGTAATACACTCCAACAAGTCTGTAACAGATACGGAGAAGTTGCAATACCTAAAAAGTTGTGTCACAGAAGAAGTAGCTAAACTAATCCAGCACCTCCACATGTGCAATGTGATGTGTGGATGAAATCTGCCGTATTACAATGTGCTTTGGTGGGTTGGACTATACATTTTGTATACAATAATTTAATTACAAATTTTCATTTTTGTTTTTAATAAAAGAGGGATTTCGAATGGGAGCTCATTTTGGGTGTAAATAGTGGTTATTCCTATTAATTTTAAGTATCATTAATTATAAATAATCGAGTTAAATTGCGTCATTGGGAAAGTATATTTAGTATTAAAATTATTACAGGAAATATAAGTTGGCATATTTAAAAGCATTTGCGCCAGTTAGTCGGTGTATTTTGATAAAATTTATTTTAAAAAGACAAAGTTTGGACGTTAATGTATGTCGATATGTGTCGTCGGAATCTGAAAAAAAAAAAGGAATCATTTCTTGATACCATAGCCAACTACGCGTTCCATATAAAAAAGTACAACTTTACGCTATAACACGAATTTCTAGGAATATTTTTAAAGAATTTACTATACCACTGCATTGTTATCAAAAAAGTTCCTAGAGAACGTATAAATTATTTTTTTTTTTGTATTTTCACGAATAAGCGAGATGTGGCTATAAAATGAAAACTCGAAAATTTGAATGTTTGGTCATAATTCTAAAACAAAAGACGTTAGCGAAATTTAAAATGCACCATTCAGTTTCTCTCAAAAAAAGAGATCGAGGAAGCGAGGTTCATTTTTTCATACGAACTATAGTTTACGTAATTCCCTATTAAAACATTGAAATTTGGCCGCCCTTTACGTACTGCCGAACTTGTCAAATTTTTGTAATGGACGTTAATAAGATTTATTTTGGGGTTGTGTAGAATTAGGATACTACAGATTATTTTGGGGAATTGAACTTGTAAGCGTCATTCCAACCGTATCAACGGAATTTTATTATGTTTATTACAATATATACACAGTGTTAAAGAACTGGGTATTATTTTCCTTAAGATTAATTACGTTTGATCAAAAGTTAAAAGATTAGATAATCTGTTTACATTCAAGTTACCGTATAATTTACTTGCTATATAAGAATTTTCGGTTTATGTGATTTAAATGTGTCGACGTTCTATTACTTTTCTGTTTTAGTACAAGGTTTAACGTCATTTTGAATTTAGCCGATATAATTGCATTTGAAGACAAGTTTTAAGTTTAACGTAACGTAAATTAAACTAAATAGACCGTTAACCGATCAGCTGTTTTTTTTTGTTGTACGCTAGTGTTTTGCTTTGCGAATATTCGCAAATGTTTTGATGTTTTTAGGAATCAACGTTTCGGGTTTTAATTCTCTGAATATTTGAATTGACGATTAAAGGTAAGTGAGTTATTTGTTTATTTGGGATATTTGGCTGTGTACTTTTCGAAATTAGGAACTACGACCTTTATTTGGATATTTATTAAATTATGGGACTTTCTAATATTGGCCAGTTACTTTCTTTGGTTATTTGAGTACGTAATTTTACGTTGAAGTTTACCAAAATGTATAATGAATTTTGATTTTTATTATCGCGATTTGACGGATTTTAAATGAAACTTTAGATTTTATGGAAGTTTAGGTGAACTTTGCGTAGAGATTTTGGAATAGAACTTAAAGGTAGAGGTGAGAGTTTTGTTTTGAGTGAACATGATGGTTTCCTGTTAGACCATTATTTTAAGAGCTAGTTCATGACGTTTTTCCCATTATAAATGTATTAACCAGGTGGCGCTTTTGACACTTTTCCTGATTTATGACGTACCCTTATTGTGTTTACGTTTTACTGGCTATCCTAAACGCAAAATTAATACCGCGTCTACTCTTTTATAACTAATGAGATCCCGGAACTCCTTTTACCCGTTATTCCCGTTCTACTACCATTTTCGACCGTAATAGCAACTCTGTAACAGCATGGGCCATTCTCAAGGGCAGGTATGACACAAGATTTTAGACCTTGGGTCGAGCAGGGGTCGCATCGTCAATAAGGCGATTACATGGCACGATTCACGAGTGTCTGAAGACGATTACAAAACCTGGGAAAAGAAACGGCATCCTGGGGTTCGATGATCGCCTGGATAGTGGCACAAAAATGGGATTCTGAATCCAATAAACCCTTTGAACAGTCTCTAAAAACGCCGAATGAAACAACATCCCTTGAAGAAATAATGGAATTCCATAACATAAGAATCCAGTCGTTAAAAGCGATGTTCCAAGCCAAGAAAACAAAATACGCTCCCGCACAAAGGACGTCGAGATAGCGGAACATCTTTCAACAAGTATGCCCCTACTGCAAGCAACTGCACAAATTGAGTGACTGCACCACATTCAAAGGATTACCACCTCCAACCAGGCTCGCCATCGTGGAAGGAATGCAATTTCAACGTCAAGTGTCATTTGTTTGGACGCTGCGCAGAATACCAATATCTACACCATCTGCCACTTCACCAAAACTTCACTAAAATCAACGAAGTCAACAGCGTACACGACGAAAGAAGTTACGAGTGCATACAGCTCCGCAGAAAAAGCAGTCATCTTAGCCACAGCGATCGTTAAAATTAAAGATGTCATTGGCGAGATTCAAACACTACGAGGTATTGGTCGCCCCTGGATTGTAATCATCATTCATAACGAAAGCTTCAGCACAATTATTAAAATTAGCCATGCAGAAAGTACAAGCAGAAATCAGCGGTCTTGGAGGAGCAGCATCCAGTGCAAATTTAAAAATAGTCATTCAATTAAGACGATATGCAAGCATGTTTTATTGAATACGGAGGTAATAGTCCTGAAGAAGATCACATAAAATCTCTCTATGAAGCCTTTTGAGTTCAACATCAGTCAATGCACAAATCAAATTCCAGCGGATCCCACGCTTAACATACCGGTACCAATAGATGTGTTACTGAGAGCAGAGGATTATGCTAAACTAGCATTGGATGGTGTAGGAAGACGGGCGAGCTTTCCGGTCAAAATACAGAATTGGGATAGATTGTGTCAGAGCAGATCTACAATACTAGAAAACAAGAGGTGTTATGGGAAGAAGAAAAAGCGCAGTTAGAAAAATTTTGGGAAGTCGAGAAAGTACTCAGGCCACTAAAACTCTCCCCACAAGATGCAACATGAAGAATGTAAACAACATTACCACCAAACCACCGTAAAGAAATCTGGATGGAACTGATACAGTGAAAGTTTCATTCAAAGAAGACTTATTCACCCTAGAGAGCTTCAGACCAATGATCGTTGCAAGGTACTATAGCTTGAAAGTGAATTACTGAGGACCCAAGCTGAAATAGGAGTACAAAAAATGCACAGAAGACCACTTGGAGTTGGGACATATGCAACTAACTAGCAACCCTAACGAGAAACGAATCTACATTCGCCGTCAGGCAGTTATAAAGGTGTCCAGTTTAATAAAAAACTTAGAGCAGTCTTTGAGGCTTCTTTTAAACATACAAACGGGAACAGCCTTAATGATGTCATATATGTGGGTCCAAGGCTACAACAGAATCTCTAGGATCCACTTGTGAGGTGCAGCAACATCGTTACGTTCTCACGGCTGATGTGGAGAAGGTGTACCGCCAGATTAAACTAAACGCAGAAGGCTACATATATCACAACATCTTATGGACACCCAAACCAAGTGAACTAAATAAAGAACACCAGCTGAAAACTGTAACACACGAAACAGCATGAGCTCCATGTTTAGAAGTAAGAATGTTGGAGCAACTGGCCCAAGATTACGAAAGAAGATACCCAAAGGCATCTGCAGAGAAACTACTACTACGTGGACAATTTCCTAATAGACGCAGAAAATTTAGAAGAAGCAAATCTTCCACAAGAAGAATGAATCAATTTGCTACGCATGGGGTAATAGTGTCACGTGTGGGTGAATTTGACATAGTTTTGTTTTCGTTTTTTATTGTGTTGAAGGGAAATAGTTTCGTTTTGAGAATTCAGAGTTTTATGAAATATACGTATTTTCGCCGTTGAAATTTATTTTTTCTTGTCGTGCTTATGCTGTAAATCTGCAGCGCGTTGAGTAATTATTGGTATCTTGTAGTTGATCAATTCACTATGGATAATGAGGGCGTGTAGAGGGTTTATTTGAGTTACAGGGCCTATGTAAAAACAGGATGTCGCAATTTTCAGTTCTAGCAATCGGAGGGTTTTTTGTGTTACACGTGGGATTGAAATGTTTTTAGGCGAGGAATTGTCCATTTGGAATTCGCAGAATCATAGAACGTTAAGATTTTCGGGGGGGTAGAGAGACTTTGTTTTTGATTTGGTTTAGTTAGTTTGGAACGAGCTGTTGAGAGAAATAGTCGAGAAGTTGTGATGTAGTACCGTAGGCAAAAAGTTTATCTGTTAGCCACCGGCTTATTTGAAGCTACCGGGAGGAAATTAGCTGGTTCACCTTGTGTAGATTGTAGAAAAACAAAATTGCTGTAAATGTATTGCGTAAATAAGTTTTCTGTGTATGAAAGACAAAAAGTTATGTAAATAAATTAATGTTTGTATTAACTCATCTAGTCTTAGATAGTTTCGCTGTTAAATTTACGAATATAAGTTAAAAAAATCAGTTAGTTGAAATTGACGTCAAAAAAGTTGTCGAGTTGTATTAGGGCCGTATCGGTAGAAACACTTTGAGATTCATTGGTAATTTTCGATTATTTACGGATTATCGATTGTACGAAAATTACATCCAATTGCTGTGACCCAGGGAGGAAAAACCTAGTCTGAAAACTTTGTGCGAATGTAGGTAATTATTTTTCTGAATTACATTTGGTGATTTTAATAAAGTTGTATTTCTATACTTCATTAAGCGGATGAACGCGCTTTCTGTTATTTCGTACTGTAGAAGCGCCCCTTAGGCGATTGATATAATTTTACCGAAGCGTATTAAACCATCTGTTGTGATTTCCATATTGCGTGTTATTTATTTTTTTTCATTATTGTACACTAACATTTACATGTCGAATTTTTGTCAAACTTATGTTATCATTATAACGATAAAGTGGTAATTAAAATTAAGGTATAATGTATTTAATTGCTACATTCAATATTAAAAAATTTTGCGTAAGAAAGGTCGCGCTTTACTTCCTTTCGGAAGTGATTTCATTTCACCACTATCACACATAATAAAATACTTATCTTTTTTGTTTTTTTTTTTAATGGTGTATTTTAAATTATACAATCTAAACGTTTTGATAACACTTACAGTTATCTTCGTCTGTAGTAATATCTGTTAAAAATTGTTAAAGATGTTGCAAACAATTTTGTCAAATTTGAAAAATGAAAACATAAACATCAGACTGCTATCAACATAACAGTTTGAGAAACGTTTCTCAAACTGTTATGTTTACAGGCTGATGTTTTAATTTTTCAACTTTGTCAAAATTTTTTACATCTTTAACAATTTTTAACAGATATTACTACTGACGAAGATAACTGTTATCGAAAGCTTTAGATTATATAAGTGTTTTATTATGTGATTTCATTTGTTTGTTACTTTAAAAGATTTGTACAAATACTCTCAGTATTTATTTTTTTTATTATCATGATACATAGTGTAATGAACTTTAAGCGCATTATTCATTAATGTATGTAAGATTACATCTGATTTTCACCTTATTTCACAGTACTAAATAAATATTTTGACTACGTTCCTGTTGCAAATTTAATAATAGTAACTGTTGAATAAACGACCTTGCAGCGACGTTTATTTATTGCTTATGATATTGATGAACTCTTTTAACGTTAACAATTTATGAGAGATTTCAATGTTTTTGCTAGTTTTCTTAAGATACACAATTTCACTGATAAAAATTAGCGTAAAGTAGAATTAGATTAAATAAGGTTGATCACTTATCAGCTTCTCTTTTAGCACGTTATTTTATTTTGATTACTGGAATATTTTGAAGCTTTTACCGGAAGCACCGGTCTAGGGCTCTTATTTTGCCGATTCACCTGGTTTATGCGACGTAAGGTAAGTATTGAACTTCGCTGTGGTGTGCTTCGATTTATGACTCCCCTATTGTGACTTATGTTTTAGGAATTATCCTACATGCAAATTTTCTTATCCGTTACATCAGATTATACTGCCAATTTCTTCCGTAACAATTGGAAACCGTCGAGAATTATGGAAGGACGTAAGCAAAACACCTGAACCTCAACGGATATTAAGGAAAACGGAGCCAAAATATCTCTGGGTGTTAGATGGCTACCAAATCGGGACAGCTTTCAAATCAGGTTGAAACTCAGTATCGAATCAGGGAGTGCATTATCAGAAACAGCGAAAATATTCGACCCGCTGGAGTAGAAGAGACCAGTGATTATAAGACCCAAGGTGCTAATTCAAGAGTTATGGTTAGGCTCAATCAACTGGGGTCAACAGATGCCCGACAACATAAGCACGAAGTGGAAAGAGTTTCGAAATGAATCGAATTTCATAGAAAAGCTTGAGATACCGAGATAGATCCAGTACACATAAGACCAACTACAACTGCACGGGTTCTGCGACGCATCCGAAAAAGCGTACGGTGCAGCAGTATATACTAGAGAGTCAGCTACAGAGAAAGGGATTGTGATGGAACCACTGTATACCACAGTAGGTCCGGCAGGACGTTCAATGTCAAATTGAACAAGACCTGCAACATTTTGCCATGATCATTAATCATTAAGTAAATATCAATTTTCATAATTATTAATTAATTCATTAGTTTATCACAAAGAAGTTGTAGCACAAATGTTAGTCAGCAGTGTTACTAGGTCAATAATATTAAGAATGCAACGCTGAATAATCTAATAGCATTTATGCACCACATTAAATTGCAATTGTTTATTTTTGTAAACAGGATAGTAGGATACTTATCATAAACAGTTGTGATATTAGATTTAATAAACATAGTTGAGTTATACAGGGTGTTAGGTAAACATGCGGCAAAAATTCAAGGGGTTATTTCTTGGCCTATTCTAAGAATATTTTATCCTGTGATGATTTTTTAAAAACTCCTTTGTTTTGAAGATACAGGGCGAACAAAATTTGCTACAGTAATAATATTTTATTGCCAAAAAGTACATGTAAAGTTACTCAATCTACAATAAATATTCGAAATGACTTCCTCCAGCATTCAATCTTCTGGTCATTGACTGCCGAACTCTTTCAAACACACCAGGGTTATTTCTAATTGAGTTACACTCAGCAATTATCCGATTTCGCAAGTCGTCGAGATTTTGCCTTAGGAATTTTTTTGCCGGTAAATTACGCGTCGTATCAAAAAATTGCATAGAACATAATTAATCAATACGTTTAAGGTCTATATCTACATATTTTTATTTCTTTGAAATATGCAGCTAAAAAAATATTTGATAAAAACGAAAAACTGAACCTAATAAGCCCCCTCTCCGCCACACACACACACACACACGTACCCACGCACAGTCGCACACTCGCACACTTGCACACTCGCACACTCGCACACTAGCACACTGCACACTCGCACACTCGCACACTCGCACTTACACACTCGCACACTTGCACATTCTCACACTCCACTCGCACACTCGCACACTCACACACTCGCACACACTCGCACACACTGGCACACTCGTCCACTCACGCACTCGCGCACTCTCGCTCTCGCACACGCACACGGACACGGACACGGACACGGACACGCACTCGCACACGCACACGCACACGCACACGCACACGCACACGCACACACACACACACACACACGCATATTTGTTTAAATAAATAGTTTATTCTGGTTTTAAATAACATCATAAGTTTAATACAGGTAATATTGCATTTTAATCATTATTTACATATACGTACATTGATATCGCGGCGACCTTTTCGCCTTTAATATTTCATAGAAATGTTAACTTAAATCATTTCCTTTATTTCCTGTATCATAAAATTATGTTTAATCCACCCTTACCTGTCACTGAGACTCCTGATCACAGGGGATCCCAGATAAGACAACAAACAACGGTATCTACAGTAAACACAAATAAAAAATCCTTTTCAAATGTTGCATCAATATCATCATTTCCAAAAAAGGATCAAGCGATTATATACCCATCAATCGAAGGACTGACTGTTAAAGATTATGTACTAGCAACCGGAAAAGTAGTTAAAGCGAAAAATATACTGTTTGCATCTAGAATGAGCAACAATAGAATCTGTATTTATCTTTCTAATAAAGATTTTGTTCATAAATTTATTGATAATGAGGGAGGTGTAAACATTGGAGACGTTTTTGTGCCAGCAAGGAAACTTATTTTACCGGCTAAAAGAATTACGCTATCAAATGTTTCACCGTGTATTCCACATTATGTGCTTGAAAACGAATTAAAAAGGAATAATTTACAATTAGTGTCTCCGTTGTCCTTTATAGGGGCAGGTATTGGCTTAGATGAATATCAACATGTATATAGCTTTAGACGACAAGTGTTTATTGCAGCCAATTCAGAACAAGAAGCCAACATCCCCCCTTCAATCGTGATTGAATTTGAAGAAGAAGAATATCGGATTTTCATTTCAGATGAAAAAATCAAATGTTTTAGGTGCAATAATGTTGGCCACATTGCTTCTAAGTGCACAAACTCTTTGTACCCGGATTGCGTTGTAGAAATAGCAACAAATGAAGCAAATAAAAGACCTCATCCCCCTACAGATAGTGTCACAAACTGTAGTTCCATAGAAACCGTTACCGAATCAAACCATGTGCTCCCTAACACTGAAAGCAATATATCTGTTGCCACAGAAGAAGGTGAGGCGATGGAAGAGGCTGATGAAATTGACAATACCTTTACTAAACCAAAAAAGCATTCTGGTAGCACTTCCAAAACTAAAAAACGTAAAGTGGATCAGTTAACTTCGTATGAAAATTATGAAGAAATAATAAATGTATGGACAGAGGACAATAACTACGTTTTAGACTTCTTGACATTCTCAGATTTTTTAAATAAGGTCAAAGGAAGCAATAACAGTCTACAAGTAGCAAAGAACTATACCGACAACATTCAAAACCTAATAGATCTTATTAAAAAAGTAATAACCGTCTTCTCACAAAGAGCAGTGAAAGAAAGGTGTAAGCGGCTTGTTAATACATTAAACAGAGAATTTTGCAAAGAGAATAATTTGTCAACACCCCCCGAATCCTATAAAAGCTCATCAATGGAAAGAACATCTTCAGTTGAAAGTATATTAAGTAGTTTCTAAACATATTTATCAATATGGAAAAAAATTTATTAACATTTTTCACTCTCAACGCCAAAAGCTTAAAAACAGAACACAAATGGAACGAATTATTAACCTTCTTAAATTTTAAGTCACCCGATGTCCTTTTGGTACAAGAAGCCAACATAACTAACATACCATCTAACTTTAGCTGTGACACACATACTCTTTTAGTTAATCCTCGAACTGTTGAATACAGTGGTACATTGGTAGCAATAAAAAAGCTCCAACTTAAAGATAATTGAACACGAAGTTTTAATGGAATCATATTTACAAAGAACTTTATTATCTAATGGTAAACTGCAAATCCAAGTGTTATGCATTTACGTACCAAATAATGTCAATATCGCAAACAGCGTAATATCCAGTCTAGAATCATTTCTATCAACTGCGGATGACAAAGAAAATATAATTATTGGGGGAGATTTCAATTGCACACTTAACCCCAGATTAGACCGAGATGGATCAATAGAAAGAAGTCTACAGATTTCTGATCATCTAAGAAATGTTATTTGCAAACACAACTTGTCTGATTGTTGGCCATTAATTAACAAAGACCGAAAAGGTTTCACGTATTTTTCAACATCCAAACCAACCTCTGCATCGCGACTAGATCGTTTTTATATATCAAACGATATCACGTCATTATTAAACAAGGTGACACTTCATCCGACATTTTCGGATCACCTTTCAGTGGCCATAGCAATCACAACAAGCAAATCAGAACCCTCTGCACCTTATTGGAAATTCAATGATTTACTCTTGCAAGATGAGGGTTTTAAACAGCAAATGACAACTTTTCTAAAATCGGAGCTTCTCGAATTAGACGGTTCTGCAAATATAATAACCCAATGGGATCGACTAAAGAAAAAAATAGAAGCTGTAGTGGTTTTATTTCAACGACAAAATAGACAATTGAGACATAGTGAGCTAAAATATTTACAAAAACAAATACATCAATTAGATTTAGATAAAGATAGAACCGGAAAAGAAAAATTATCGAGCTTACTAGCAAAAACAAGAGATGCTTACCTTAGGATAAGCGAAAAGCGACTAATGAAGGCAAGATACGATAGTATGGTACATTCAGACCGACCAACAGTCAACAAAAAAATAGGAAACACTTTTAGACCCCTCTCGTCACTTAAACATAACAATCAAATATTAAAAAATCCGTTGGAACTTTGCTCTGTAGTATTTAATCATTTCCAAAGCAAGCACAAAGAAACTCCGATTCAACCGAACATGTCAAATATGTTATACGATGACATTATTGCTTTATCGGAGACTGACAAAACGTTTCTGGAACAACCATTCTCACATTTAGAATTATCTACAGCACTGCATTCCCTCAACAAAAAAAGTGCACCAGGACTGGATGGTTTAACTACTCAATTTTACATCTGTTTTTGGGATATTTTAGGGTCGATATTTCTCCAAATGATAACTTTGGCAGTAAGAAGTAAGAATTTACCAAAATCAATGACAAAAGCTATTATAACCCTCCTTCCGAAGAAAGGAGATTTATTAAACATAAACAACTGGCGACCTATATCACTTCTGTCAACGGATTATAAAATCCTCGCCAAGGCTCTATCGACTAGATTATCCACTGTCACAAATAAAATTATAGACCCAGACCAAAGTTATTCTGTGCCAAATCGATCCATGTACGATAGTATACACTTACATAGGGAACTAATTTCGTACGCCAATAAAAATAACACTCCTCTAGCCATCATTAACTTGGACCAAAAAGCAGCCTTCGATAACATTTCTCATAAATATCTGTTTTGTGTTATGAAAAAAATGAATTTTGGAAACTTTTTTGTGAACAGCATTAAATTATTATATTCAATGGCGACTAGCCAAGTAAGAATTGGATCCAATCTGACAAAAGCTTTTGGATTTCAAAATGGAATTCGTCAAGGGTGCCCCTTATCAGGACCTCTTTTTTCAATTGCTTTCGAACCTTTCTTGTCCCTATCCCGAAAACTTCTAAAAGGTCTTTCACTACCTACTACTCCCGTTACCCGCTTTACCGTAAGTGCTTACGCGGATGATGTGTCAGTTTTTATAACCAGCAAAGACGATTTCAACAACCTCGACAAATGCTATCACGCGTATGCCAGTGAATCCGGTGCAAAATTAAATCTCGAAAAATCAAAAGGTCTTTGGACAGGTAGCTGGAAAAACGAAACAGAACATCCAATAAATATTAAATGGTCATCAAACATAAAGGTCCTGGGAATTACCTTCAGCAATGATGAAAACAGTGATACCGATCTTGCCTTTTCCACGTTGTCCCGTACTATTGATGAGTCTTTAAATAAGTGGGCTCGAATAACACCATCATTATCTATTGTGGGTCGACGAACTGTTATAAACCATTTTGTAACACCAAAAATTTTACATTTATCCCATGGTATATCAATTAGCTCTCGGCAGCAAGAAAGTCTACAAGCAAAAATCGTAAATTTCATCTGGAAAGGAAAGCATTGGACATCACAGCAGAATTTATGCTTGCCAATCAGACAAGGTGGAATAGGTCTAGTACACATCCCAACAAAAATAAAAATGTTACGAATATGGTTAGCGAACAAGCTTCTATCGGAGACCGAAAAACAAAAATGGAAATGTTTAATTTATCACAAACTAGCAACCGCAGATTCCTTAGACTTAACTTGGCAATGGTTTTTTTTACAAGACAGAATACCGAAACAACACAACTTATCCACACTAATGCTAGACTTGATAAAGATTATCCAAAACGCACAGCTAGCCACACAAAACATAGACATAGCAGCAATACCAACCATCACGTCAACGTTAATAAAAAAGACAACTCCACCAATATTTATTAATGCTTGGGATAAAATCGGATTTACAGTATTAAGTGATTTTAGAAAAAATGGGGCGTGGATAGACGAAAGCCTTCTAATATCACAATCACAAACATCTTCAGAGTTTTTAAAACGCCAATTAATAATGCATTATCGAAAAATTAAGGAGTTTTTTATAAATCAGTATCCAGAATTAGATAGAAATAACCCTCCTGGGAAAAATTGCTTAACCTTTAAGTATAATAATAAGTGGTGTGTATTAAACACTCAGTCTCGGAAAAAGCTCCTTCAAAAATTAACTGCAATTCACTTCAACACGGATGAAAGTAATATTCTAAATAATTATTGGAATTCAAATACGACGCATTGGAAATCCTTTTTTAACAAGCGCACATCAGGGTCAATCGCCGAAATACCTTGGCGATTTGCTAAAAACCGATTGGCGGATTTCGTTTTCTTACATCGTGCAAACATAAGAAATACCGACAGATGCGTGTACTGTTTAACTGAGAAGGCAGACGCTGCTCACATGATTCTAAATTGTGAGAAAACGACACCAGTGTGGACTATGGTAACGTCAATGTTAAAAGAAATACTTAAAGTAAATAATGTAACCAGTACAGACATTGTGTGCGGCATCCGGGAGAGTACTGCAGAACACGAGCTATGTAACTTTATAATAAGTTTAAGTAAGTTTACAATATACAATGCGACCATAAGCGAAACAAAGAATGGGACAAACACTCAATCCTTCCGGAAAACCTTTTTGTTAAATCTAAAAAGCAGAATATTACAAGAGTTTGCTTGGCACACAGGGAAAAATTCTGTAGAAAACTTCAAAAGGAAGTGGTGCGTAAACAAAGTTCTATGTACTATTGACAATAATGAGCTACAGTGGAATAACGAACTTAATAACGTATAATCCAAATACAGATATAAGTGCTTATGTACAGGTGTATATGTATATATATGTATATGTATATGTATGTATATGTATGTATATGTATATGTATATATATATACATATGTATGTATGTGTGTATGTATGTATATGTGTATGTATATGTATATGTATGTATGTGCGTATGTATGTGTATATATATATACATAATTTTTTTTATAGTGTCATTTCTCATTGCTCTGTGATATATTTGTGTTGTAATTTAAAAAAAAAAAAATAGGATGTACATAAAAGGTATAATAAATAATATACACACCACACACACACACAACACACACACACACACACACACGTCCACGCACCCGCACACGTATACGCACACGCACACGCACACGCACACGCACACGCACACGCACACGCACACGCACACGCACACGCACACGCACACGCACACGCACACGCGCACGCGCACGCGCACGCGCACGCACACGCACACGCACACGCACACGCACACGCACACGCACACGAACACGCATACGCACCCGCACCCGCAAACGCATATGCACACGCACACACACACACACGCACACGCACACGCACACGCACACGCACACGCACACGCACACGCACTCGCACTCGCACTCGCACACGCACAAGCACACGCACACGCAAACGCACAAGCACACGCACACGCACACGCACACGCACACGCACACGCACACGCACACGCACACGCACACGCACACGCACACGCTCACGCACACGCACACGCACACGCACACGCACACGCACACGCACACGCACACGCACACGCACACGCACACGCACACGCACACGCACACGCACACGCACACGCACACGCACACGCACACGCACACGCACACGCACACGCACCCGCACCCGCACACGCACACGCACACGCACACGCACACGCGCACGCACACGCACACGCACACGCACACACATTAGCACTCGCACTAGCACTCGGAGTCGCAGCCGCACTCGCACTGGCACTTGCACTCGCACGGACACGGACACGGACACGGACACGGACACGGACACGGACACGGACACGGACACGGACACGGACATGGACACTGACACGGACACACATCCACACACAGACATAACGTCCGATCTTGGTGAAACTTGGCCTAATAAGTCGATTTAGCGATAACAAATTTGGTTCATCCTGTACCTTCGAAATAAAAGGGTTTTTCAAAAATCATCACAGGAAAAAATTTTCTTAGAATAGTCCAAGAAATAACTCCTTAAATTTTTGCCGTATGTTTACTTAACACCATGTATACCACTAGTTCAATTACTCATGGGGTGCAAAGATCAGTCTACAGTCAGAACAAGTGACGGTGTACCCCTTGCATCCTCAAAACATTTAATGTCAACTAACCTAAGATTAAACAGCTAACAATATTAAGTGTTTTTGCATTTAGGGGACGGTGGTTTTCTTTATCACAAAATAACTTTTTATTATATTAGTTTCTCTGCTTTCGTTCTTTAGTTTGATTTTTGTAGTTCAAATTCTAGTTAAATAGCAGCAATACATGTTCATATTGCGTATGAAGTATTAAAACATTTCATCTACGCCATCAGATCTATTGCACATAATATCAATATTTATCCATTTATCTATCACACAACATAAGGTGTTTAGGGTAGATAGTAGTTTAGTCGTAAAGGCTGCAATTTGATCTTTCCCATTTATACTTTTTACTTCAGGTTTTTAAACCTGTAACTCATTTTGTTAGATGCCCTAATAATACTAGCTTCTTTACTGGGGGCAACTGCGGTAACATTTGTGATTAGCTAAGCCAGGCCATCATAAACGAAAACTACTCAAGACGTTGATATTCCACTGCCTTGATCATCATTCTGACCTGTAGACATAATTTATTTTAGAATGCATAGTTTGTATCGATGTGTTAGCTAAAACGAGTCAGAGGCTGACAAACCATCGTATGTCCCGAAACCAACGCGAAATTGTTGGCAAACTCAAAATGGCAGAACATTGGAAGCGTGAAGTGGGTCGTCTCAAGAACGGCGCCATATACTTTTAAAGTCACTTTCGAAAGGCTGAAAAGGGACAAAGAACAATAAAAGAAAGTACGAGTGCAAAGGGAAGCAAACGTACATTTGGGCCACAGACACACATACAAGTAATACATATGCTTCCAAATGCATCCGAAGTAATCAAACGAAAAAAAAAAACAAAAAAAAACGATGTATGCTCTCTAAATGCATTTAAAACCAACCAAATACATATGTATATAAATATTCCCCAAAGCATCAAATGCCCAAAACGAATGAAAGTTAAATGCATTCCCTTTAAATACTGACCTGTACATGATTTAAGGCCAGGTGATTTTTTAAGAAGAATACATTTTCGCAATTGTGTAACAACCCATTTTGAGTTGTATTAAAATATACCGTAATTTACGTTCTTCGTTCATATATTTGTAAATACAAGAACAATTTTAATTATTAATGATTTATAGGTATGTGGTAGGCAACTTAATTTGCATTTCGGTGTGACTTAAGTTGCATATCTTTTTAGGGGTTTATAGTTCTATACCTTTGACTTAAATCTTTGCGCAAATTTTTTCACGCACCGCTATATCACCAGATATTCTAAGCGTCCATTTTTTTCATTTCTTGATGAATGTTGTGTTGTTTAGGAAGCGATTTTTGGTTTCCACCTAAATTTTGTGAAAAGTGCCATTGATTTAATGGTAAGATAATTTAACTGGTGTTATATTAAAATTAAAACATTTGCTCTTTGCAGGCACTTTTATTTTTTTGCACATTTAATTCTATTTTAATTACCTTTTAATTCTACTTTTACGTACGCTTTCATTTTATGATTGCAATTTTGCATTCAATGCAGATCTAAATTTTGATTATGTTATTTATATGAACTTTCAAGAAAATGCAATAAACGGATTATTTAATGTCATGAAGATAAATTTATAAGAAGGAAAATTCAACTTTTGGTATGGTTTACAACGTACAGCATTGTTATTACGATATGTTGCGCAATATTGGTGCAAAAATGACAGCACCTTTGGTTTACATTTCCGTAATCGTTTAGATACCAGACGTTATTAAAAATTTTGTGTACAAAAAGTTTCGAACAGGTATTCATAACCATTATTTAGTAATTTAAGGCCATAACTAGTTTTTAAGATATATTTTACATAATTCTAATTTTAAATGTTAATAAACATAGTTTGTTTATTTTTTATTTTTTACATTTTGGTAAAATTCTTATTGTAAACCTCGGTTTAGTTATTCCGAGCATAATTAAAAAATAACTTGGCGCCCGAGATCATTTTTATTATTTACGTAAGTGGAAATAACAGCATAAATTTGTGGTAATTAAGCAAATCAAAAGATTGAATCGGCCCACTTTAAACTACCGACTGGGACAACGGCATTGTTTTTGGTGAATCGTTTGTATCTCTAGTTAGTTTAATGATTTGTTATGAGAACATTTTTACACCATTTATACGATTATCACACCTATTTTATAATTGGTTCATTCAATTCCACCATGAAGATAGTGATTTTTATAAAAAAAAATGGACTGAGAATAATTGTAAAATTTTTTTATCGAGAGCCTCCAACAGGGTCACGTTATGTAGAAATTCTAGAAAACACGTTAGAAGAATTCTGGGATAACCTAAACTTAGTAGACCGTTAATGATTTACTTC
Source organism: Vesta saturnalis (assembly GCA_036346205.1). Classification (NCBI taxonomy): domain Eukaryota; kingdom Metazoa; phylum Arthropoda; class Insecta; order Coleoptera; family Lampyridae; genus Vesta; species Vesta saturnalis. The sequence goes on along the minus strand of JARFJB010000595.1, from coordinate 561,093 downwards.
CAACATAGCGAAAGGAGGTTAACTGAGAGCAAGGAGTCAAACTCTCGTGCCTTTTCCTAGTAATCAATAAAACTACTGCATTTCAGACCAGTTAATTCCCATAGAAGTGCAGCTTACTTTACACATACATCCTTATGTTATGTTACACAATTTACGCACAAACTTGAATAAAATAGCTAAACAATTTAAGATACATATAGTCAGTAAGTGATACTAAAGTACTGTAGACTATCCATGTAGCAGCAGAAAGCACGTTGACAGATTGTAACATTACCATTGCAGTTTTTCAATTGATAAAATCAACGTGCAAGCTTATTGTTTATTTTGAACGGAGTAATTTCGGTTCAAACTTCCTCTTGACACGAATTTTAGGACGATGTTAATGACCGCACTGGGTTTTAGACACTTGGTGATAATTGTCTCTCAAGCGCTGATACACCTGTGACCATTACAATAAATCCTGTTCACTGTCTAACAGCGTAGAGCAGCAGCTATCTGAAGTAAACATTTGTTCCATTTACAATGGTTGCTTTGTATGTACGCAGAAAGCATAGTTTTGGCACCCGACGAATCCTTTGGTGGGGTTTGCCTATGCGTGATAATACACACTGTAATTGATTTTGCATCCATATCAACACCAAACATCTTGAACACATTTTCTTAATATATCTATAAACAATGTTTGCACTGGCAGACCTTAGAGGTAGGGTTGATTTTAAACTTGCTCCAGAATAACCAAAATGCAACTGTGTATCGTTGAGGATGGATGATATTTAAAGACACGACTTGCCACGGTTCAACGTGGCAAATCTATGCCCATAACGACATACTTCCGCTGAAATATTCTTAGGAATAACCTTTCGTCAAAATTCTCCTTCTCTAATCAATTCCGGATGCACGACATTAGCTGTATCGACGAGGATTGTTGACAGTTCGAGTGATCATACCAGCCATCTTTCAAAAATAGAAATTAAATTCTCTACAGCGTCGACAGGTACGGATACAGAGTTACTTACTTCCGTCATAGAATTTCTCAAATAGGTCTTGATCCGTTTAAGATTGGAAAAATATCTTTCATTAGGTGTTGTGAATACTGGTAACGTTGCTAATATTTGAATAAGTCTTAGTATGTTAGGATAGATTTTTTTGCTGCATGTCCTCAAAGCATATATCGCGTGTTTTTGGTTTTTCATCAAGGCCATAACCCATACTCGGATAAGACATCTTTTTTGCAGGATATTAGATCTTTTTTATAGATATCAAACAGCTTTTCGAATTCCTGGATGTCATTGAAAGGTTCATAGGAGAACAAGGATTGGAAACCAACAAGAAGTTCTTTGTGATTCACGAACTTTCGTTCATTTGTTGCATGAACACGTCCAGTAATGGTTAAAATGATGTAACTCTGAAATAGTCTTCAGGTGACTGGGACTAATGCTGAATGTTTGCCCTATGGGTCTGGCGCCCTGCTAAACCAGGTACGCTGAGATTGATATTAAATATTTTTGCCAAAACGCTTATATTTCTAAAGATATCCCTAAATTTCTCTCGCCATCTAGTCTAAGACGGTATAATTCCAGTTCTGTTAAAATAGCTAAATTCAGGGATTCTTTAAGATCGATATCTTTTTTCTGAAACTGTTTGCTGAGTGATAACATTAAACTAAAGATCTCTACTGTCACAAAAAGCGACACTAGGAATTCTCCTTGGAGAATGGATGATCGAAAGGTAAACGCATCCCTGGAAGAAGCTAAATCAGACCATTCCCAAATTATACTCAAAGATTCTAAGACATGCTCTAACAGTTCAATAAAATCACTGATAGAATGATATCGTTTTATCCAACGCGTTGTACAATTTCTTTTTAGAGTTCTAGCACTAAGTTCAAGCTCGCAACTTTCGATGCTTTTATTCAAAACCCCTTTCGTCTTTGGATATATAAAAAAAGTCACGTATCCTCCCTACAATCTCGATGCAATTTCTGATGAACTTCTCAAGACTGACACTGCTAATTCAGACTATGTGCTTAACATTGAACATAAAAAGCTAGTGGGTGAGTTTTTCTAACATATACTTGCACACCACAGATATTTCCTGACATGGCTGCCACCCCATCATAGCCCTGTCCACGTAGGTATCTCACGTCAATTCCGAAATTTTCCAAGTTAGTCAGAATACTTTTAGCCATTCCTTAACCTGTTAAGTCTGATATTGGCACAAACTGAAGGAAATCCTCTCGTAGAACGAGTTTATCTACGTAGACATACCTTGCACAAGGAGATATTTGTTCTACTCCCGATACATCAGAAGTCTCGTCCGCCAGAACAGTAACTATCTTGTTTAGCATAACCGTTTGCATTATTCTATAATAGCATTCTGGCTAACTGGGCTTTGTATATTTATTTCTTTGTCTCGGTCCTTCCAAAAAGTCTTTAAGAAGCGGATTTCTAGCGCTTAGATAGCGCAAAATTGCTCTAAAGTTTCCTTCGTTATTTCTTGGAGTATGTTCCACCAAAATAGGACCAATGTCTCTATGTTCACGCAGAGCTATATCTTCTTTACCGCATAAAACTACTGCATCGATTACTGGCTTTAGATTTTTCTATTTTGCATAATTTGCTTACGTCTTTCAGAATCAAGCATGTTATCCACAGACAAGTGAGGATTTTTTTGTGGATTCAATGAAGTATTCAGCTTTTAAAAGTGCTTTCTTATGATAACTACTATTGTGATGTTTAGTGTACACCTCAAAAGAATCTTTCCATTTGCAAAATTTTTTGTGGTTGAAAATTTATAGAGCCGTCTCCTCTTATTGCGAAGACACTGCAGTATTTGCAGTAGGCTCCAGCTTCTTTGGCATAATACACTAACCGCGGCCATCGGTTAAGCCAGGAGTACTGAAATTTCAACTTTTCTTTTCCGTGAATCGTGGCAGGAAATACGTAATTTGAAGATGGCATCCAAATTTTGTCCAAAACGTCTTGCATCTCTGATTGTTGTAAGGGCTTTTTTAAATAATTGCTTATATCGTTAGGATTGACGAATTCACCTAATTCCGAGCACAATTCATGTTTTTGGAGATCTAAATCTGATACAGTATTTTCCGAGATATTTGCAATATTAGTTTTAGTAGAATTGGTTTCATCTACGTCTTTTTTTAAGCCAGTTACAACAACAGATTCATTACAACAGCTTGGGTAAGAGTGTGAGGTTTCCGTTTTTTTCCGTTTCGGATTATTCAAAAAATCTGAAAAAACAGTCCAGCTGTTTTTTCCGATCCATTTCTGAAAAAATAGAAATACACAGTCATAGTCATAACAACAATATAATAAATAATAATGTATCAGTTTAAGAATATCGATATTTTGATGCATAGATATACATACAATATCCCTAATTGTGACAATAGGTACCTAACCTACATGTAAATAAAACTAATTTTGCTTCCTTACTTGAAGGTAACATTATCTTGGTAACATAAGTAGCTAAAATTAATCAAAAGTTAAAAATGTATACAACACTCTTACATTCTTATTTTGCCTTTTAGAAGTACCGGAACGTACTCTGGATTCGTAAAAAAATTTGAAGTCTCACACCTTTCAGTCCTTTCGCTAGCACAGTAACTAATTATTATACTTTACTTCTTAGTAAAATTAACATTAATCGAACAAGTTCGCAGTTCGCACTATTTAAGATTCCTCGTCTAACTGTACGATTGCGGCTGTCTCGCTTTATTATACGCGACGTGCGCGTGCCAGTGTGGAATGTTCTCAAATGCTCCGAACTCTTTTCGAATCACATCGTTCGAGTCGGTTCGCTTTGATACAACATACCACCGTTAGTTCGACGTCCGAGCGCTTGTGATAGTAATTAAATTCGTTAACAAAATGTAATGCAAATAAAAATTAAGTAATGGATTAAAATATATTTGATTATTTGATTCGTAATCGACAGGCTCTCCGGGGGGGGAGGGGGGTCCAGACCCCCGTGATCCCCCTGAAATACGCCACTGGTTGTTTCAATATGGTTCTCTTGGATAACAAGTAATCTCTTAGTAGTTTTTATTTTGAACATCAATCGTCTTTATAATACAAATTTAAATAGAATTATTGTATTAATGCACTGTTTAATAAAGGTCAGTGTAATTATATCCCTTAATCAACTTCACAGTTGCAAAAGTCGATGATATACACGTAGTCGAAGAAACTTTAAATTATAATCGAAAAGTAAGAAGAATTAGAAAGAAATGATCACGTGCTACTGCAGATTAACGGTAAAGAGCATATAATAATCATAGTAACTATAATAATAATAATAATATAGGCTTTCGTTCAATCCTCTTATTGAAAAGTACTGGTTCTTATTTGGATAAAAAGTGTGAAAGTGTTTGTTGTGTTCATTCAAACTATTTACATAGCAACGGGTGATCGAAAGCAGTGGATGATAAAATTTTTAATTGCTCATTTTGTCAATACACATAAGCTGAACATTCACTCAAATTTGATTCATGTTAACAATACAATTGCTAAAAGTCGGTTGATTAATGTAAGGGAATTGATTTTTTGCGTTTTTCTCGGAAACCGTTGGCCCTAGGGACCTCAATAAGGTATACCTTTCTTAACTAGACAGGGAAAGAGATTTTTCTAGTCCAAAATAACATATAGGGTGAAACAAAAAAATTGTAACGGTTTCAAGGGTTCAAAATCGTCACCGGTGGCGTCCTCTAGCAGATACAGTAAATTTAGCCAATCGGCTTATTTTAACGTAAATAATTTCCAATTAACGTATGGCCCATTCTTTTCAGGACAACCTGTATAATTACAAACAGTAAAATAATTACGAAACTTACGTATACTTTCCAAAAACAAACAAGGTGGAACAAGATGTGCGTGTGTGTGCGTGTGTGTGCGTGTGCGTGTGCGTGTATGTGTGCGTGTGCGTGTGCGTGTGCGTGTGCGTGTGCGTGTGCGTGTGCGTGTGCGTGTGCGTGTGCGTGTGCGTGCGCGTGTGCGTGTGCGTGTGCGTGTGCTGTGTGCTGTGCGTGTGTCGTGCGTGCGTGTGCGTGTGCGTGTGGTGTGCGTGTGCGTGTGCGTGTGCGTGTGCGTGGTGTGCGTGTGCGTGTGCGTCGTGTGCGTGTGTGGTGTGCGTGTGGTGTGCGTGTGCGTGTGAGTGTGCGTGTGCGTGTGTGTCGTGTGCGTGTGCGTGTGCGTGTGCATGTTCGTGTGCTTGTACGTGTGCATGTGCGTGTGTGTGTGTGCGTGTACGTGTGCGTGTGTGCACATATCTGCGGACGTGAGTGTTTGAGGGCGCGCTTGTGTGCTTTCTAGTGTGAGTTCGTGTATGCAAGCGTTTTTGTGTGTATGTTCGCTTACTGTGCGAGCGCCTGTACGTGTATGGGCGTGCGTGTGTGTGCGCGCTTGTATGTATGCCTGTGTATATGTGCGCGTGCGTATGTGCAATCGTGTGTGTAATCGCGTGTGTGCGCATGATTGGACGTTTGCATGTGCGTGTAAGTGTGGGTGTGCGTGTGCGTGTGCGTGTGCGTGTGCGTGTGCGTGTGCATGTGTGTGCGTACGCGAATGCGGGTGTGTGTGTACGTGTACGTGTGAGTGTATGTGCACATGTGTACGAGCGTGTGTGTGCGCGCTTGTATGCATGACTGTGTGTGTGTGCGCGTGCGTATGTGCAGTCGTGTGTGTAATCGCGTGTGTACGCATGTTTGAACGTCTGTGTGAGCGTGTGCGTGTGCTGGACGTGTACGTGTGCATGTGCGTGTGCGTGTGCGTGTGCTTGTGCGTATGCATTTGCGTGAGAATGTGCGTGTGTGTGTACATGTGTACGCGTACGTATGTGTGAGCGCGCTTATGTGCTTGCGATCTGTGTGTGCCCACGTGCGTGTGTGTCTGCGCCCATGTGCGAGGATGTGCTTCTGCGTGTGGATGTGAGTGTGTGTATGTGCGTACGCGAGTGCTTGTGCGTACGCTTGAGTGTGTGTGCACGTGTGTCTGGGAGTGTGTATGTCCGTGTGTGCGCATGTGTCCGCGCGTGTGTGCACATGTGTACGGTGTGTGTGTGTGGTCGCGCTTGTGTGCTTACAGAATTTGTGGGTGTGTGTGTGTGTGTGCGGGCGTGTGTGTGTCCGTGAGTGAGTGTGTGTATATGCATGTGTGCGCGTGTTTGTGTGCGCGGTTGAGTACGGGGTAGTGTGTGTGCGTGCGCGCGTGAATGTGTGTGTTTGTGATTTTGTGTTTGTGTGTGTATGTGATAGTATACGCGGTATACTGCAGTACGATAAAACGGATGTACTTAAAATTTTGTATGTAAGTTTGATTTCATTTCTCATGGAGATGGTTAGATTTTGGGTGAGACCCTAGTTAGTGCAATTGTTTGTTTTTATCAAATAGTTCTGAGACAAGTGAATATTTCAAATAAATAGAATTAGCGGTATGCAGGGTTGCACACTTTCCTTACTTTATTTGATAGTGGGTTTAATATTAATTGTAGTAGAATAGGTCATGGGTCATTTTTTATTTAGATGATCCTTCTTTACAACATAATAATATTTTGAGCCCTGCACGGCTTGCGGTTTCGTCTGTACAGGACCGCACTTAATTATTTTAGTTATTTTATAAATTTTAATACTATGCTTGCCATGTATGTGTGTGCGCGTGCGTGTTTGCACTAATGTGTGTGCGTGTTCATGCGGGTGTGTGTGTTCGTGTGCGTGTCGGTTGTGTGTGTGCGTACGCTAGTGCTTGTACGTACGGTTGAGCGTGTGCGTGGGAGTGTGTGATCCTAGTTTACAACATAAAAATATTTAGAGCTCTGCTCGGCTTCCGGTTTGGTCTGTACAGGACCGCACTGAATTATTTTAATTATTTTATAAATTTTAATACTGTGTTTGCGTTGTATGTGTGTGCGGGTGCATGTGGATGAGTGTGTTCGTAAGGGTTGTGTGTGTGCGTACGCGAGTGTTAGTACGTAAGTTTGAGCGTGTGCGTGGGAGTGTGTGTTTGTGTCCGTGAGTGCACATGTTTACGGGCGTGTTTGTGTACATGCGCACAGGCGTACGTACCTGTGTGGGCGCGCTTGTGTGCTTACCAGTGTGTGTGTGTGGGCGTGTGTCTGTGTGTGCGACTGTTTGTGTGCGTGTTTGTGTGCGCATGTGTCCGTGGTTGTGTGTATGCGTGAATGTGTGTTGTGGATTCTAGTTAGTGCATATTTTGGTTTTGTCAAATACTACTGAGACAACTGCATATTTGAAATAAATAGAAGTAACGGTATTCAGGGTTGCCCACTTGCCCTACATTCTTTGATTGTACATTTAATATTAATTTTAGGAGAAAAAGTCACGAGACATTTTTTATTCAGATGTTCCTTGTTTACAACCTAAAAAGCCTTGCACGGCTTCCGGTTTCGTCTGTACAGGACCGCACTCAGTTATTTTAAATAGAACACCCTATAAATTTGCATTCCACATTCGATTTTGGACCATTGTTTGACCTTTCGCCTACTTAAATCAACTTATTTAGGAGAAAATAAATGTTTAAAAAATTTCTCCGAAGTTAACATTCAGTAAGAAAGTCATAACTTTTCAGTTGTAAACAAAAGAATTCAAAATGTCATGTTTGCCAAATAACGAACTTGTTGGTATGGTTTTCATTATCAGTGAATCTTACCGAACCCATTATTGGCTACGCGCGTCTACAAAGAGAGGTATCCTTCTAGTAATGAATGTTATACATCACAAATAATAATAAGTAAATATTTGATGCAAATAGCGTTATTGTTCGTTGCTTCCTTTAATTTTATTTTGCTCGAAAAACAAAATTATTGAAACTAACCTCATTATCTCGGAAACTATTAACTTTAGATACAAGAAATATTTAACAAAAATCAAAGAAACTTAAAAAGTAGTTCCGTCATGCAGAACTATACAGGGTATTTCATTTAAAATAGTCGACTTTTGCTATTACTTCCGTAGTCGTTAGAAAAAAATCAGTACGGCCCTTTTGCAACAAGTTTCGATCAAAATCAGCACCTCGATATATAAAAGGATTTTTTGTTTATGATAATCTCCAATTTCGTTGCCAACGATTGAATAGTTATGACTTTTTTCACTGAATGTTAATTTCGAAGAGCATTTTTTAAAAACATTTATTTCTCCTAAATGAGTGGACTTAAGAAAAGTCAAATAACCTTGACCTTGAATCGAATATGGATTTCAAAAATATTAAAATTTATAGGGTGTTCCATATAATTCAATTCAAAATATTTTTAGGTTGTAAACAAGCAACATCTGCATAAAAAATGTCTCGTGACCTTTTCTCCTAAAATTAATATTAAACGTACTGTCAAATAATATAGGGCAAGTGGGCAACCGTGTATAGAGCTGCAAATTATAAATTAATCATATTCTATTAAATTTTTTGACAAAACATCTAATTTAGCGGCAAAAAATCCTAAGGCGGAATTCAAGTGTAAACTTCAATTGTTTTAAGAAAAAAAGCATGTATTTCATTCTTCCAAAAATTCCCCTCCTCATCGTCTGAACGTGATTGATATACTTTTTCTATAGGAATCTCAAGAACAGTAAAGTCAAAATCTTGAAATTTGTCATGCATGTTCCTTATAGGATATAGGCATTGGTTAAGAAAGGATATTTGAAAATTCATCCGTTATGGGATAAAATAAGGGGTTAAGAGATGGTAAGTGCATTGCAAAGCTGCGAGCGGGCAGTGACTACAATAGCAACAAAATGTAAGATAGTCGCTTTTATTAAAAGCTTTTCAAAGGTTGTTCTTTAATTAGAATCGTTTAAGATTTTTTGTGGATACACCTGATCACAATTTAAAATCAGGTTTAGGTGAGTTTAGAATGCAAATAATTGACGGTGCATTAGGAGACACTTAAAAAAGACCAAAGGTAAAACCCTTTTCCGGAAAAAGGTACAGTAGTATCTTGCGATTACTTACGACTATTCTAAAAGTAGTAATGGTTTACTTTTTCTAAGCAGGATTCAGGTGTAAACTTGTGATTTATAATTTATGTGACTTTATATTTAGTGGACTGACGTTTACCTGTAACGAAAAGGGATAGTTAATAATAATGATGTCTGGTTCCATTTATATCGTTTCAAAAGAGCCCATATATAGTGTTTTTAAATTTATGTATCAGGTTTTAATACATAATGAATATAAGGGTACCTAATTAAAATGCAGGGCGTACTGCGAATGAGCAGTTTCATATTACCGTTGTTATCACCTAATTTACATTCAATTTTCAAGCTGTGAGACCTATATACATAAAGATAATTTGTTTAATGATAACAATGTGTATATAAAACAGAACACTGTACACTGTAGAATATTGGCATAAAGCTATAGTTTCTATTATACTGCACGCAATTCGATCATTTCCTTGTTTTATACTTTTTTGTTATGAAAAACGTGAAAAATATGCATATTGTTGTAGTATTCATGTGCGCATTGCAAGTTATTTGTCAAAATAATTCAAGACTAATAAACAAAGACGAATTATTTAATTTATTATTAATACGCCAAAGTAATCATTCCATTGGTAATACTGTTGCGTATAAGAATATTACAAAAGATTTTCTTGCCACAGTTCCACCTGATAATGATGGAAATTATGGTGATTTAATTTTAGTATCATCAAAACCAGAAACAGATGATTTTTTACTTCTTAGAGAAACATTGATCAATGAGTTGGTAAGTTCTGAGGAGTTAGATATGTATTGGCGTGTTGCTCTACCGGCTTGGATATCAAAAGTACATGTTTTAAATTTTGGAAGAGAGCGCGGATACACGTTGCAAATTGTTACGAACGAAAGAGATGGAATTGCAGAAGTTTTTATTCGAATTCCACCATACAGGATTATTAGAATGTTTGTGGAAGTGTATGGAAATCCAAGAAAATATAAAAAATATTGGAACGCTTATAAAGCTTAAAAATAATTTATGTTAATGTACTAATATGTAATTTTCTACTAAAGGTTGAATAAAAATAATACTGTGTGAAGACACGATGTACTATTTCTCATTAATTAGAGTTTATAAATTTAAAACAAATTTTTCTAATTAAATTAATGATTTCCATATAGGAAGGGATAGGATAGCAGTATAAAGTGTTATAAGCAATGCTTGTTGTATGTGGACATTGATCGAACTGTTTTGTTTCTTCTTAGTTGTTACTGAGTTCATTATATACTAAGTCAATGTCTGTCAAACATTTTTTCCCTGTGGCACACTGGCGAGCAGGATTTATTTTACTACACACTAAACAAAAATTCTAACAAAATTTATTACAATAAACCAAATCGAGATAGTCTTGCATGGCACTTTTCATTTTTTCCTTAAGGATTATGAAAAGTAACACCAGTTGCAACATGGAAAAAATTTAACCTTTATCCCCTGTCTTTGATTCATATTGACCCAGTTAGATATCGTTCCCATTAATATCTCAAGAGGCCAGGTAGTCGGAGTCACATGCATCTAAGAATTCTCAAGTTGGTACTAGGTGGTACAGTTAGTCAAAAGTGAACAACGCAAGTGATGGCATCTAGCATTTTTGAATACAAGTGGGATAAACTGACCCGAGGGTAGTAATAACGTAAGTAACGTTACGTTTTTCATGATTTTCTGTTAGAAATTCGTTAGTTTCGGGAAGACCTAGAGATAGAACCAAGGAATGGTGAAAACATAGAAAATTATGCTGAGGAAGGTACAGGTTGTCCCATTTTGGTTGTCCTCGAAGGGTATCTCAGTTATTAGCAAAGATACAGAGATGCGGTTTTCGCGAACGTTGGCTACTTTTTTGTGAAACGGAAGATGACACACACATAATTACTCTAGCTCTTCTCATTTTTGAGATACAGGGCGTTTTTGAAAAAGTTGCATTTTGAGACAGCCCCCGTATCTCAGCTATACGATAACTTATAGAAAAAGTGAAAAGTGTTCTTTATATAATTTTTTCCGTAGAATGCAGTGCTGTTTTCAGAATGAGTATACGGGGTCAGGTCAAAAAGTTATCGGGATCAACTTCATTTTTTTTAAATGGGACACCCTGTCTATTTTCTCATAATTAAATTTCTCTTGTTCTAAGCACTTCAAATATATATAACAATTATCACTTATTTTGATAAATAGCGTGGTATTTTGTATTATTAACTGAATTTCTTAGTAGGCTTTGAATTCGTAATCTTCTATTGTTTTTTTGTGCCTAATATAGAAAACCATCATTATGTAATTATATGTCATTGAAGAAGATACAAATTTCGGCAAAATAATTTATTTTATTTCCAGAATTGTTGATTTGAAACTCATATAAATATTGGATGTATTTATTTATAAATTTAGAGACAAACGAAAATAAGAAGAATTAAAATTTTATAAATATTGCTCAATTTGCTGACCATTATGGTCAAGACAAATCCTACATCTCCGAAGAATTTCTTGAATGGATCTTAATAAAAATAGGGTCTTAAACGTAGTTCTTCAAAGGCATTCATCAAAGCTTCTTGAGTTTCATACCGTCTTTGATGAATTTTATTTTTAAGGTAGCCCCACAAAAAAAAATCTAAAATTGATAGGTCTGGGGACCTTGCTGGCCAATTAACTGGTCCATTGTTACCAATCCAATGGTTTTGAAACATTGTATTGAGGTAATCTCTTACTAGTCTTGCATTGTGGCAAGGTGCCCCGTCTTGCTGAAAATAAACCTCTCTTAGCTGGGCTAACGGAATATCATCAATCAATTCTGGAAGGCAAATGTCCAAAATTTCCAAATATCGTTGATGGTTCAAATTGCCTTCAAACATGTAAAATGTTAATCTGCCTCCTAAAATGAAACAGGACACATTGAACCCAAACCTGCCTTGCTGCTGACGGATCACGGTAACATGCCGATTTTCGTTAGACCAGAAACGATTCGTTGCACGATTGTAAATTCCGGCGGAGCTTATATGGCTTTCATCCGACCATATAACTAAACGACCAAAATTACCATTTTCTTCACTTTTCTGAATATACCATCTACAGAAATCGATACGCAATTGAGCATCACCCGGATGCAAGTGGTGGATGACTTGAGGTATATATGGTTTATAATGGTATTTTTAAATATTTTTGATACTTTCGTTTTGAAATGCCCACCGATTCTTCTATTTTTCTGCAAGACGTATAATTTTCGTTAACAGTGACCTCTGCAAGGACATTTATTTCATTATTTTCTTCGTTTTCTTTTCTATATGTTTTGGCGCGTGGCCTTTCAAACGATCCGTGATTTTCCAAATTTTGTTTTAACCTAATGAATGTTTTTTACACGGTTGCCTTCTTTCCGGAAATCTATAATATTCACATTTTATTTAACTCAAATGATGACTAACATTCCAGTAAATATAAATACCTTTCAAAATATATTTCCTTCGCTTGCTCTGCATTAAAATTTGTTTGATAATAAACCCCAATCATATCTAATTTCTCATAGTTCTCGTACCTAAATTATTCGCCATGGTTTGAAACTTTGTAAAATTCAAAATAACGAAAAGAATATTGAAAACTTTACTAACAATAAGGATCTCAACAATCAACAAATTTGCAAATATTGACAAATGTCAAAAAAATGAAGTTGCCATGGTAAAACAATTGCAGTACCAAAGGCCACTAACAAATCCAGTTAATAATTTGAAATATTGCGCTATTTGTATAAAAATGATGAATGCTATACATATTTGAAATGCTTAGAACAAGGAAAATTGAATTATGAGAAAATAGACAGGGTGTCCCATTTAAAAAAAATGAAGTTGATCCCGATAACTTTTTGACCTGACCCCGTATACTCATTCTGAAAACAGCACTGCATTCTACGGAAAAAATTATATAAAGAACACTTTTCACTTTTTCTATAAGTTATCGTATAGCTGAGATACGGGGCTGTCTCAAAATGCAACTTTTCAAAACGCCCTGTATCTCAAAAATGAGAAGAGCTAGAGTAATTATGTTTGTGTCATCTTTCGTTTCACAAAAAGTAGCCAACGTTCGCGAAAACCGCATCTCTGTATCTTTGCTAATAACTGAGATACCCTGCGAGGACAACCAAAATGGGACAATCTGTACAAATGATAATGAAGACAAACGCAATGATGCTACACAAATGTTTGGCAATGGTGACGAAAGTGATTCTTAGTGAGCACGATTTGGAAAACGAAACTGAGTAGGAACCCAATAATAAGCAGGGTGTCGTTTTTCCATAAGGTGTACGAAGCGATAGTGACGGTAATAACAAAATCTTAGAAGAAATTTAGAGAAATGTTCTTCATATTGGTATGGAAAGGATAGAACCAAATTTGTATAAACTGCACCCTCACGGGGAAAAACAATGTCCAAACATATAATTAAAATTCCCCTGGTTTGAAAGACTGTTACACATAACCCTCGATGTCTCCTCTTCAAGCTTGGAAATTATCAATTACAGATTCAATAATTGCCAAAATTACTTATACTAATGAAAGAATTATAGCTAAGCAAGGAAGCTACTCCACATTTAGAAAAAAAAAAGGAATGCACACATATATTTTATCCTTGTTTTATTCAAGAGGCAGAACTTCTAACACTTATTGGTTTATTACATTTCTTGTAATGCTTCAAAATCAGTCACGAAGTCATGGAACTGGACGGGACATTTTTCAGTGTACTTTGCTAAAGACTTTGCACGATTCTTTTTCCTGATCTGCGTCTTCGATTTGACGATGGAGATATCGGAAAAGAACGAGTAAAAAAACTAACCGAATATTTCAGAAAAGCTGCTATTCCCCTGGAGAATTTGTAACTGTTGGTTAGATTCTGGTCCCTTTTAGAAGTACCATTCGGATGTACATTCCAAAATCAAGACCGCTCGGTACGGAAAAATTCCGATGGAAACTATCCTATACCTTATAAAACCTATAATTGGCTCTAATAGATACCTAACAACTGAAAATAGGTATTCTTCACTAGAGTTGGCTGATCAATTATTACTTGCGTAGAAACACTACAAAAAAAAAGATACGTTCCTCTAGAATTTTTAGCATCTAAGTAGCGCGAGACCAACTTATCCTTGTTTAGATTTATACCGCCACAGTGTCTTACTTTTCCAAAAAAGAAAAAAAACAAATCCGTGGTACTAACACTGCACTATGATTATATTGTAGATGCCGTCACAAAGACACCTGACATCATTTTGTTCTATAACGGAACAAAGGTAGGCGCTGACTCCTTCATCAAAAGTGTGCGAACTATTGCACTTCCCGAATGACGATGGCAATGTTCTATATGACTTTAGATTATAAAATTTAAGTAATTTTACGCATAATTTATTATTATATTTAATTGTACAGAATTTTTGCAATGAGTTTAGAAAAAATGTCGTGGGCTCCTCGCGATCTAATAGATATTGCAAACAATACTATACATACATTACTAGCTACAAAATCGAGGTACAAATATAAAAAAAGAGTTCGCTACATGGAATGAGTGGTGTGATGTGAAAACTGTAACTACAATTAATGAAAGTGTAGTATGAGCGTACTTTAACATAATCAGTGTAACAAAGAAGCCTTCCACAATGTGGTCTAACCATTGTATGCTTAGGACACGTCTGTCCATATATAAAGATATCGAAATATCCAAATTTGTAAAGTATTTCTAATTATTTGTAAAGGGGAGATCTATAAACCTAAAAATTCAAAACATTGGGAAATTGGGGAAATCCATGAACTTATTACTGAGCCTAGTGATGATCCCTTTTGGGAATGAACGTAGCGAAAAAATGTTCAAATATACAATTACATACGACTATTCTAAAGGTAGTAATGGTTTACTTCATCTAAAAAATTCAAAACACTGGGAAATTGGGGAAATCCATGAACTTATTACTGAGCCTAGTGATGATCCCTTTTGGTAATGAACGTAGCGAAAAAATGTTCAAATATACAGAACACGGTTTCAGTTTCGCATAGACGCGATGAGCTGTCAAAGATGTGCATAAATGATGGATTTAAAGCTGATTCCGTCGTGATTATCGTCCCTAAAACAAACATGAACGTTTCACACACATTCATTATTAGCGAATAATCTTGGATTAACGTTATTAAAAAATATGCACAAATGTGACCATCAAATACTTTACAAAATCATTTTTTCAGGAAAGTCAGATGTACTGTATCATACATGAGTATTAATAATAATGGAAAAGTCTCAAAAAGATAGCTAGATTTCTCGATTTGCGAAACTCCTAGCAAAACACAGGGCACTGTTTTCACTATACCTCGACCAGGCAGCTTGTTAATCAAGGTGCGAATCTCCTCCGGATCTCCAAAAGTAGTGAAAGTGAAAGTCAGGGAAGCTATAATTAACAAGGAAATCACAGCAGACATCAGTTCAATTCGAACTACATGAAGCAGAATAAAATCTTTAGCGACCTAAAAAGAACAAATGAGAGTAACGACGCCGCATCAACTAAGCGCGAAGCCCATTTGCTATCTTCAAGTTCTACTCAACTGCTTGGCTCGGATATGTGTTGGAGCGAACCTGAATATGGCGAATGGGAATTTGTCGAAACGTCGTTTTGTTACTGACATGAGTTAGAGACAACAGCAGCAGACGGAGACAACACCCAAAGAAACAACGGTATTGCGTATATATATATATATATATATATATATATATATATCAATGGAAATCTGTTGTGTAGTATGAGGTGGAGTAACATTTTAATTGTCGTATTATTTTTATTTAATAAATATAAATTTGGAAAAGTAACTTAAAATAAGGTTAGTAGTGTGAATTAATTGCTAGTGAAATATATCAGTCTAGCTTCATGACTTGTGAAAAGGGAAACGATGTCTTTATTCCAAGCCGCCCTATTGTTCGAATTGTGTATAATTTTAGGAGCTTTTTCAACCACCGCATTACAGTTACTCTCTACAGTGTACCTGGGGCACACGTTTAGAAGCCTTAGGGGTTCAGCAAAAACGAATTGGACCGTATTGACCTTTGGGTGGTGCTCGAGGATTCCGTTTTAGCACCTGGAGAAAGGAGTCCGATTTCTGAGCTTATTCACAAGAGCTGGATGGAAATGGAATATATCACCGAACATTTCTTTTATCAAATAAAATCTACTAAATTTTTGCATAAATAAGTTATTACCTCCTGTCTAATTTGTGTGACGGTGAGGGTTAACTCAATGCGTCACCTAAAATCGGGTTTAAAATTGATTTTAGTTTGTACATTACAGAACGGATACCGAAAAGTGTCGGATTCCTAACGACATTTGTGCTCGTAGTATTCTGAGCCAGTCGGCGATATAGAAATATTGCACATGGATGCCTCGGATAATGCAGTCATATAGAATACTATAATAGTGTGTAGAATAATATAACAATACTGTACCCTAAAAATTGGTACTTGAGGAAAAAAAATGTTCTATGGGTGAATACAAAATTTGGCAATGCCACATCAAAGGACCACACCATCTTCTTATAGAAAGTGACCTTCGGTTAAAATGTCCAATTTTTTTATATGTATTAGTTCTTGTCGTGCTCATCAATATTGTCCATAGGCACGTCATCCTATGGCTAGTTTTAGAAATACAGGGTGTTACAGTTTCGAAATACCTTCCTTTCCATCTTCATTATTTTTGGTTTGAAAGTACTGATGTTCATTTTATCTTCGAAATGCGATTTTTACATCTTTATAGGATATGTAGTTGTACACAAAGAGCATCATTCAATCTTATTTACAGGGAGATTTACATTTTGACATTATAGTTATTTAAAAAAATATTTTGTGTTATTACAGCCATATAATTGCTATTGTGAAAGACCCTTCATTGAATATAATACAGTGTTGCTTAAGTAAATAGTTATAAATATATATTATACAAGGTGATTCATAAGTTTTGTCTCAATTATCAATTCTTTTTAAAATAAAATAACGGAACCCTCTGTATGTGGGAATTGATTTTGACATCATTTTATCCTTTAGTTAGACAGATTAGGTGCTACTTAAGATTATACAGGGCGAATCAATAATTTTGCAAAATATTAAATATAACAGTAAGTCAAAAAATCCTTCTTTCTTTCACCACCCTGTATCTAAAAACTGACTCGCTCAAGGTATATTGATTTTAAAATCTTCGAATACAGTATATTGTGATCAAGTTGTTCCTAAAGTTTCGTTTCAATTCTATTAGTAGATTTGCAGGTAGAGTCTGGCATGTCAAATGAAATTGTCAGTGTTTTTAAATCCTTATAGAAAGTGGCCTTTGGTAAAAATGTAAGATTTTCTGATATGTATTAGCTCTCGACGTACTCATCAATATTGTTCATGAGCACAAAATCATCCTGTGACTAGTTACAGTGTTAAAGTTTCAAAATACCAAGATTTGCATGTTGATTATTTTTGATTTGAAATTACTACATTAATTTTTTCCTCAAAATGCATTTTTGCATCTTTATGGGATATGTAGATATACACAAAGGGTATAATTGATTCTTAGTTACAGGGTAATACACAGTTTAACGTTATAGTTTTTAAAAAGACATATTTTGTTTTATAGCAGCCACATAATTGCTACTGTGGAAGACTTTTCATTGGGTGTTGTATTGTGTTCGTTAAGTAAATAGTTAAAAATATAAATTATGCAGGGTAAAAATATATATTATACAGGGTAATACATCAGTTTTGTCCCAATCGTCAGCTCTTTTTAAAATCAAATAACGGAACCCTCTGTATACGGGAATTGATTTTGACTACATTTTATCTTTTACTTAGACGTATTATGTACTACGTAAGAATATACAAGGCGATTCAATAATTTTAGTATTGGGTTTTGGTGTAAATATTGTTTTATACCTTAATGTATCATGATCAATGTAATAGGTACAGTACAAATACTAGACGTATTCCTTTTCCCTGTTAATAACTGTTTTACTGACTTTTAGTACATTATACGCGAGTTAAACAATGTGTCTGGTATATATTTCCGGTTTTCACTTTGGACAACAAGCGCACACGCTGACTTGTGTATTATAATTTTAAATTACTCTCTGGACGTTACGAATTGAATCCAGCTTAAACAATAAACCATAGAAGATAACATATTGGTTCCTTTAAAACAGCTAACAGTTTCATTTGATATCACTTGGTGAAACATGACAGGCTCTATCTCAGGATTGAAACGAAACTTTCGGAACAAAATCAGTATAATAAGTTGTATACATAATTTGAAAGAGCTAATTTTAAGATACAGGGTAATGAAAACAAGAAAGGTTCTTGGACTTATTGTCATATTTAGTATTTTCTAAAATTATTGAATCACCTTGTATATTCTTAAGTAGTACATAATACGTCTAACTAAAAGATAAAATGTAGTCAAAATCAATTCCCGTATACAGAGAGTTCCGTTATTTGATTTAGAAAAAGATTTAATGATTGAGACAAACCTTTGTATCACCCTGTATAATATATTTCTTTACCCTATATAATATATATTTTTAACTATTAACTTAACTAACACAATACGACACCCAATGAAAAGCCTTTCACAGTAGCAATTATGTGGCTGTTATAAAACAAAATAATTTTTTTTAAAAAGTATACCGTTAAACTGTGTATCACCCTGTAACTAAGAATCAATTATACCGTTTGTGTATATCTACATATCCCATAAAGATGCAAAAATCGCAATTTGAAGAAAAGAATAACTTAGTAATTTCAAATAAAAAACAATAAACATGCAAATCGTGGTATTTTGAAACTTTAACACTTTAACTAGTCAGAGAATGATTTTGTGCTCATGAACAATATTGATGAGTACGTCGAGAACTAACACATATCAGAAAATTGTACATTTTTTGCCAAAGGCCACTTTCCATAAGGATTTAAAACTCTGACAATTTCATTTGACATGTCTTTATGAAACTTGCCAGACCTTACTCATAGGATTGAAATGAAACTTTAGGAACGAAATCACTATAATATGCTGTATTCGAAGATTTTAAAGTCTATATACTTTGAATGAGTAAATTTTTAGATACAGGGTGGTGAAAAAAAGAAATGTTTTTCGACCTGTTGTTATATTTAATATCTTGCAAAATTATTGAATCGCCATGTATAATCTTAAATAGTGCCTAATCTGTCTAACTAAAGGATAACATGAAGTCAATATCTATGCCCACATACATAGGGTTCCGTTACTTGATTTTAAAAAGAATTGAATATTGGGACAGAACTTATGAATCACCTTGTAGAATATTTATTTATGACTATTTACTTAACCCACACAATATCATACCCAATGAAGAGTCTTTCACAGTAGCAATTATGTGGCTATAATAAAACAAAATAATTTCTTTAAAAAACCTTAATGTCAACTTGTGTATCACAATGTAAATACGATTGAATGGTACCCTGTGTGTACAACTACATATCCTATAGAGATGTAAAAATCGCATTTGGAAGATAAAATGCAAAACACGTATCAAGATTATTTCGAAAGCATAATGGAAATGTTGGATGCCAAACAATCTGAATTTCAGCATGAAGATTCTGGTAAGTGTGAGTCATGGGTAGTAGGGTAGTGCATTATTAATATATGCCGTTATGTAGGGTGGTCGCTGGTGAATTTCGTATATGGAGAGGTAAACATGTTGAAATTTTCTCCCACTACGGGTTCATCCTATATGAATGTCCCATCTGAAATTTCGCAGAAACATGCCATAGTGAATGTGAAGAATAGTGATAATTGCTGCTTTGCATGGGCTATTGTATCAGCTTTAGTGACACCGAAGGGTCCACCACAGCGGACAACTTCTTACCCTGTTTCAGAACGTTATTCAACTGGAATGGTGTAGACTTTCTTGTTAAGTTGACTAACATTGCAACGTTCGAGTCCAACAATAATATCTCGATCAATGTTTATGGACTGGAGGATACGTATCGTGATGGTGATCGTATTCCTGAGGTAGTGGGTCCTCTCTACTATACTAAAGTCAAACAGTCAGTTCATGTTAATTTACTGCTATTAGTCAGTAACCAAACGGATAATCAGCATTATGTATGGATCAAAAATGTTTCTCGTTTACTTAGCAGCCAAATAACCCGGCGGAATGGGGCAAAATATTTTTGTGATTCATGTCTTTATTATTTTAGAACCCAGGAGCAATTAACTCGACACGTATCTCATGACTGTAATTTCGTATACACAAAATTACCTGGCGTAATGCAAGGAAAAGACAGAACCGGGGAGTTCTATGCGGAAAACATACTTGCGTTTCGAAACCATTAAAAGCAGATGTTTCTGGCATTCGTAATATATGCAGACTTTGAAGCGCTATTAGTACCGATACATACCGCTGAACCCGATCCTGAACAACCGTTTACGATAAAGACGTGTAAACATGAGCCATACTCTTTCAGTTATTATATTAAGTGTGGTCCAAATTAGAACTGTATAGGGGGGTTAATCCGACGAATAAAAAGTGATGTAAAACGGATATATAATGAACATTTCAAAACTATTGTTCCAATGTTACCTCTAACTGATGAACCACAGGTGATATATGAACAAAGTCGAAATTGTTATATATGCGACAAGATTTTTATGGACGATCTTACAAATCCAAAAGTACGAGATCATTATCATGTCACTGGTATATATCGTGGTGCGGCACATTCAAATTGCAATTTAAACTATCAGTTACCGTCATTTATCCCAGTTTCTTTCCATAATCTCAGTGGTTATGATGTTCACCTGTTTATCAAACAGTTAGCGAGTGAAACTGAAGAAATTAACGTCCTTCCTGTTAATAGTGATAAATATATAACGTTCGGTAAGCATATATTTGTAGATGAGTTTGTAAACAGTCGCGGCCATAGGGAAAAGAAGTACATAAATTTGTAATTCGTCAATAGTTGTAGGTTTATGGCCGCATCGTTAGATGCGCTATCTCAAAATTTGTCAGACGAGCAATGTATAGAGGTAAGAAAATATTTTAGTAATGATAATGACTTCACCTTAGTTTGAAAGAAAGGTAGTTTCTCCTATGCGTACGTAGACAGCTTTACTAAATTGGATGATGTTACGGTTCCATCCTATGACGAATTCTGTGATAAAATGCGTGATGCAAATATATCCGATGAAGAATACTGTCGGGTCCTACATGTATGGGATCACTCTAAGTGTAATACACTCGGTGATTATGCTGGTATATATTTAAAATCAAACGTGCTGCTGTTGGCTGACGTGTTCGAAAACTTTAGGCGGCTCTGTCTGGGAGTGTATGGGTTAGAACCGGCACAGTATGTTACCCTACCCGGATTAGCGTGGGATGCTATGTTAAAATATACTAAAGTAGAGCTAGAATTATTAACTGATATGGATATGTACCACTTTTTTAAGAAAGGTATTTGGGTTGGAGTGAGTACCTGTATCAAGCGGAGAAGTATTGCTAACAACGAGTTTGTTTTAAATTATGACCCTAATCGTCCTAAAGTCTTTTTACAGTATTTAGATGCCACAAATTTATACGGATGGAGTATGCGGCAACATCTCCCTCAAGATGCGTTTATGAAATTCAAAACTTTGATGTACTGAAGATTAATGATGATGCTGATATTGGGTATGTACTAGAGGTAGATATACACTATCCACACCACCTGCATGATGAACACAATAAGTACCATTTTTGCCCTAAAATGATCTGCGCACCAACTTCCAAGGATGAGAAGTTAATTCCGAACCTGTGTGATAAGGCCAATTATGTTATACATTACCGATATTTAAAAAAATGTATAGAGCATGGTTTAATTGTTACTCATTCACAGGGTTTTACGCTTTCGTCAAAGTCCATGGCTAGTATCATATATAGACCTTAACACAACTCTCCGAAATCAAGCAAAGAACAAATTCGAAAAGGATATCTTTAAATGTATGAACAATGGTTTATTTGGTAAAACAATGAGAATGTGTATGCCCATATGCGGAATAATCTTGATGAATATGACACATCCAACTATCAAAACAGTCTGCATGGTATTACAACGAATACATCCGTCGTCGGAAAAATGAAAGATGAGTATGCAGGGAAAGCGATCCACTATTTTTATGGTGCTAGATCAAAATCATATTGTTTAAAGTTTGCTGACAACAAAGTCGTTAAGAAAGCTAAAGGAGTTAAGAAAGTTGTTATTCAAAAAGTGTTGACGCAGGTAGACTACAAAGCTGTTGCAGAGGCGTCTGTTAAAATAGTAATGTGTACAATGCTTGTGTTTCGATCAACGTTACATAATATGTATACAGAAATGTTAAACAAAATTGCCTCTGGGTCCCAGGATGACAAACGGTATCGATTACGTGATACATGTTCAACATTGGCGTGGGGGCATTGGATAATTCCCGAATTGGAGAACGTCGATCCGCTGAGCGGTTTACTGGAGGTTGCTAGGGAAATGAATTTGTATGATCCAGAAGGTATACAATAATTTGGGTACTGACACGTGGTAGCTTTAGATATATTATCTCCATAAGGAAGCTAGCAGTAATATTAGTTAACGGTAATCTGCAAACCAAGGTAACATCTCTGTTTGAGTAGTCACTGCAATAGCGTTCTTCGTGGAATGTATACTATTATTATGTAACAATTCCTTATCGAGAGAATATATACAGAATGTACAAATTATTGTGTGATATAAAGAAATAAACATAATAAACATTTACAATTTTTTATTTAAAAAAGCGTACAGTTTATTGCATTACATATGTATCATACAGATACTATACATTAGCCAGAGCGCAGTTGAATGATGATTGAGAATGATAGAAACAAACTGGTTGCAAAGCAGGATGTTCATCAAGTTCAATAACGGACTGGGACAAAATAGTTTCTGATGTAATCTGCTTTCTGTCTGCCCTTGACATAGACAGAACCTGTTGGTTGAATCAATCGGTTGAGAATTCTTCGAAAGTGATGTGGCCCCTCTTCCCATTTTATACAGTGCTGGTTATGCATTAACCAAGCAGCTGAACGGCGATTCTCTGCATCTAACGTATGCCACGGGTACGGTGATTTAAAAATATAGTGACCAATTTGTTTTCCATTAAAAATTGCGAGTTCTATCGGTATAAAAGCTTTTAAAACTTTAAACCCTTGTACATCAACCATAATGAGCATTGTATTACAATTGTCGTACTGCTTTGGTTAACGTGTTGTACGGTCATGGAGTATAACGCAGTATGCGGTTGTATTCGCGGGTATATTGGCTGATGTTTCGAATTCTACACGAAGAACTACAGCTTTAGGGTGTAATACCTCTTTTTGATTTTAGCAATATACCACTATCAATGGTGCAGTTGACGTAAATTTCGTAGGTGTGAGTAATGGTTGACCATCTCTTTGATAATATGACATTTGGAATTTAGCGAACATTTCATACAACATAGCAAAGCAATTGTTATCATAATTAACGTTTAAATTGTCATATGGATAACGGTCCGTGTTAAGAAACACCCGAATATTATTTAGTGAACATATATCGAATCTGCTCATATTTTGCAGAACATTATTCTCTCGCCCAGCTTGAAATCCTATAATAATGTATCTAGGTGTTTCTATACTAGTAGATGTTTTGATTGCCCATGCATGCTTATTTGTTGCTGAAACGGTGGTATATATGTGAGTTTCCCAACTTCTAAATGCGACTGGAGTATTTACATTCTTATCAATCTACTTGGTTAACGCCAATTCCTCCGCCAATGCTGGGATGATATGCGGAACTTTCCAATATATTTTATCTATGTTAGCTTTTAATGCTTTCTCAGCAGTTGTAATTACTGCGTCGTTATCAGTATTGCAAATTAAAACCAGTTCTTGTCTAATGTTCAAAATTTCCTTATTGTAGTCTTCAGCAAAACCGAGTAGCAGTCGCAAAGGTATGCAAACATTAAAATACCTTTGTGCATTTGTTAGTGTGCTGTTTGAGGTAGGAAACCAACCCGAATTTTCATAACAAGCGAGATCATTAGACGTCCTTTCATTGTCGACTTACGGAATCTACCACTATTCCATTCATTTCGTATCGAATTTCACTGAATAAGAATGCGTTACCATTATTATCAAACCGCGCGGTGTTAGACATAATATCATCCTGCTTCAACAATCTTCCCTCTACGTAGACATAGCTTTCTGATGGTAAAGTGCACATGTCTTCTTGAATGGATATCCTGATTTCATCATTGTTTCCAAATCTCGTATTATATGGCTGATGGGTGTGGAGTTCGGAATTTACTATCGCATTATCAACGACAACTTTTTCGTTAACGTTTAATATACTCATTGTAGTACTGTAAAATCGTGACTTTCCAAGAATGCTTTGTTCTGCGCTGTCAATGCTTTGAGCGCTGAACGATTACTGACTCTTCCGTTTCCACGCTTCAATCTTTTATAGTTCACCTTGGTCTGGTTACATGCACATGTATTATACCGCGTCACCATATTTTCTTTAAATGTAGTCCTATCGTTATGACTTCCCCGTAAAAAATTGATGAGATCTCCGTCTTGGTCTACTATCTTAAGTGTTATTGTTGAAATGGTAGATGTATTGATAGGTAAATAGATGACATGTTGAGGGGATTCAATTATTTTATATCCAGCACAAGCACAGGTACACTGGGGTAGAATTGATGAATTATGTGTGATGACTCACTATTTCTAAAACTGCCACTTGCTATATTACACTCGATGATTAAGGAGTTAATGTTGATAAATCTTATAGGATTATCAGAGTTATGCACTTTTTTACCTTGGTTTTGTTAAATCCCAGCATAGGTCCAACCGAATTCTATACATTGAAGTTAATGTCGTGGGTTGCTTTCACATTTGCTTTCATAGTATTATTATTCGCTCGTAAAGTAATATATTCTCTAAATTCCTTCACTGCCTCGTTAATATATTTATTCAAATCCGTAATTTCGTATGATCCTGGCGGAATTGTAATTTTCTCTTTTCCAAATACAAGTTTGTTATTCTTTGAAGTAACGTTTTGTATAGTATTGAAAGATTCAAAACTAGTCAGCCCCATTACATATTCCGCCTCATTATCAAGAAAAATCGGTGGAACAGTCATACAAAAATCGTAGGACCAAATGACCACAGTTGTTTGTGTTTGAGTGTTGCACCTTGGTAAAGTTATAATCAATTATGTTTTTGCTACCATCACTTTTAAAATAGTGAAGTAATTCAAATGGTGGTTTAATACTTCATATTCTATCAAAATATGTAATATGTCTATTACGCTTGATGTAAGCTGTCCAGTGTGTTCCCTTGTTATTTTGATCATCCAGATTCACGATACCTCATTCATTTGTATGGATCCGTGTAGATAAATTATCTATATATATTCCTCTAAAGTAGTTTAATTGCTCAACAAATTTCGATAGCTCAATATTACTTAAGGCGTGGTGTGGTAGCTTCAGTGGGAGTTTTTTGCATACGGTTGTAAATATAAGCCTAAACCTCGTTTATATGGTTTTATATATAAACCCTTTCACAAGGCTGCTGCCTCCATTACTTGATTGTGTCGTTTGGTTACTTCTAACGTTTTTGTCGCGATGTTTGCGTCAGTAACTTTCTTCGCCACTGCAGCAGCACCTCCACCTAAAGAACCTAAAGCTCCTAATGCTTCAAAAAGAGGAATAAGTTTAGGTATTGGTAATATTCTGTTCTTGGGCATCATACTTGTTTTCAGAGCGCTTAAGGCTTGTTGTATTGTGGCTTTTAAAGATGATCGAAGTTTACCACCAAGACGACGTCTCGCTAAAAGGATTGCTTTGTTATACGAAATTGATCTGTTTCTAGAAGCACGATTTCTTCGTCGCAATTTGATTCCCATTCCCACTCTCCCATTCCTGCCCGTGGTTTGCTTCCCATTCCCATTGTCCGTTTTCCTTTCATTACACCGCCTATGGTTAATGCTGCAGCCCTCCCTCCAAAGGAGGCGTTTGTGGAACGAAATCTATTCCAAGCCTTTTGTTGCAAAGTCTTATCGGCTATGTGGCGCTGCCTTCGATCGTTGGACTGGGAGTATGCAGTATCTTGTTCTTTACACGTTTCGTCAAATTCGTTAATACCCGTATCACCGCGAGCTAATAGTTCTTGTAACCGAGTGCCTGGTCCACAGTATCTATACCCAGGTATATCCAACTCCACGGGTATTTTATTTATTAAGGTATTAATTAATCCTGAACCTTTTCTCTTACTATTACACCGGGTGCTATGCTTCATACCAGACTGACTGACACTCTACTACTAAACCAGTTTTATGCGTATGACGCATATATATATATATATATATATATATATATATATATATATATATATATATATATATAGCTAAGCGTAAAGTAAAGTGAATAGATAGGGTACACGCTACACAGGTAGCGTTCAGTGCGTGGTCATCACAAATGACCTTGCTAATGTATGAGATGGCTGACCTTGGTATTGTGTAAGCTTTTGGGACCTCGAGAAAGTAGGGCATACGAGTGGCCTTCATGGTTTGAGAACTTGGTAAAGTAGACCACTGTTGTATAACCTAGGGCGTGTGGGGCTTTGTGAAAGTAGGTCAGACACTGCAATTATGCAACCTTGGTCAGGTGGTAGCCTTGATAAAGTGGTAACCTTGGAAATGTGGGACCTTGGAAATGTGGTGTGTTCCAGAAGTCTCCAAACTTACTTACTTGAATACCATAATATTTCTTATCCACAAATGCTTTCTATACGTGGTTGCCCAAATACGAGTGATAGATTTTAAATTTAAATGCACATCTTATTAATTTCTCTAAAGAGATGGGTTTTCGCCAATCGGAATCGTTTACCCAATAGTTTTTTCAAGTTTGTTCAAATTTGATCCCATGAATACAGATTGTTTTACTAATGTTGGTCAAATTAAAACGAAAAAATATTCATTATTTTAAATAAGACGCCCTGTATATATCGATGGCATTCAAAAGGGTATTCATATTCTGTTTAAAAATGTAAGTTTCATATCTTTTGTTTTCTTAACAACAAAGATATTTGAGCTTTCATGTAACACTACAGTTTTCCTTTATTTAAACATAATATGATACGTAGATGGTAAAATAAGTCAACTCTTGCTTCGACAATGGGCATGAAAACAAAATCAGCAAACATGACAATTCATAAAAACAAAAGTCACTTTAAAAATGATTTACTCGGCGACTGAAAACGCTTAAACAGTATTTATTTAATAAATCTACCACTCGAACAAGAAGTATATTTACAGGAAAATTTGGTAAAAATCCCCCTTCCGTGAATATTACTAAAAAATAACACGTAAAATTTTTCGAAACTGCTTGCATGGTGCACCTCAAAAACCAAGAAATGGTGATGCTCTGTTGGAAACGTTGATGTCTGTTAATGAAGTACTATAAGGTAACAATCACAGAATTTCAATTAGAAAGATTGTTGTAATTTCAGAAACTTCCAAAAGTGACGTCAAAAGGTGACGAAAAATTTTAAAACAAACTCCATACAAAATTCAGACCTACCAAAAATTGTACGAGCCAGATTATGAAAAACGACTAATGGTATGCGAAACTTTACTAGATTTATTCAGGAATGAACCTAATACGTTGTTTGTAATGACTGATCAAGCAACATTAGCGGAATGTGTAACAAAAACATAATTACAGAGTATGGGGCTCTGAAAAACCCACTTCTTTCAGTGAATTTGAACGAGATAGTCCAAAAGTTAATGTTTGGTGTGCGTTGTCCCAGACAAAAATCTATTCACCTTTTTTTCTTTATGGAACCAATGTGACCGGTACATATTACACGGATATGTTGGAACAGTTTTTTATCCACAGTAACTTCAAGATGGAATTAGAGACATCGTTCATTTTCAACAAAATGGCGCACCACCTCATTATTCATTGGTGGCACGAGATTCATTAAATTATATTTTTAATCAAATGTGGATAGGGTCGAGCTGGACCGATTGAGTGGTCACCGCGATCTCCTGAGTCAACCGTCCCAGATTTTTTCCCTGGGGATACGTGAAGGATAAACGTTACACTCCTAATCACTTAGAACTTAGAAGAACTAAAAAGTAACCTTAGCAACGTTGTCCAAAATTGTATTACACCAGAGTTATTACAAAAGTCGTTTGAAAATTTAAAAATTCACTTGCGTTTGTGCATTGAAGAAGAGGGTAGGAACATACAGTATTTATTGTATCTTTTACATCCTTCATCAAGTAATTGCTTTACTACTTATATTAAATTGTTGTTATGTTTTGTTACAGAATAAATTCTTTGTCAGATTTGTTAATTTTATGTAATATCAATTTTTACATAAAGGAAACTGCAGTGTTACGTGACAACTCGAATATCTTTGTTGTTAACAAAACAAAAGATATGAAACTATACACTTTTGAACAGAACATGATTCCCTCTTTTGAATGCTATCGAAATATACAAGAAGTTCCATTTAAAATAATATCGTTTTAATTGGACCAATATTAGTAAAACACACTGTGTTGATGGGATAATATTTTAACAAACTTTGAAAAAACTATTGGGTAAACGAATTCAATTAGGAAAAACCCCATCTCTTTAGAGCAATTAATAAGTTTTACATTTACATGTAAAATCACTCTTGTTCGACTGAAAACCAAAACGATTTTTGTATTTAATCTCATTATTCCAAACCTTTGTTACACAGTACGTCACTTGGTAATAGCTTCTAACTACTGAATTTACTTATCATAACGCTGCAAAAATTAACTACATTGCTAACACATTTCACGAACAATAAAGAGAATTCTATTACATTGTTATGTAGGTAATTTCCTGGTGCGTGATTAACAAAGTTAATTATGTTTGGCGGTTTTTGTGAGTTACTGAATTAGAAGTAGGTATTTGTATATTAAAAACGAAATTTACACCAAATCCAACGGTAAGCAGTAGAAAGTTTACATTAGACAAACAATAAAATGCAAATAAGAAATTAAAGCAGAATAAGGGAGGTTTGAAACGTTTAACAACCTTATTCTAACGATTCTAACGCCTATCCGTACAGCTAAAATATATTTTAACCCGAAGTTATTGGGCTCCTCAACGACCAATTTTTGCAGTAAAATTACTCAATAGGGACCGTCTTAATAAACAAACACGTATATTTTAAGGAAAATATAACTCAAGAACCGGCGAAGAATTACTTTTTCTTAAAGCTGTTTAAAAGCTGAGGTAATCAGCAATTCCTTCTGAATAAGTAATAAATTTCATACTCGAAGGAAGAAACAAATCTTCAAATATTTGTGAAATAATATAGAATGCAGTAATGTACAAAATAAACAGAAACGTTTACTTGATGAAAGGTTAAGATAATTAAATTATTTGGGTTGGCTTAAAATTTTGATTTATATACGAAACTTGTGAACCAAAAAGGAACAAAATTTTAATCATATTCGCACTAATAAATTCTTAAGTAGATGGTGAAACAGCTTAAAGGTGTCACATGAGCAAAATCATACATATAACAAGGAATCCAGCAAACGAAATAATACAATTCTATTAAATGTATTTATTTACTTTTTACACAAATTTAAACCTTTGAATCACAATTATAGTTATCGTACTCAGTAAATGATAAGGGTTTTATAAAATTGATTAAGTTGTCAAACTAGATTTATGAAACACGAAAATGCACAAATGAGCCTACTAATAGTTAAGGTAATTTTACTAAAACAAAATGAGATTCCGTAGTTAATAATTTTTTTTAAACTATTAGCATTTACTGAGGACTATAATTTGTATCGAGACGTTTAGATTTGGATAAAAACTAAATAAAAATGCACGATCACAAACCCGAAGTGTAAGTATTTTAATTATGAATGATAATCGCGTGAAAGATTGCATTTCATATTTCTATTCTATTGGTTCTTTTAAATTAAACATCGTTGCCTTAGATTTGTAGTGCAAAGAAACAAAGTCATTATTTAGATTTTATCCGTGTTACCATCTGTGTGAAATACGTACCCCTCAACTTACGCTTTTGGAAGTTTTTTTATAATTCTTCTGAGAAAAATCGTAAGAAATTCGGGTTTTTTAGGTCCAATTTCTTATTTTATGCTTAATTTAGGAGTATAGCATTATAATTATACAAGGTGTTTAAAAATTGCATTGATACGTTAAGACGACAAAATTTATCATTTGAATCAAGGAAAAACATAAATGAGACTAGAATTTTGTTTCAAGTTTTAGGCAAATCCATATAAATTTGTGTTTATGTTACAGTATTTGTGGGAGAAATTGTGACGTGCAAAATTTCTATTTCGCGTTTTATAGTCCACATTCACAACTCTTTTTGTAAATTTTGTGCAATATACATAATAATTTATCCTAAGTAAAACCCTATGTTACGCCATTGATTCTAGTATATCATTCTTATTATAATCTAAATAAGTTGTAATTTTCCGTTTTGAGGGTGTAAACAAGTATTTAACTCATCGTTATGTGTCTTTATTTTCTTATTCTTAAAATTATGTAAATTTCTGTACCATACTTATGACATCTAGTGGTAGAATTATAATCTTATATCTGTTTCCAAAAAGATAGTGAATTAAAGAACATGTGCTTCGGAATTAAATAACCCAGGTTCATTAGGATATAATCCAATGCATTGTTTGTATCGAATAAGCGCTACTATTTCTTATCACCGATGTCTCTTATACCAACATGTGTTAAATGTTAAACTGATATCAATTTTATTTTAAATTAATTGTGATAACTTCAGAAAATAACTTATAACTTACTGAAATTACATGGTTACCTTTAATCTACGCTCATGATTACTTACTGCAAATGTAAATGCACCATCTACACACTAGCGGTACACTTTTGACTTTCATATGTCTCATTAAAGATATCGAAACAGGTTAGTCTACAATTAGATTCAGTTTACCTAGTTGTTAAGGCAATCGATTTATTATAACTAATTATAGACACTAATCTCCTGCATTTTTGCACAAGGGAAACTTGTGTAGCTCTCTATCTGTAAAATTACTTACTTACATGTTCTATACCCATATACGTGTGACATTTATATAATAATTTTTCACCATTTTTTAAGCATTTGCTCTCTCAATTTACATTCACAAAATATATCAGTGATTTTGTAGCGGTGATCCTGCAACTATACGTTGGTATCCCAGCATCAAGTAGAATTAGGTATAAACAACTATAACGTTCACTCTATTTTTGCAGGATTGCACTTTTTCGTTTATTTATCATATCATAAGTACTATACTTCACAACAATAAGAAAAAAAATTGGACATTTCTATTTAAAACGTCACTTTTGACTTTTCGTTTATTTAGTAAATATTAAATAATTTCAATTGTGGTAAATTTAATACAATCGTGCAAAAAATAGTATGAGCATCACGAACATTAAGGGTTGTACCGGTCTCCGGCCAAATTGGAGGCTGAGCGATAGCGAAACATGGCCGTCGACCGGTAAACGTCCCTTACTGTTCTTGATACTCAATATACTATTTATTAATCTTATTAAATACATACATAAAAGGTTTACCTCGAGAAGGATTTGAACTTACGACGTACACTTTGCTAACCGTTCGAACCAACTCAACTATCGAGATACAAGCCCCAATCGATGTAAACTTTATCTTTATGTATGTAAAACTGATGTATTTATGTATGTATTTATTTTTCATTTAGAGTAGACCATTTGTTCCACGAGTACTTATTTTCTTTATTATTAACTTAAAATACAGACAGTTTCACATAAACACCGGTTTATTTAAGATAAAAGTACAAACATTTCACATAGCTCATACGACCATTGACATCAGCGCTCTACGTTCTTTTTAGTTCTATTTATAATTATTGCGTTGAGTCAACAATAGCGTTTACAAATAACAAACTACTAATCTATTTTTTATTTCTCGTTTCTAAATTAATATTCGCGGTAAACATCTACAGTTTACATTAACCTGTATCTTATTGAATAAAACTATAATCTAAAATTTTATTTTTTTTTTATATTTATTAAATAAACGAATTTTTAATTACTGAATACTTAATTTCTTGTTTTGACTTATCTGTGTTTTTACATATGTGCTAAATATAATTTTCTCTTTCAGCTCTCTTTTCCTAAATTGTCAGGGTTTTGTTTTAGAAAACTCATGGCGCCTACTGTCAATATTGAAAAGGCTTAATCTTACCAACATACATACTAACACAGTGCAAATAATAAATCTTCTGACCACGCATCTAGTGCTCTACTTCGCTAGCTACTGGGTTTTAATTTCTAAATTGTGCTGGGGGGGAATAGGGATCTGCCCATATTAATTTCGAGTGTAGTAGCTTTAGATGATCCTACTTTTAGTTTCTTTAGGTTTGTTTTTCATAATTGTAAATTGGTTTTCTTTATTGGATCCCAAATACTGCTTTCGGTACCAATAACAATTCTACGTTCAACAAATTCTTTATAGAATTTTAGACCAATTTTAGCAAATACATCTACGAGTGTCTGAATATCCATCGAAAAAACTTTTGCACTTGACAAACAAATTAGGTTATTTTTTTTATACTTAAAAGGATTAATGTTTGATTTTCAAGTGGTGAAAAATGCATATATACGTAATGTATGTATGTATGCTGGGAATCCATGGTTGTGGTTGAAGGAGCTTGAGAAGTTCGAGCAGCCCGCCCTCCCCCTTGGGCAGGGAATGAAATACGTTACCTTTTCCTTTTTTTTTCGCTAATGCATTTAATGTAAATATAAAGGAATCATACGTGCGTAATTGCATTGCGAAAAAATATTTACAAAAGTCATCAAGGCCGCTCAAGTTTAAATCCCAATCCGATTATTAAACAGCATAAATCAATAATAGCATAGAATCAACAATTTGCATATAGGTCCACGTCATTCGTTAAGTTGGTTTATCTTATCCGTGGTTTTCGTCAAACATTTTTATTTTCGCAAATAGCTTCTTCTAAATTTTCCTTGCCTTTGGGAACTTCTTCATCACTAAAAAGGGACGCTGTATATCTTTAATGCATTCCGTTAACTCATTTTGCAAACTTATATTTTCTGTCAACAAAACATTAAAATATTCTATATACAAAGCTGAAACAGTAAATAAATGTGCTGATTTTGCTTGTCTAGAATTTAGCAAGTTGCACTCTGTTCAAAAATGCCAGCCTCAATTCAAATACCAGGAATTCTACTCCCTTTTATAAAAGACCCAGTGCATCTTAATTGTGTCATCATTATATGAAGTTCTCCGGGTCTTTAATAAATTTAGATTGCAATTCCTTGTTGACCATTAACAACTCTTGGACAGGAACATAAAGCCCCATATCGATGGTAACAACCAGAATCTCTTGATTGTTGATAACCGTTTGTTTAGCTTTTCAATAATTTCCAAAATAGCCATTT
The DNA here is from genome assembly GCA_036346205.1 of Vesta saturnalis. Classification (NCBI taxonomy): domain Eukaryota; kingdom Metazoa; phylum Arthropoda; class Insecta; order Coleoptera; family Lampyridae; genus Vesta; species Vesta saturnalis. The sequence goes on along the minus strand of JARFJB010000595.1, from coordinate 527,556 downwards.
GGACTGATGTTTTCGTTGGTGAACTGGATATCACCGGCAAAAGACAAACATGAGAGTGTGGTTTGCTATTTACAATTGCGCTATAATAACTTTGCCCATCCAGTGATTGAGTGATTTTTTTCCTAACATAATTGGCCCAATTTCCAAATTATATCAAGAGCAATATGATATTTGAAGTTGGATTTAGAGAAGAAATCGTCGGAGATTAGATTCAATTTTTCATTTTGAGGTTTGTTCTTTTTATTTGATTTATGCGGTATATCACATAGAATAATTGGAAGTGTCACTTCAAGGCTACTTTCTGTATTCGGTGTTAACTTAATTACTCGTTTTTGATAAACAGTAATGTGTCCCGTGAAGAGTGTCTTTCCCGTCAGGAGTATTTTCCTGAAAATCTAGGTTATCGAATGCGAAATGTATTTTCTTTCCCATAACAATATTTGGTGGTATATATACAACCTGAGTTTCGTTTATTTGTCTTAAAACTGGCTCTACCGCTATACTACTCCATCATAACAGTGGAATTATGTAAGAATACCGTCAACATACCTCAATGCTACAGGCCAGAAATACGGGCACACAAAGAACTATTGCACTTTCCCATTTAGATGCGTCAAATGCGCAGGAACCATAATCATGCATCATGCAGCAAAATAACCGACGAGAAACCAACATGTGCCAATTGCGGGGGCACGCTATCGTAGATGCAGCAGCCACTACAAGGAACTTCAACAAAAGCGCACTCATATTAAGACTCCCAACAGAACCAACTTTAATAATGCTAACGTAAAAAAAATCAAACATATGCTCAATGCGTACAAAACCTCTTAAGCAATATCCCATATACTTCAGCAAATGCATTCCAGCAAACAACAAATCCTGATCCCACAAGTAATCTCATCAATATTTTAATAAACCTAAGTATCTCATTTCTCCCTCAAATCAAAACCTGCTTGATTAACACGCAAAGATAGGAAACGCTCAAACAGCTTCCGGTGAAGTGGCTATAATCATCAAATATAAATATGGCCATCATACGATTGCAATCCTTAAAGATACTACATTAGAGGTCACTGGATACTCAAGATTCAAGCAATCTTACCATCAGTAGAGTGCTACAGGTAACCTAACAAATCCCTAAAAGAAGACGATGTTAAGACACTATTTAACACTCCGAAACCAATACCGATGATCGGAGACCTAAACTACTAACTCTCAACCTGGGACTGCAGAGAAACTAACCCAGCTCGAACAATTCTCCACAGTCCATGGTTTCCAAGGTTTAACTCCAGATGAATACACCTACTTCTCATACAGAGCCGATCATCAACCGGATATACTGGATATAGTTCACTAAGCGAATAGTAGTCATCCCTGAACTAAATTCCCCCAAACCTAAACCACCCCCTACCCAGCTAACTAATGGATCAATAAATTGGGAACTTTTCCAAGGGTCATTAAACCACAACCTCACCAAGATGCGAACCTTTACCACCCAAAAAGACATAGATATATTAAAAACTCCACAAAAGATACCAATACTTAAATCTAATAATGATGACATCTGTACAGATGAAGCAAAAGCCGCCGCATTTGCCAACCAGACCTTCCCACTGACAATTTCTTGTACCCCCACCCAAGTAACACAAACAATAAATTATATCGACACGCACAATCGGATCAGTACCGATTTTAATCAGCCTGCATCCCCAGACGAACTATCGAAGTTAATAAAAACATTACTCAAACTCAAATCACTCGAATATGGCCAGATCCCCAATCTTGTCTTTCGGCACCTAACCAGTAAATGTCTTTCATCCCAAAAGTATCGGAGACCTTAGCCACATTTGCCGATGATCATAACGCAAAATGCCCATCTAACACTATCAATTAGTCAATTACAAAATGCAACTAATAAATACAGCAAATGGCTTAAAGAATGTAACATAAAAATTATTCATTGTTCAGTAAATACCAATGCAAAATCTTCACTCTAAGAAGATTCGCCAATTCTTCCTCTATTACTATAGATGGACATGTCGTACCATGGACACTCAAGGACACAGCAGTTAAACATCTTGGGGTGTTTCTTGACACAAAACGGAGCTGGTGTTACCACATCAATCAAACGCTCGTCCAATGTCATAACAGTTTCAAACAACTCTAACCCGCAAAACCCCCCTTAGACCTGAGTGCACCATCCTCCTGTACAAATCCCTTCTGCGACCCTTAGCTCTCTATGCATCTCCAATCTGGAGCACCACATCCAAGACAAATGTCCTAAAACTAAATACCCCATGGTTTGTAAAAATGTCCAGGAACACCACGAACTTGGACTGTCATCAGTCGAAACGTATGTCATTACCACCACCAGGAATTTCATATCAAACAACACCAAATTCACAGGAGGAACATACTACAATCTTGGACAACGAATCCTCCATAGAAGATTAAAGAGAACACTCCCACAAGATATCCTCTCTGAAGAAGAACCCTAGAATAATAACACAATTGACAGAGGCGCCACTATTAGCCATCATATAACAAACGCAGCTTCTAGATAACTTAAAACATATCCAGATAATGAATATGCTGTCAGTTAATTTATGTCAAAACTGTCTGTAAAGAAAAATTGAGATTGCCATTAGGGTTTCTAATTTCAGGACTTTTGTGTGGTTTATAGAATTGCCAATAGAAGAGCACATTTTTACAGAAAACTTACTTTTGGTTCTGTGATGAAGTGTAAGGCTTGTGGCAACCTGAAGAGGAAACTCTTTGGTGAAACGAAGTTGTCATCTTTTGGTCATATTTATTTTGTTTATCTGTTAGTATATTTTGCATTATGTGTTGTGATATAATGTTTGATCGCTTTAACATTTCAGCTGAATTATATAGATTTTTTTGCTGATAATTCAGTCCATGCACCTAAAATCCACCGAACAAAGTGTGTTGCCTCTTTAGGAATAATATCATTAAAATTATCAATTTCAAGAGTACCGTCAAACTTCCAACAATTTTGTGAAACTGTTGCTGATCATATAATCTTGGCTACACCACATAGAATTTCCGGTTTTTCAAAAGAATTGTTAGTTCTGATTGATTTATTAAAAGCTACATCTTTGGTGAAATTCAAAGAAATAACCCGAGTTTTTTGGCATGGATTTGTAGTAGTGAGTTCCTCCAAAATTAACCGTTTTAAATCTTTTCGATTTAAAACATTGTTTTGTGAAATATCAAATTTGCTTGCAATGTCATTGTAGTGGTTTTTAATTTGCACCATATCGGACACTTTTCCGGAGCAGAGAAAATATCATACATTTGAAAGAAATTCCGCATTTGTAGCAGCAACTGTAGTAGTATCATTCGAAGGTTTTTCCATTTGCTTTCTAAAGACGTTATTAACGTGTTTAGTCCAACAACTTTTGTGATACGAAATATCTTGTGCAAATAGATATGACGAAGTTTGACAACTGCTTAGGTTGATGGTCATTGCTTCGTTATTTAAAATTTTAGCCGCATTAAGCAGATTTTGCGCTAAAAACAAGAAACCAGTAAGTAGGTAATATCTCAACAAAATTTACCCAAACTTTAAGTAAAATTATTATTTATTGTCTTGACTATGAGTTAACCACGAAAACCTTTTGTTTTCTTTTTACGTACTGTAAAAATAAAAACAATTTAGTAGTGAAATGTAACATAGGTGTCTACCAGCATGTTCTGTTGCAGTACTCTTTTGTTGCAGAGAACATTTATTTTTACTCAGTGACGAAACTTTTGATCTTGTTGTTGTTGATTTGTTTCCGGAAGTTGATGCCTCTTCACAACTTTTTTTCTTGTTCTTGATGTTTATCCAACTTTAATGTTTAACATAAGATTTTATACAAGTTCGCGAGTAGCAGCTTTGGCAATATTTTCCGGTTTTCTTTTTAAAATTTCAACATCCAGTTTTTGGTAATACGAACTTAATTTTTGTAAGGTAAGTTTCTTTTTGACACACTACACAAAACTTAAAATCCGTCTCGCACATCGTTTGATGTGCAGGCGGCGGATTTAATTGCGCAATGCCTTCCATTTTGCCTAAAAATAATCGCTACATGTGTGTTACTCTTCAACACAGTAAACTAAATAAATAGTTAAAACACGAAATATTATATAAAACACTTAGCATACCCCACCACTCAACTTTTATAGCGCTAAACATGGAGACTTTACACGGTGGCGCCGCTAAACTTTTTTTTTAAACCAGCATTATACAAAACTTTTAGAATTTAAAGCTAATAAGATATATATTTTACGTAGAAGAACATTGTCAAATAATATTTTAGTAATATTTGCCGAATGAAGTCATTTTAAAATAAAATTTGTATTTTTCTTAACTTTCACTCAGTAAAAAAGGTGAAAATGGCCGGAGTACGCCTATGATTCAAAATTGAGAGGTCTACCTGTAGATATATATTCTGCAAGACCATACGAACATTTTAAGATATAATATATACTTTCTTCATTAAAATTCCCACGGCAAAACTTTTTCAAACAGAAATCACCTATTACGTCTATTTATGTGAAAAAAAAAAATTTGCAATAATCTAGTTTTTTTTCGAAAAATAGGTAAAAACTCGTTTTTAAAATAACAAGATGCATGACATTCCATAAGAATAATAATTTTACACAGTTTCACATCTAGTCAACAAAAGTTATGGAAGGAGTTGTAAATGTTTTTTTTTCAACAAATAGGTGAATGTAATGAAAATTCATTTGTAAGACCAATGAACTTCACAATGAGTTGGTCCTACTTCGTTAAATATGAAACAAATTAAAAACGTTTTTATAACATTAAAATCGAGATGAATTGGCATACCGTGGTAAAATATTGTTAAAATAACAAGTTGTCTTTGTCTAATATTGCATTAACAAACAATTTGCTTGAGTCGCATCAATAAACAGATCCCGAATTTGACTTTTAATGATTGTTCCACATGTACAACCCTTAAAGTTCTATAAGTATACTTCTACACCCATGGCTACAAATTCTAGCTACTTAATAGTTTGGGTAATAACTAGAAGATTTTGTGCCTTATGCTCAGTCGTAGATTAAAGTGGGCCAGGTTCATAAAATTATCAATTGGCCTTATTAACCAAAAAATATTTACATGTACCTAGATATGTTGGCTTTAAAATCGGGCTGGCTTCTTCCTGAAACTAATTGTTAAATACTCTAGCGCTAACTTGTTTTTAAATATGGAATAAACAAGTAAACCATTATACAATAAAGTTAGAAGAAAATGTCTACAATAACAAATTTTATTACACAACTTATACTTAATTATAAACTAAAATGCTTAATGCTATTGTTAGTAGCGTTTTAACCTAATGAATAATTAATGTTATGTGCATTTAATGGAATCAGAATACCTTATTCTTGGTCACACTGTAGATAACGAAATGTTGCACACTCGGTCAGCGTTTTGGAATGTGTTGCGTAATATTCCTTCAGGGTTGAAATAAATCTGGATTTGTATGCTGTATAATTCCCAAATGAATAAATTTGCAGGATTAAGGGGTTGTAGATTTACACTTCGGATTAACGCGGGTGATTACCTCACTCTTGATTAATCGTACTAATGCCGTAACTTGGATTAACGGTAAAATAATTAATTGCGTAGATGTGTACAAAAGTATAAAGGTGAAATTAGAGTAAAAAATAAAAAATAAAAGGTTAAAGTAAAAGTGCTTGAAATGTAAACGTCTCAAACATTGTAAAATAACTTTAAATAAACTCACCATAAAATTTATAGCACTTTTAATAAAGAATATTTAACAGAGCAAAACTAGATGCTCTACAACCTTTCCGTATCGCACAAAAACGACGCTTTCAAAGGTCTTTGCGCATGAACATGTCTGAAACTGAATGTGCAAACGATAAGAGTGCAAGGCTCCACTTTAAATAATTAAATTATGTTTTATGCGGCTATGATATGCAGCATACATGTAACAAAATGCACGTTAGTTGCCTACAGAAAGGTGAATTATTAACAACACGTTCGAAGTTTGTTACACACACAAAGGCGACTTATATAATAATAGCCCAACATGTAACGTGCCAATTCTTGTCTATCGTTACCTTAATTTAAGTTTCAAAATTTGCATTATTATGGATAAATATATTTACATTACATTAGTACCATTAAGCATTTCTTTTTCCTTTCAATAATTAAATTTTTTATATCTCGATATTTTCACTTTAGTCTACATAATTACGAACGTCCCTGTGTATATTTTAGACATCAAGTTTTGTTCTATGCGCAACGTGAATTGAACACGTTTACGCATTTCCGTAATGTGTTTCTTATCGTTCAGCACCTTATCTTTTTGTTTCGTATTACTCCTTTTTATATGGTAAAGGCGTGTAATTACATTTTCTATATATTATATTTAATAGGGAACAAAGGTAGGAGCAAAAGTAGGAATAAGAAAACCGTTTATGTTAAGAAAAAGCTTTGATTTTGGTAAATTTCCGCATCGTAAAAGCGTCACGATCTTTACTTGCTTAAAATGGCGCTGATAATCCAACGTCATCTTTATGAGTGTAAATGGAGATACCTTTATTTTGCATAAATCACACATGTTGTTATATCTGTTTTACGTGGAACATTTAATGGGAAAGTTACCTTATGTTAATACCTTGTACAGTTCTTTTATATTTCGTTTACTTGTACATTGAATACAAATGGAAATGACCCTTACAGCTACAGTTCGCTTAAGACAAGATTAAAATATTTATGTTGTACAAGTAAGTACTTATCCTTTTAGTGCCGTTTAAGTAAATGACGGATCAGTTAGTTTGATACGGTTAAAAAAGGACCAGGTGAGTTCTGCTCCTAAGATAAAAACATTTGGGTTCAAAACCTATCACAACTGTAATTTGTTGACGTAGGTCAATACACGGTTGATTATTGATTACAGTGTTGATCATATTTTAAGTAAACATAGATTGTCAGCTTATGTACAGTGTTTAATTTTGTAATTTTAAGATCGTAAGACTTTACGTTTTAGTTATTTTATGCTGATATTAATCAGATATTTTTCTTTATTAAATATACATATAAATACGGTTGCTTAGTGATTATTCAGATTACCTATTATGCTTTGAGATACAACCTTCCTCAATTTTTGTTGTATTTCAATTATTAAACCTAGAAATTCAGTGGCTCCCAAAATAAACAAATGCTAATACTAATTACATCTACGGATAAATCTCTGCTTCCCTCACACCTAATGAATGAGTTCTCCAGTACAGTAAGTTTCATAAGTTTGTACCGTGGTACAATTTACCTTTGTAATATAACAATCAACAACACCAAATTTTTTATTTGTTATAAACGTCGCATTTATCCACCGTCAGATAAACTCGCAATTAGTTTAATTAAATCATGATCACTCTGTACAAATTAATGAATAAGTGCTTCCAGCTTGGTATATCCCTTTCCTGCATTTCTGTCAGTGTAAATACCTCCCTGGCCCGTAAAAATTCGCCATTACCAGACAGCCAATACCCCAAATCCATTAATTGTGACTTATCTCGTCACTCATGATCACCGAGATCTATTACGTTCATCATTCGTCTCCTTTAATTGAGATCTCTAATTAACGTTTAGTAATTTTTCATTATACCTAATTCGATAATTAGTAAGTTTATTTAGAATCTTGCGATCATCCTGTACATAATAATAATTAGGTTTTGTTAGTTAAGGCCGAATGCAAATTAACATTTGCGTTAATAAATCACCTGTAGACAATTATAAATATAGTAAGAGAATCTATGAAAAACTGTGTAACTTATATAAGTCAAATTAACAGAAAGATCAGCGCAAGTGAAGAACATTTATTAGCAGTAAAAGAACACGCCTATTCCATAGAGTTCAACACACAATAGCCATATCGGATAAAAATTTTGAACAAGCCAAGAGAAATCTCTTCATAGAGTCACGGATGCAATTATATATATATATATATATATATATATATATATATATATATATATATATATATATATATATATATATATATATATATTATTATATATATATATATATATATATATATATATATATATATATACATATAGATATATACAGGATAGGAACGGTTTCGTTTTGAATTCAACGGATCCAGTATAGTAAATCTTTTCAGTAGCGACTGATATGTGCTCTTATCTGGATGTCCCTCATCTGGATGCAGTTATGTGTGAGTTCGTTGTGCTAATATTGAATTCTGTTACATATCTATTAATTGTTTACGAGACAGCGACATTGTTAATTATGTAAATAATACTCGTAGCTAGCACACCCCTCAAATTCTGATATTGACCAAAATGACCCTTAAATTTGTCAAAGCTTACTGTAGCCTTCAAAACAAGGTTATCTCACCAAAAAATGGCAAAGTAAAGCGGTACTCGCTAAAAGATTAAAAAATCAGGAAGATCTTCCGACCCGTTACAGATAGTCCCACCAAATTCAAAACAAATCGAAATCAAACGGAATTCGGTATCAAATGGCGTAAAAATTAACATATTCTATTTAGAAAAATCAAATTAGCCGTGGTTGAAATATTAAGTTGAATATCCATAACTACTATTATTATGTATACGTAGTAGTAATTGCAACATGGTAGTTTGCAACGAAAAGAAGGATTTTGTCGAGCTTAATCGAACCGTGAAAATCTCATCTTTATAAGTTTGATAATTACGGTAAGTGAAATTTTCTGACAATGAATGATTTTTTTTTCGAAAACATTGAATAATTAAAAAACGGTACCACACAGGCGGAATGTTGGATTACCAAGATGACCTTTAAATTTAACAAGGTTTCAAAAATGCAATAGTAGGGTGTTTCTTAACAACATGCTAATATTTAAGGAGGCAATTTTTGGGCCCATTAAAACAAAACTTCATATGAACATATGCCCTAACTTTTCAACCACAGGGTGCTAAAGTTTTAATAAAGTATCCTTTTTTTATGATAACTTTGATGTTTTCTGCTGTATAACATAATTTTTTACTCTTGTCAGTGGAGTTCGTGCAGGATTTGCACTGAATCATTTTAAGATAAAAATCATACGCCATTGCTTTTTGTTAAAGTAAACATTATTTTTGAAAATCTCATTCCTTTCTGAGCAAATCTGGTCTCTTGATTTTTTTTATCATGGACTAGCCTATTCTTTGGAAAATGCCGGGACTGTGTCTAATAGTTTCGAAAGAAATCATGATGCGATCTCTCAACTGCTCTTCAATATGAATTGGTGTACTGTAAACTAGTATTTTAACATGACCCCACAGGAAATAATCTAAACTATTGAGGTCCGGGGACCTAGGTGGGCATGCCTGTGATTCTCCGCAACCTTTCGAGCGATTATTTTATTTTGGTTTAAACTTTTCCGCGTTAGAGCACTGAAGTGCGCTGGCGCCTTGTCGTGCATAAATCACAATCGATTTATTACTAAAATGGGAATATCTTCCATCAAAGCTGGCAATTTTTCTTCGAGGAACTGCCATTATATATGCCAATTCAACCTGTCCTGAAGAAAATAGGATCCAATTAAATAATCACCGCATATTACAGCCGACACGTTAACGGAAAACTGTTCGTGGAGACGTGATTCCAATATTGCATGTGGATTTTCATTAGTCCAAAAATGATTATTGTGGAAGTTTTGGATAGCGTTTCTGAAAAAATTGGCTTCATCGCTGCTTAAAATTTTAGTATCAAACGACGGATTTTAGTGTACTTTTTAAAGAAACCGTTGGCAAAAGTTCGTCCGTAATGGAAAGTCGCGAGGGAGTAGAGCCTGAACCAGTTGGGTATGGTATGTATATGATAAAAGGTCAAAATTGTTCTCAATGTTTCGTATACCTAATCCTGGACTTTCCTCAACTGAATTCAAAACCGCTACCTAAATTTCTTGTGTTCTTACAGTACGTTGCATTCCTTTTAGGTGATTGTCTGGTTCAAAACTTCCCTTTTGGGACAACCTACTATGAATGTTTGAAAATGTTTGTACATCCGGAATATTTCTATTTGGAAAGCGGTCTCCATACTGCATGGCTTCCAGTGCCTTACCATCAGCAAGCCTATACATGTAATGCATGTCTTCAAACTCAGAATTCGTAAACTGGACGATGTTTTTTTAATAACATTGTTAATTTTAATAGCTTAAACACGTGACAACTAGATTAGGTAGACAACTGTCCAAACTGTTTATCTTTACAAATCAAAATCTGCTTCTTAACTACTAGATACGTTTTTAATTCTTGAAAAAGCAGTGGCGCATCACTTTTCTCTTTAAAATGATTCAGTGCAAATTTCGTATGAACGCCACTGGCAAGAATAAAAATTATGTTGTACAGCAGAAAATAAAAAAAGATGGTTTCCTTAAAACTTTAGCACCCTGTAGTTCAAAAGATAAGACCTTTAGGACATATGTTCATATGAAGTTTTTTCTAAAAATAGACTTAAGAATAACCTCTTTAAATATTAGCATGATGTTAAGAAACACCCTATATAGGTTGTTAGCTGCTAAAACGAAGTTGGTGTGCATTGTAGGTACGTCGGCCATCTATTTCTTGTAGATTATTATGGATTGACAGCGTCGATTAAACAAATTTTCCAGACCATAAACACTGACAGACCAAAATATTAAAATCCAAATTATAAAACGGTAAACACAAAAACTGTAACTGACTAGAGCATGAGTAAAAACCTGTTCCTACGACTATGTATGAAAGTGATTCAATATCGCACAATTAACCGCACAGAAAATAATACTTTCACACACTAGCGCGTTTCACTTTCTCATTGTACCCAATACGAAAGTAAAAAACACGTGCGCCTTTTACCTTTTTCCTTCTATAAGCTACCGTAGCAACCACCTACTCGTTAGCATCAGCCTGATAGGGAGTTCGGTCGCGATCCAAGTCGCCACGCTTACTGCTATTCACATAAATAACATGAGCGATACCACAGTGATTTCAAATTATTTATCTTTTATGATTTGACAAGTTTAAATATTCCGGTAATGGTCTTTAAATTCATAATAATTACTAACTACACTATTTGTTAGGGCATGATTGTGATTCCTTAATAAAAAATTTGAAATATTAGAGTAAAGTATATTTTGTAATTGTTTAATTTGTGCTCAATAAAACATTAAGGAGACTGTCTTTTTCATGGTTGTAGGAAAAATAGTGTTCATTAAGCTCGCACGAAAGTGTTTATCCAGCACTCGCGGGATACTCACACTCCTGTGAAGTTTCCCGCTTGTGCGATTTCTACCACTTTCGTGGCTCGTTATGTAATATACAATTGATACACTTCTTTACCGCATAACGTTATCACTGCTAGACGGCTGCATAAACGTCTTTTTTTACTCCTATACACGTAACACACGAATAGCAAAACTCTCTACTATATGTGTAAATTAGGAGTGTTAGGTAATATATATATATATATATATATATATATATATATATATATATATATATATATATATATATATATATATATATTACATAACAGTTAAAGGAAAATTAAAAATTATTAATTTGGTAACCCTGAAACAGTTTAGTTTCACTGAGTTAGTTAACCTTATTGTATTGTTTGGTAGGAAGTCCAATGTCAACGAATTATTTCACATTACAATTGCATTGTGATGATTATTTTGTAAAATGGATACACTTCTTAATGTGGTTTTAAAGTATGTATAATTTTTAGTTATTTTAAAATGTGAATTTAGGTAAACATGTATTGATATTGTTATTTTAAGAAACCTTTAAACACCATACAAGAACATGTTGTCACTCTCCACTTAAATATATTTTCATTTTAGAAAAGTATAAAGAAATTTATCATATTTAATAATGATTATAAGTTTTCCGTTGCAGTTGAAGGCATATTTATTGAGTACGTAAAGGATCAGTTATTTGATAATAACTTTGGAAATGGTTCAATCTAGCAATATGTTGCATCAATGTTTATGTACAAGGGCGTAGCCAGGATTTATAACAGGGTGGGGGCAAACCATGGTCCATGGTCGTTCAAAATGTAAAATTTTAGGATAAAAGAAAAGGCAAATGAAAACAAAACTTTGAGATTTTAATTATACTTAAATTAAACTAATAACAGATAACAAAAAAATATGCAGAACAGAAAATATGTATATTTTAGATTTAATTTTTGTTTATTAAAATTTAAAATTATTTAATTTATTTTTGCTCTTCCAGCAGTTGCCCTCCTGCTTAGCTAGCTACGCCCATGTTTATGTATAAAGTTTAAACCAGATATAGAACAATATAATACCGCTTATGACTTTAGTTATTTTTAGAATAAGCGTCTACCTATTATTGGTGCATTAATTGCTTATAATGTTAAATATAATATATAATAATGTTAAATACTGGTTCTGTAAATATTTGTTACTTTAATTGAAATAAAATTAACTTTAAATATGTTAATAGTTTCATAAATAAGGTGGTAACGATATTCAGTATTTATTATAGAATACGTTGAACATATTTTTAATTGTTATGTAACGAGATACTCATTACATTTATATTATTTTAACTTGTGGTATTAGTTCCACCACCATTTTAATCGATGCAAGTGGTAATCTGCTGACTTAAATAGCACGAATTCATCAAATGTAGCAGAAAGTTGAATTGACAAACCTGTGTTAAATAAAACCTCAACATCCACTACAATTTAGTGCATAGAATATATTGAAAGCAGTGTATCAACATTAAAGCCCATATATGTCCCTAAGCCCTAATCGTAAGATCTAAGCCATTTACTTCAGTGTAAAATAGTCCATTATTATAAACTGAAAATTTTTCAATAAATTCCAAGTTTGAAATACAAAAATATATACCACCTTTAAATTACAGTTTGTAGAACATTTACGTTTATTATTGCTTTAGAGCAATAACTTCTGCTAATAAAATAAAATTTCATTCCATCGTTAATAATACAAAAAGTGAGGTTAATTTGATTAATTTCAAAATAATTAATAAAACCAGTGGCATCAGCTAGTTCTATTATTTTAGTTGAAATTTTAAATAAAATTTTATTTTAATTTTAAGTTTAAATACAAAAAGTAAGGTTATTTTGTTTAATTTCAAAATAACTAATAAAACCAGTGGCGCCAACTAGTTCTATTATTTTAGTTCGAATTTTTAACGTGGTAATTGAAATAAGCCATACAATACATACAATAATTTATTTTTATAGGATAGTTCATTACAATATTAGGTACGTGTATAAAACGTTCAAAATTAATAAAAACCTAAAAATAGATAGTTCGAATTATAAATAGTTTTCACACTTTGTAACAATCAGGTAATCCTTTAGCTATGTAATTACAACATGTCGAATATACTCCTTATATGATAATAATTTATTCCTATAAAATATTATCTATAATCCATTGCTTTTGTAACTATTTATATTTTGTGACGAAAGTTTGGCAAATATTTTCACAACGTCAGAGAGTTATGTAATTATATTTTCAATGAGATTATTTGCATTTCTTTTACAACTTACATTACATATGTAGGTAAACAGTTTATTGAAGTAATTTTTAATCGTAAATCGCTTATTACAATTTATCACTTTCCATAGTTATAAAGTCATAGTGAGGTTTGTCATGTGCTGTTTTGGATGAATCGTGCGATGCCTGTTGCGTGGTAATGATATTTTAAATAACTGTACAGTTTAGTAAAAAATATTAAGAATTGCGTGAATTTAAATTGTAGAACACATTAATGAAATGCATTTCAACAGTGCTATCTTTCATCAAAGGTGTGTTATCTAAGTAATCATAGAGAACAGATCGAAATTTTGGGGTAATGAGGTTATGTATTTGATGAACAAATATAATTTCTATTTCGATTTTCAAAATTGAAATTCAATTAACAACAATTATGGACGTGTACAAAATTTGATATCGCTAAACACAGTTTACTATTAGAAATTATTAAAATGATTCATAATGTCTTTTATTTCAACATATATTAGTTGTCATGGTATAGTCTCCAATATTTAAATTAGAAAATGAAGTTTTTCAAATTTCCAGTTCCATTATGCAATACAGAAGTGTAAGTTTGTAACATTATACCACTTTAAATTTAATGCTAAAATTAGATAACAAGATATTTATAAAAACTTTCACATTTGAAAATAATAAGTTACCTCGTTAAGCTTAATGAACGAATATTTATATGTGTTAAATATTAATTAAATATTTTCAAGTTTCTGTAAAATATACATTGTTGAACAACTACAACTTAACGAAATTTGGTAAATTATTGAAAATATAACAATCGAAAATTAATCTCTTATTTACACAACCATTTATCTGACTTACCATCGAAAAATCAGTACTAAACTTGATTATTAACATTATTAAATTATAATCATGGTCAAATATTGCGTTATTAAAATCCTTTCCAGTACAATCTTAAATTGAGATTGCATTGGTTATTGATAACTATTTAAAACATAGTAATTCGCAGCTTAGTATATTTGAAAAGTAGTCCTGCACTATAATAGTGAAGAACTTTATATTACACAGTTCCTTATGGTATTTGAACAAAAATTACCTGCCATTAAACATGAGCTAATTTAAAATTAGGTGTTAATCAGTTAATTATAGGATAACTGTGCCAACAAAATGTGTTAATACTACACTCGCATTGTACATACAATTTTTAAGAATCTGAAATTTTTATTACATGCGATAACGTCAAATTACAAAAATAACATTATGAAATTTAGCCATTTGCAAACCATATAATGTTTATAATAGTACATTTTAAATACTATGGTTCATGAGTTTCTTTATAATTGTCAATAAATCAATTAGTTGATTGGTTATAATTCGATCTTTAAATAAAAATATTCATGAAACCTAATTCAAAGTAGGTTGCGTAATTTCGTAAATTGTCTCTACTCAGCATCTTTCTGTTGTACATAAACCAAATCAGCAATTCAGAAAATTATAGTGTAAAACCACTTTTAAAATCTTTAAACCTGCTTTTGAAATTATTTAAGTTTGATCATTTAACAGGTTGAGAAAATTAGCTATATTACATTGTTAAATACATTTATGGAAATTAGTTATGGAATTTGTTAAATGTAAAACGTTTATTATTACAGTTTTCAGAATTGTCCTTTGTATAATCATAATTAACTAGTAATACTATTATAAACTCAACTTACTTAATAAATAATTAGTTATTATTAAATTATTTAACATTAGAGCTTCAGATCGTATATTGTAAAATGTTACAAACAAAATAGACGATATAAGAAATTTTAATGATTGCATAAACTGAAAATAATTAATCTTTATTTTAATTAATTGTCTATAACAAATTTCATTGATAATCGAACACTAAAATTTCTTATGATTTACATGCTTTATGAATGCTATTCATCTTTAAATTTCTTATTTATGGTAATAGTTCAACTTTTTTGAACAGTAATCGTTCCAATGATCAGTCCATTCAAAAAATTAAAGATATTACCACTCATATTTAGGTAAAACTTTATTTTGTTATCTAAATTACTGTTACAAGAAATTACTACGATAAGTTTCATAGGATCGTAAAGGTCTTTACATTATACAATTAACTGAAATAGTTATTAATTAAACTAATGAATCTATTCTATCTATTACTCATCCTACAAATCAAAAGCACTATCGATTTATTAAAACTAATTTTGTCATTTGGACTTTTGATCTTTACACTTTTGAATGAATCTTAATATTTCATGTTAAACATGTATGAATTAAATAAATTTAAGTGACATTTTATGGAAACTTATCATTACGTTTCGATCTTTAACGTATCCTGTCATAGTTATACCAGTGATTTACAAAATATGTTAATGTACCGATAAATTGCTCAGACTAAGCTCAAGAATGCTTTACAAAACTATGTATATTTTCAGCAAACGACAGATTAAATACAAAAGTATAAACGATAGATTTGAAATGTAAACTATATGCTTATTTTTTAATTGTTAAGCAAACTAAAAATCGACAAATAATGTCAAAATATTAACCTAACTATTGGCTTTTTGTAATGACTCAAGTTACTTTAACATGATAATTCATGTATACACGTTAAAAATTTAAGTTGTACATGTTGTAACTGTATATGTCTACACTCTGACTGTTCGAATAACTAGATCAGTTGCTCAAATCTGTAAGAAGCATTAACATTTAAATATTCACTATAATTTAAAATACATTTTGTAAATTTGTTAAAGATGCACCTAAAATACAAAAATATAATAAATTTATTTAATGATTGATTAAATAATACCAAATAAAATCTAAGTATTTCAAATTATATTTCAATAATTAGCATAAATTTACAGTACATGTTAGAATGACAATTTTAGAAAATTATTAATCTTGTACATTAGTATAATCACGCTTGCTATTTGAAATAGCAAATGACGCATTAATTCCTAAGTCAAAGTTCACAGTTCATATTGCAAATATTTTGTAACATTCTAAGAAAATACGTAAACGAATATTGCTGAAATGACTACTAATGACATAAAACACACTAAAATCAAAGTTCAAAAATATTTAAAACTAGGATTTTCAATATTCTAAACACTTGAGATGATAGTTGAGAAATGTATGAAAATTTGTATAAACGTGCATTAAAATTTAGCGGACGTTGCTAAATTCTAAGTAATCAAAGTTCAATTAACTAAGATCAAAGTTTAAAATTATTTAAGTTATCACTCTGATGAAAACTAAACATATTTTGAAGTGCTATACTATTTCACATGGACATAAAGAGAGTTAAATACAATTCCATTATTTTAATAGTCAAACATGTAAATGCAATATACAAATTATGTATTGATATAAACTACATTATTTGAGTACAAATAAGTATAACCTAAAGTCAAAATTCAAAGTAATTTTGATTTTTTAAATATGCAACTATGAGTAAACGGAGTTAAGAATTATTACATATATACTGCATAACAATTAAAGACTTTCAAATTATCAAATACATAGGCATGTATGCGATAAATAGACGAACTTAAAAATTATAAGTTTGATAGTGAAAAATTAGTGGTAAGTTTTCATTAATAATTATCAATAATTAATTTTATTTATAAACTGTTAAATTTGCAATACTTATTATTCCATATATCTACAAGTCTCTTAAATCAATGTCACTTATAACGACTTATAAAGTCTAAATTAAAAGTGACAAACGTTTATATAAACGGAATAATTATCATTTACTAAATATGAATAATTAATTATCAGCATTCTATGTTTTTAAATATACAATGATCATTATAAACGGCAAAATCTTCCATTAATCTTAAATTATTTGCCAACAAACAATTATTGATTACATATCGATAACTTTAATTATTTATCAGGGAATCTGTAACTTTTGTTTCAAATTACAAACATTTTAATTTCTACACGTATTTCACAACACTAACTTATTTGAGTCACGATGTTCGTTTCAATACAATACTAAACGACAAAATTCTATTTTAAAACGCAACGCTAAAGACTATTATTGACGGCACACACAACAAAGACCAAAACTTAACAGACACGCACACACAACATATTTACAAGATTCGACAACAACATTACGCAACACACGCACAGCACACACACACACACACACACACACACACACCACACACACACAACACACACACACGCACGCAAAACAACAACGCGCACAACAAACCCCACCAAACAAAACACACCACCACACACACACACACAACACACACACACACACACACACACACACACACACACACACACACACACACACACACACACACACACAACACACACACACACACACACACACACACACACACACACACACACACACACACACACACACACACACAACACACACACACAGATATATATATATATATATATATATATATATATATATATATATATATATATATATATATATATATATATTATATTTGCCGCTCATTATGAATGACGGTATAATTATTTAAAGTACTTAATTTAATTCTTATCTATATGTAACGGTGCATAATTAATCGTTTGACATACTTAATTATGGTTTATTAGCGGAGTAAAAAATGGAAAAAACTAATCTTCACATTGTAGAATTAAAAAATAAAACTAAAAATAAGTTGATAGTCGTAACTTGTTTTTGGGTCGCCCTGTATAAATGCATTTACCATGAAATTAACCGCTACAAAAAATAAGAATCGACGTGTCTGAACGATTTTCCAAAAAAGAAACACATGATTATTAATTGAATTTGTTCCATACTTTGTGTACACACCGTATAATCTTACAATAAATCACCGAAATCTGATTATTTTGATTACTTTTTATTTTGTAAGTTTTTCCGCAACAATTTGTTATGCTGCTAAAATAGTATTTAAAGAATCTTTTACTGTCTAGTTACATCTGGTTACATTAGTACAAACAATCTAAGGCATATAGATTGCGTAACATAATGTAACATTTCCCTTCTTAAGGAAAAAAATCAGAATACATAATCGTAATCTTTAACAGATCTAGTCTAGTTGGTGCTTTTGGAACTCTAGCAGAACTTCTTACTAACGTTACATCTGTATTACTTGTTTTGATTTAACCCATTTGTACCATTTGGTTTAAGTCTAGAATCAAGCTTTCGTCGCTAGAGATTGCAATAGGTTTATTATTAACTGTGAAATTATTTTGACATACTGGGTATATGCAGTCATGTGTTGTGCATATGAAGAATTTTTGATAATATATGGACGGCATTTCGCACGAGAATTTTTTTGTGCTTGTACATAATGTAAAGCGTTGATTATTATGTAAAAGCATATCTAAATGTGGTATAAATATTCATGAGTCGGAAGTATTAAATTTGACTGAAAAATAATTTATGAATTTATTATATGTTGATATTTTATTAAAGTGTAGGTGAAGAACATGTACGTATACTGTTACGTGCACAAAAGGATATTGGTAGAAATTGTGGCTAAGGTGCTGTAACAAGGAATAAGGAATTAGCCGGAAGCTCAGTCGGTCGGTTCAGCACTTGGATGCATGGGCGTTTTGGCAGGAGAAAAGAGATACATATAATTTAAAAAAAGGGCACCACTTGATTTAATTCTTTATCGCCCCTCTATCAAGAAAAGGGCTACGGCCACATAGGACTAGGAAGTTGATCGTAGATCACAGGATTAATGAAATAATGTACGATTGTTTAACACCACCTATTTAATATACCCACAGTGAAATATTATAAATGTTATAAATAATAATTAAATTTTCGTAATTCTCTAACAAAATTAATTTTATGGAGCCAACCCGCAGACCTAAATACAAATCTATAAAA
Source organism: Vesta saturnalis (assembly GCA_036346205.1). Classification (NCBI taxonomy): domain Eukaryota; kingdom Metazoa; phylum Arthropoda; class Insecta; order Coleoptera; family Lampyridae; genus Vesta; species Vesta saturnalis. The sequence goes on along the minus strand of JARFJB010000595.1, from coordinate 508,118 downwards.
TCTTCCCATACAATAATAAATAATACTATATATAATAATATCTCTGCAAAATAAACCAGCAGTAATCCTTACCTTTCAAACAAAACTAGAAAAAAAGTTATGAATTTTACTAAAACTTTACATAAACAGACCCAATCCGGTTCGGCATCTAGTGTTGACCCTAAAAGAAAAGAATACCCAAACATATATCTATAATTATCCGAAATTGAATTCTTGTACCGATATTCCACGAAGAGCTCTCCGTTGGACTAATTTATCAGTTTCCAATCAACCGGACGCAAATAAACCCCAAATATAAAGCGAAAATTAGCACTAGATGTCTACCCTGTTGTTTACTTATGTAAGCACAAAATATTATTCAATAAAGTTACTATGAGCATTACAGACAAAATAATAAGCATGAAGCATTTAGAAAATTTTGAAAGGCCAAGTTTATTACCAAGTTGGCAAGTGCGGTACAGAAATTTAATAAAGGCGCAACACAGAATGACACTTTATTGGTAAGCATAAGGCTACCAACAAAAGATTCAAATTAGTAAATCCTACTTCAATCAGTTTTATACTAAACCAAATATAAAATTGTAATCAGAAAAAAAACAAAATGTTATACAACCCCAATGATAATAAAGAAATGTTCAATTTGATTTCACAGTAATTGAAACCCTAGCAGTTAACATAATTTTGACATACATTGTATATTTAAACTCAATGAGTAGCATTCAGTCAACAAACAGCTGTTGCATATGTACAGTAAACACAGGTAGTTCTAACGGTTGAACAATTACGGTTATTTATCCGAATAAAGCTAATATATAAGAAAAGTTGATAGATAAATACAAATTCTATTGCAAAGTTAAATGTAAGTATAAGCGAAACTTTGAATAACCCAAATTATCTTTTACAGGTACAAATGTATAGTATTACCTCGATTACTAAGAAAATGTTTTAACAATAAGCATAAGCATTAATTTCAGGATTAAGATAATTGCGGAAACACACTAATACAAGTAGCAAGCACAGTAATGTAATGGTTAGGCTTTCAGTAAAGTACAGATAACGAGAGCCTCGTTATGTAGAAAAGCAATCAAAAGTCACTCACCATAGGTAAATTTTGTATGCATGTAACAATAATACTTATCAGAAACTAGTCGTAGGTGTAACGTATATTTCTTCAATTAATTCGGAAGATACTATGAGAAGGAGTAATCGTAGACTGTTTCCATTCAGGTTCGAAGACCCATAACTAATATTTCCACCTCGGACGAATGATATCCAAATGTGCTGTCAGAAACGGTTTAATTATTCCTTATGGAAGCACGAAATATGTTAATCTTGAGTGAATGTGTAAAGGACCAAAAGAACCTATATAAGATAACTGTGTTAGAATTTTAAATCAGATACCCAAATTTTATAAAATATGATCTTTATGCTGTATTAAAAATTTCAAAACATGTACGCATGCATTTCAAAGCTATGTTTAGTAAATAAGAAAAGAAAGTGAGTAGCTTACCTCTTGATCGAAGCTAAGGTGTAGTAGAAACAAAAAAATTAAAGCCGAACTAAAATTCGAAATCCCAACAGGATTTATTTATATGGAAAAGATTAAAACCAGCAATAGGCTGAATAAAATTTTCTTGAAAAATTCAATCAAATTTTTAGGAACACCTTTTCCAAATTTTACATGTGCTTCTAACTATGCATTCAATTTCTTTTTGCCCAAAATGGCGTTTTCCTTCTTATCTCAAGGTACCAGAAAACTAAAAACAATAGCCTGATTATTTTAACCAATCCAAAGATTTTAAAGTAATCACATGTATGAAACCTTTTAAATTTTAAAACGATTTTTAGTAGCAATGTTGCCATTTTCCAACAACATACAAGGTGAGTCGTAACTTAAAGACCATAAATTCATAAATCACAATTTACACGTATCAAATCCCCCCCCTAGCAAAATCAAAAGCCCCACCCAGAATTTCGAACCCCATACAAAGCGGACTATAAACGACACCACGCAGAAATCCACGTGGCGGACGTAATTACCTCAAGAGTCACCTACAGTCACTACTTTAGAATCATTCATACCAGACGAGCGGACACCCTGGCTCCAACTCCCACCTGAGCCCTTCGGCAGTCGGCCGGTACTAGGTCATAACTAAATAAAATAAAAATAAAAATAAAACCAAACCTACTACGTTCTCCAACCGTACTCGTCGTTCGGTGCTCATAAAGGCAGAGCGACCCTCAGTGGCATCACAAGAGTTTACCTAAAGAGAAGAGGCGAAAATAGCTCTAGAACAGATTGTTGCACCTCTTACGCTCCCCCTCATCCACTAAGAAGGGGACTCGGACAGGCGGCACGGCAGTGTGGTGTCATACCCGAGAGGCCCAGAATTCTCCCAAAGAGGGAAATGAAAGGAAGCAAGAAGAGTAGAAGCCAGAACGGTCTACCAAAGATTAGCTCAGCTTTATGCTAAGCAAACTCTAAGTACAGTCTTTAAACGCGCAGCGTAACAGAAGATATACCGTGAGACGATACAGCCCTCAAAACTAAAACATAAATGAACTGGGAATAAAATAAAAGGTGTAAACTAAGTTGTTGGGATCTCAAAGCGGATAAGGATTGTGAGTTTGGGTAGGCATTTGGGTGCCATCATCCCACATTCATTCATTCATCTAGACATGGTTGGCAATTACGTGATCCCAACCTCGGCAGAACTATAGGGTCGCCAACCTAAAACCCCCAACCCAAACCAAATCCCAATTCCAACCCTTGCACACAGAGACAGACGTGCCAAGAAACCCACCCGAAAGAAATAAAGAAGGAAGTGAAGGGCTCTGATGTTCGAGCAGGGATACACTCGAAGAATGGAAAGGACAGAGGTGAGTGTAACCTAAATAGCCACCCTACGAAGAACCCAACCAACCACCCGAAAGAAGTAGCGTAGCGACTACTTATGCCGCTTGCGGCGTTTAGGACTCTAACAGAGTACTTGTTGTCCTCGAACCCACGGTAGCGATCGGCAAAGCATCCCGTCCGATGACGTAGTAGAAGGCGCAGAGAGCAAAGGTACGTGCGGTTTAAGATCTTTAGCGTGATAGACGCCCAAAGACTTCCCGTTGCATCGTCTAACGCGTACGTCCACGAAGACACCACTCGTGCTATACGGCACGGACCCACGAATTTCGGTGCGAGCTTGGCATTAAAATACCGAGACGCATCGGAGAGAACGAAATTTCTTTTCCAAACCCGATCGCCTATTTTATAACGAACGTGACGGCGACGAAAGTTATACCGCTGTTGGACTCGTTTAGTAGAACGTTTCATACGTTTAAGAATGTCCAAGCGAAGTGAGTTGTAGAACTGGTCGGATCGTATCGGAGGAGTATTTTCACTAGGAGTCAAGAGGTTCAGGAAAAAGATCACCATAAAGTACGTGTTCGCGTCCACAGAAAGCAAAATAAGGAGAGTAACCGGTAATTTCATGTTTAGCTGAGCGAATAGCGCATCCGATCTTGGGTAAATTTACATCCCAGGTACGCTGATTAGAGCTAATATAAGAAGAGAGCATTGTTTTTAGAACTCTGTTAATTCGTTCAGCCGGATTCCATCTAGGGTGATATTTTGGAGTATAAAGAATATTTGTACGATAGCGAGAACACAGGCTTGTAAATTCCTTGCTGCGAAATTGTACTCCATTATCAGTGATTATGTATTGTGGAGTACCAAACATTAAAAGATTTGTTCTTCCAGAATTCGAGTAACCATTGTAGCTGTTGCAGTACGTAAAGGAAAGAAGCATGGAAATTTAGTAAAATAATCTGCTACCACAAGTATAAAACAATGACATTTTGAGGATCGTGGCAGAGGTCCTACGAGATCTGCGCAAAGTACTTGCCATGGCCTGGTAGGCACAATAGCAGGAGCAAAGAATCCTGGCGGTGTCTGTTGTTCCACCTTATGAGCAGCACAGGTATTGCAGCGTCGAATGTAACGCGAGACGTCGGCCCGTAAGGCTGGCCAATAATAATGAAGTGAGATACGAGCTACAGTTTTAGTTACCCACAATGTCCTGCAGTAGGAGAGTCATGTAATTCACGAAGAATTTCTGAGCGTTGGTTCTTTGGAACCACTATTTTCCAGTCACCTAAGTCATTAGAAGTTGAAGTAGCTTTAGTACGCTTGAAGAGCAATTCATTTTAACAAACCAGGAAGGAAATTTCTTGGAGAAGAATTTACGCGTTCGCGCATAGAAATATACCATTGATCAGTAATAGGTAGTGAGATACGTGAAGTAGTTGGTTCAGTGACGAGAGTATCAAGTTTTGGTACAGACCGAGAAAGAGTATCAGGTACAACATGTTCTTTACCTTTTCGGTGTATGATGTCGAAGTCGTATTGTTGAAGCCTAATAGCCCAACGAGCTAATCTTCCGAAGGATTTTGAAGTTTATTTAGCCATACTAAAGAATGATGATCAGTAATTACCGAAAAGTGTGCAGCCTCGACATAAGGACGAAATTTTTCAATGGCCCATAAGACCGCTAAACATTCTTTCTCTGTCGTTGAGTAATGACGTTCCGTTTTAGTTAAGGAGCGACTGATGTAACTAATGACTTGTTCACCAGCCGTGGTAGTCTGACTTAAAACAGCACCTAAGCCAAAATCTGAAGCATCTGTTTGTATAGTAAGAGGACAAGAAAAATCAGGACATGAAAGAATAGGAGCAGATACGAGACATTTTTTAAAGCGTTAAAAGAATCTTGACATTGATTTGACCAAACGAAAGGAGTGTTTTACGAGTAAGAGCACTTAAAGGAGCAGTAAGCGTAGCAAAATTTGGAACAAAACGTCGATACCAACTACACATTCCGAGTAATCTACGAATTTCAGTTACGGAGGTAGGAACAGGTATAGAAGTAATTGCAGCGATCTTATCCGGATCAACCAGTAAGCCATCTTTGTTGACCACATAACCGAGATATTTTAATTCGGGACGACAAAATTGACATTTGTCGCGTCTTAAAGTTAACCCTGCTTCCCGTAAACGATTGAAAATTTGCGTCAGCACCTCTAAATGTATCTCGAAAGTAGGAGTAGCAATGACTATATCATCCAGATAAGCGAAACAGTATGGTTCGAGATCAGCACCGAGAACACGATCAATTAATCTTTGAAAAGTAGCAGGAGAATTATGTAATCCGAAAGGCATTCTAGTAAATTGAAATAAGCCTCTATGAGGTACAGTAAAAGCAGTGAGCGGTTTAGAATTTTGAGAAAGAGGTATTTGCCAATAAGCAGAACGAATATCCAAACTGGATAAGAAGCGAGCGTCACGTAACCGATCCAAAATCGAAGTTATATAAGGCAAAGGGTAAGCATCCTTTTGTGTCACAGCGTTGACTTTGCGAAAATCGATACAAAATCTGTAGGAGTTGTCTCTTTTCCGTACCATAACTACTGGACTAGACCATGGACTATTTGAAGGTTCTACAACACCCATAGCCAACATATCATCAAGCTCTTTATCTACGATATTCTGCAAAGTAGGAGATAACGGATAATATCTTTGCTTAATAGGTTCTGCGTCTGTAATAATTTTGTGCTCTATTAGAGAAGTGCAGCCAAGTGTATCGGAAGCCAAAGGAAAAGCTGTATTCAGAAGATTTTGTAGTGAGTTTTGTTCAAAAGAAGATAATTCGGAGAAAGAGTTTAAATGTTCGGTATTTATAGCGTCAAGTAATGGAGTAGGTCCAAAAGACCAATGACCCTGTCGGAAATCTGGGACGAAATCAATCGCCCTCCAAAAATCTATACCCAAAATAAGTGGTTGAGAAACTTCTGGTACTACTAACACATCAATAACTACAGTTTTATCTTCCACCGTGATCGGAAGAGGAACATGACCAAGAATCTGACATTTGCCACCATTAGCTACTGAACAAAATAAAGGAGATTTGTCTGTCAAAAGTGAAACATGTAAACGTCGTAAAGAATTCCATCCATCCATGCCAGTATGGTCCGTGAGGATCCACTATCCAGAAGACCTTTAAACATTTGTCCAAGAATTGAGACATTAAGGTAAGATCGTTCGTCGTTACGAACACTAGAGAATATAAAGTCAAGAAGAAAACGTTGTTGGTCAGTAAGACCCGAAAAGGAGTATCCGAGATTGTAGGTATAACAGAGTCTTCTACTCGGTCAGAAGCCTCTAATATTAGTTTCCTGACGAGAATTACATTTAGGACAATTTGGTCTGGTAACCCCTGGTTTACCGCAACCATAACAATGCTTATTCTGTGGTTCTGAACATTTAGGAGAAGTATGTCCTCGTTTTGACAATTCCAGCAACGTAAATTAGAAGGTGAAGGAGTAGGTTTACGAATATTAGACGAAGTTGATGCATCACTAGCAGAATCTACATATGCTAAATTAGGTTCTAATAATTTGGATGTACGACGAGAAGGAGGAAGTCTAAATGTTTCAATAGAATATTTATTATGTTCGAGCTTTTTGCCCAAAGTGATCAGTTGTGCCAAAGAAGTTATATCTGTTAAAGCTAAAGAAGTTTGATAGAACGGAGAAATTTTACGTCGGACGCTCTCAAGTTGTCGTTCCGGAGAAAGAGGTAGAAGTAATCGTTGAAATAAACTTTGCATAGTAGCTACATATATGCCAATCGATTCTGAAGGACCCATAGTACGAGCTTTAATTTCTTCCAACAGTCGTTCGTCGTAATTAATTGGAATAAATTTGATTTTAAAAGTGCTACCACATCTTCCCAAGAGGTTAAGGATTCCTTATGTGCCCTGTATAGCAATAATGCCTTGCCCGTCAAAAGTTCTGGACAAGCAGCGTAAAGGTATGAATTAGTAAGTCCCCTAGCAGAAGCGAGTTCTTCCACCCGTGTCAAAAATTCAAGAAGTGACGAAGAAGTTTCCCCAGAAAGGTTAAGTTTAATTTCGCAACCGCATAGTATTTCCGCGAAGCTACTGGTGTAGACGTATTAACGCCTGGAATAGGTAACGCATCCAAGTCATCTGAATCAGAAGAAATAAGATCAGGTTCACCTTCCGCACTACTAATTGGTGTAACTTTAGGACTAGAAGAAGGTACTTGTGTAAACTAACCGTAGCAGGATGTTTCCACCTGCGATACATAGCCTCTACTTCAGCGCGATAATTTTAAGTGAGAGAAGAAATTCATTTTTGCAGTTACTTCATCCGGAGTATCCACTTTCGTCAGAGTACAACGACGATGAGTATGTACCCAAAGTGTAATCAAACGTTTAGCAACCGGTGTAGAAATGTCACCCGAAAAGAGGTTAGAATAGTAGAAAGCTCTTCATTAGCTTTTCGTATAGCCGATAGATCAACATCACACGCAATAGTATAATCTACAGTCGAAAGAGTTTGATCCCCGTCTAGTACTAATGCACTACGAACTGATTTACGTAACTGTTCTACAGAGACGTCGCATGAAAACCCCCTTGAAGATAATTCGAATTGAAGCTCAGCTTTTAGTAATCGATTAACATCTATTTTCCAAATAATAGCCATGTTAAAGTCTAACTTATATGAACGTAAGTCTAAATTTATTAAAGTAAATACCAATTAGAGCTACTGCTTTAAAATTGATCAAATAAATTCTAAATTAAGTTGTGTTAAACTATCGTAGAGAAAAAGGAGTAAAGGATACAAAAATATTAAAGGATAAGGTACTGATTGAAAGTATGTGTACTGGTACACATAAAGAATATTCGCCAAAACAAATCGCCCCCAAAGTTGGGTGCCAATATTTCTTTGTTACGTGCACAAAAGGATATTGGTAGAAATTGTGGCTAAGGGCACCACTTGATTTAATTCTTTATCGCCCTCTATCAAGAAAAGGGCTACGGCCACATAGGACAAAAGAGACAGCTAAAAGAAAATGGTGAACTAAGTCCACACAGACAAAGGACTAGGAAGTTGATCGTAGATCACAGGATTAATGAAATAATGTACGATTGTTTAACACCACCTATTTAATATACCCACAGTGAAATATTATAAATGTTATAAATAATAATTAAATTTTCGTAATTCTCTAACAAACATTAATTTTATGGAGCGCAGACCTAAATACAAATCTATAAGGAAATCTTCCCATACAACAATAAATAATACTATATATAATAATATCTCTGCAAAATAAACCAGCAGCAATCAACTTACCTTTCAAACAAAACTAGAAAAAAAGTTATGAATTTTACTAAAACTTTACATAAACAGACCCAATCCGGTTCGGCATCTAGTGTTGACCCTAAAAGAAAAGAATACCCAAACATATATCTATAATTATCCGAAATTGAATTCTTGTATACCGATATTCCACGAAGAGCTCTCCGTTGGACTAATTTATCAGTTTCCAATCAACCGGACGCAAATAAACCCCAAATATAAAGCGAAAATTAGCACTAGATGTCTACCCTGTTGTTTACTTATGTAAGCACAAAATATTATTCAATAAAGTTACTATGAGCATTACAGACAAAATAATAAGCATGAAGCATTTAGAAAATTTTGAAAGGCCAAGTTTATTACCAAGTTGGCAAGTGCGGTACAGAAATTTAATAAAAGCGCAACACAGAATGACACATTTATTGGTAAGCATAAGGCTACCAACAAAAGATTCAAATTAGTAAATCCTACTTCAATCAGTTTTATACTAAACCAAATATAAAAATTGTAATCAGAAAAAAAAATAACAAATGTTATACAACCCCAATGATAATAAAGAAATGTTCAATTTGATTTCCACAGTAATTGAAACCCTAGCAGTTAACATAATTTTTGACATACATTGTATATTTAAACTCAATGAGTAGCATTCAGTCAACAAACAGCTGTTGCATATGTACAGTAAACACAGGTAGTTCTAACGGTTGAACAATTACGGTTATTTATCCGAATAAAGCTAATATATAAGAAAAGTTGATAGATAAACTACAAATTCTATTGCAAAGTTAAATGTAAGTATAAGCGAAACTTTGGAATAACCCAAATTATCTTTTACAGGTACAAATGTATAGTATTACCCTCGATTACTAAGAAAATGTTTTAACAATAAGCATAAGCATTAATTTCAGGATTAAGATAATTGCGGAAACACACTAATACAAGTAGCAAGCACAGTAATGTAATGGTTAAGGCTTTCAGTAAAGTACAGATAACGAGAGCCTCGTTATGTAGAAAAGCAATCAAAAGTCACTCACCATAGGTAAATTTTGTATGCATGTAACAATAATACTTATCAGAAACTAGTCGTAGGTGTAACGTATATTTCTTCAATTAATTCGGAAGATACTATGAGAAGGAGTAATCGTAGACTGTTTCCATTCAGGCTCGAAGACCCATAACTAATATTTCCCACCTCGGACGAATGATATCCAAATGTGCTGTCAGAAACGGTTTAATTATTCCTTATGGAAGCACGAAATATGTTAATCTTGAGTGAATGTGTAAAGGACCAAAAAGAACCTATATAAGATAACTGTGTTAGAATTTTAAATCGAGATACCCAAATTTTATAAAATATGATCTTTATGCTGTATTAAAAATTTCAAAACATGTACGCATGCATTTCAAAGCTATGTTTAGTAAATAAGAAAAGAAAGTGAGTAGCTTACCTCTTGATCGAAGCTAAGGTGTAGTAGAAACAAAAAAATTAAAGCCGAACTAAAATTCGAAATCCCAACAGGATTTATTTATATGGAAAAGATTAAAACCAGCAACAGGCTGAATAAAATTTTCTTGAAAAATTCAATCAAATTTTTAGGAACACCTTTTCCAAATTTTACATGTGCTTCTAACTATGCATTCAATTTCTTTTTGCCCAAAATGGCGTTTTCCTTCTTATCTCAAGGTACCAGAAAACTAAAGGAACAATAGCCTGATTATTTTAACCAATCCAAAGATTTTAAAGTAATCACATGTATGAAACCTTTTAAATTTTAAAACGATTTTTAGTAGCAATGTTGCCATTTTCCAACAACATACAAGGTGAGTCGTAACTTAAAGACCATAAATTCATAAATCACAATTTATACGTATCAATACTTATGCTTGGATAAATGCCACAATATTGCACAATGGAAAATTTTATGTGATCTCAAGGAAAAAATGTGTCGAAATTTATGGAATTTTGCGAATGGAATGTTCGGGCATATGTGTGACTTTCATAAAAAGTTGAATCTAGATAGGGATGCTATGTGAAGTGAGTATCGATGCGAAATCTGGATGTTTCGTAGAATTATTAGGTTTTATATAAAAATTTCAAGATGGCTGATAGATTATTCCCAAGCTTTGCGTTAGTGCTGTTTCCTTTGGTGCACGACAAAGACATGCGTTAGAAAATCCTCTATGCGAGACTGTTTTGCAGGCTAGGTGACTAAATGTACATAAAGAAGTGTGACGGGCCAACACAGGGACACTCGGATTCAGAGTTATACTTAAGAGGGCAGTCGCACGCGTGTATTTGAAAAAGTACAACGATCAGTTTCTATTTGCAAATAATTAGTGCCGCAGTATATAGATATTAGCTGTACTACAAAAACCCATTTTGGGAATGAAGTATTTAAACGTTTATAAATAAAATGATTAATGTGAATTTGAATTCTAAAAAGTGTTTAGGCAGGTTTGTGATAAACAATAATCATTGTATCAAAAATCTGGAGCGTCTCCACCCAACATTCCCGTATACATACATACATACCATAAAAATACTAGCGGATTTATAAAATTACACAATAAAACTCTGCGTACTGCAAAATTACAATAAGTGTCCTAGGGATTTTCTCGTTTTGATTAATACCCATTTCAATAGTGTTTTAAGATCCACTTTCAAATATTAACGTAGGCAATGCCAATGCCTTGTATTTAAACAAAAAGCCACAACACATTTATAAGTACTTTCTAATTTTTAATGCTTGTACAAAATTTTGGATAAGTGCGCGATTTTACAGTGTAAATGCATAATTATTAAAATAAAATTTAAAAACAATTCTAAAAAAAGTAATCTCCTTGTCGGGGGTTAGCACTCTCCTCACTTGAATTACGTGTACGGTTAGTTTATTACTTCATTGTTACAGATTTTTAATTTTTACCATTACCGTTCATTTTTAGTTCCATAATCAAGCTGAAACTACGTATATATGCGTTTTTCACGATTTTGATTGATTCAGCGGAATCCCAGTCGAAAATCTTGGTTCAAAGTTTCAATTGATGCAAGAATAGCTTGTTTTATTTAAATACCATTTCCAGTGCCCCAGTTAGTTTCAAATTTCATATCTAACAGTGTTTCAAAGCGCATTTCATGCGTGTAAGAAATTTGAAATTAATACCTCCACTTTACGACTACTTTACCTGAAAAAATTTGAAAACTATGTGGATTAACAGCTACTTGCGATATATATCCCAAACGTTGATACGGATCATAATGGCCGTATGCCAAATTTCACCACTCCAGCTAAAACCGTTCGACGCATACACACACCATATACACATGCGCAGACACGCACACACACACACACATACATACATACATACAAACACACACACACACACACACACACACACACACACACACACACACACACACACACACACACACACACACACACACACACACACACACACATACACACACACACACACACACACACACACACACACACACACACACAGCGGACACACACACACACACACACACACACACATATTGTTGGACCTGCAATAAGGAAAGTTACGAAGGATTTCCAGTTTGAACAACTTGTGAGTGAGTGAGTGAATTTTTAACGTACTATTTTGCGATTTATTGAGTACAAGTGTATGACTAGATTTGAATTTTAATAACAAAGGGTTTTTACCTTTATTTCGAAGTTTTGAAAGTGTTTTCAAAGTTCATTTTATTTTTATAGTAGTTTTGAAGCAATTTCACAGGTTGAGCGTTGAGGTAGCTCGAGCATTGAATGCGTGGACTTTATGGCGAATGAGTATGTTAGCCGAGTTTTGATCCTTAACAGAACAGTTTTCATCCTGCCTTATGCGACCGTTGAAATCTAATTCATGAAGGTCAATTGGTGCCTTAGTGACATTTCAGTACTGATTTTGATTTTGCTGAGTTGTAACGAGGGCACTCTTTGTAGCTTAGTAAGACCGACGCCTGTGCTATGTCGGCACCATGCAATTCATATCATTATATCCGTAAAAAAACTGAACTGCGGTTTTTCAGAAGTCTTCCATATTAATTTGCAAGACCGATAAAAGCTGTAATCCGATGTTTAGCCTTTGGTCTTGGCTTCTTGTCAATAGATTCAATTTTAGATTTAATTTATGCACCTCACGTTCATTTATCAAGTAACCACAATATTATACGTTGTGAGCTAAAATATTATTTGTATTTAAATTTATCTTCCCATTGAAAGATCTGGAACATTAGAACTGTGGCAGGATCTGTAACAAACAAATACACCCACGTACCACACAAAATTAAAAAACACCAAACGCGTTCCGATTAAAATGTCGACTATGTCGACCGCTGATGATGATACCGTAGCTATCGAAACACATTCGGTGTTTTTTAATTTTGTGTGGTACGTGGGTGTATTTTGTTTGTTATTATCTTCAATTATCTCCGCGTAATCCCATTAAAACTTCCTGTAAAATTTTTGAATATTTTTGATTTTTTGCTGAAATTGTAGTATCATCAATGAAGGTTGAAATACGAGGAATCCCTTGTCAAAAATTGTTCAATTGCATGCCACCATTATCTAGCAGGTTTCGATAACAGTTACAGTTGTGAAACACTTTAATTTTAAAGGGGTTAAGTTTTCACTTAACATACCAATTAAATTTCACTAATTCATTTTGGATACAATCCACTACAATTGATTATCAGTAGAGTTGATCCCAAGAAAGCGACTCACCCAGAAGACAACCAGCTATTCTCTTAAAATAATGTTCTTCAGAACTAGTACCAGTCCTATCTAAGCTTTATTCAATCTCTACGTCTTCTGGAGAATTTCCTATATCATGGAAGTTGGCAAACGATAAACAAATTCCCAAAAAAGGCGACAATACCGATTCCTGTAACTATCGACCAACTGCCATCACTTGCATTTCGTCTAAAATTATGGAAAAGCTATCAGTCAGCAACTACTTTCTTTCTTGGAATCTAACAAACCACTTAGCTTAATATGGTTTCAGGCAGAGGCGTTCAACAGGTAATCTTGTTTCATACGTGATCCCAAGTTTGGAACAATACCTTAGAACAATCCGGTGAAACAGTTGCAGTCGCAAAAGCATTTGACCACGTTCGGGTTAATTGATACGCTCATCAAGTGGATTTCTAGTTTACTTGATAAAATGGCGAATACGTGTCATAGCTGATGGCTTCTTTCCAAAAGAAGTTGGTATTAATGCGAGCATATTACAGGGATCAGTTTTTGTTCCTGCACTTTTTGTGCTATCCATAAATAATCTGATTTCTTCAACGACTAACCCGGTGCATTGCTGACGACAGCACTTTTCACAGTAGTTCATCTCAATCTAGTCATAATGGTAGTCCACACTCTATCTCAAATCATTAAAAAGATAGTCATTTCAATCAACGAAGGCATTCAACGTATCCTTGAATGGGGAAGTAATCGTTTAGTTTAATTCTCACGAAACTCAGTGTTGCCTATTGTCCGCCAAAAATATTTCTAGATGTGAGCATAAATGGCTCAGGTCTTAAGTTTTTCGTCTCTATTACTATGTTGGGAATGACTGAAATCTACCATGGGTTGACCATTTTTTGTCAACATTAAAGGAGCTGCTTGTAAAATAGACTTTTTGTTCAGACCTAAGCAGTACCTTACCTTCTGACAACTCCTGCTGTACATTGGCCCAACTTCATCTACAATACAATTCTAGCCACAACCTCTAGGTTAGGACTCCCGATATCGTTGAACGTATTCAAGGAAGAGCGGTTAGGTTTACATATAACCCATCCATAACTCTTGGCATACAGTTTCTTGAGCATAGATGAATCGTTTCAATTCTTTCTTTGTATTAACGGTATTGTAATGGCTATTGTCCCGCTGAATTATATTCTTTGATACCATCTTGGGCCACCTTTGATATGAGTACTCGGTTTACTCATTCACATCACCAATATGCGGTACCAACCTCAACCTGTCGTACAAAACGGGCACAATGCACATTCTTCTACACGGAAAAAATTTAAAGTACACGTTTATAGGCATCTCTTGGTAATTCAATATCCCTCTATTCATCCTACCGAGTTTTCCTGAGGAGTGCTTTAGCACGATAGGCTAATCTTGCCCTATGCAGGGTCACAAGTGTATAAAGAAATATATCCAATTAAATTACAGATCCAATAAATAAATAAATTTCCACAAACGTTTAAGGACTGTAATCGTTATTATACAATGACAACTTAATGTATATGTTTAATCTTACCTTAATTTCAACTGTATATGTTAAATTATAGCAATGCTGTGATAACATACTTAATTGGTAAAGCATTTACTTCCAGGGCTAGGAAAAATAGCAAAAAAGCTAGATATACTAACAGTTAAAATGAAGATTAAGGTATACCATTTTGTCTATTTTTAATTACAAGATGCCAATTTTTAATCTGAGATTTTCTTCTTTCCTGTTTAAGTGATTAGGTTGTTTATATATTTCAACAGTTTCTCGCTATACACGAACATAATAAGTTTGTCTTGATAAAATTTCCAAATTGATAATTGGTAATTTAAAATTATTTAACGGAAAACCACGATCATTTGATGTGATGATTAAATTATCATTAATGAAAGAGGGTGCATTAATGCTTTCATTTTCACCAACAACGTTTACGCTATCGAAAATAGTGCAGATGCCATAACAGTCGAATAACTGTTTGTAAATTCATCACGGGTAGTGGTTATAACAGTCTATTTCCGAACATAAGTATTCAATCGCTACTTGTGTATTGTCATAGTCGCTTATGAATGAGCTTATTTGACCCATCCGTACCTTTAATTCCGTTAATAAAGTTTCTTTGACATCAACAATTTGGCCAGAATTAGTATTTTGAAAATTTTGAAATTCACTCTTTCAAAGCAAACATTATTTTGTTGCTTTCATATTTTGTAAGCTTGATTAATACTATGATTAATATTAAGTTTCCTGGGTTACTGTCGATATGGCTGCAGTTCTATCAAAAAGTAATTTGTAAGTTGTATTTAACAAACGATTAAAAAACCTTAAATATAAGTATTTGTAATTAGGTATACGTTTAAATCATGTAACCTTACAAATTCTTATACGGTGGACCTGTATTTACAGAAAATCCTATAATTTTAGTGATTCGACTATAAACAATTTAACCATTTTACTGTAATTAGTAATCACCATGATTTTACGTCAGTGAACTAAAGTTAACTTATAAAGTATTGTTTCATAAAACGAAATAAATTGTTGAAAGCTACAGTATGTTATATTCGTCCAATGCTGACTTTTAAATTAATACAAACATGAATTACTTTATTTGTAAAAAAGGAAACGTGCTTTGGAAATGTAATAACGAATTCTA